>CANSZD010001198.1:0-22500 GCA_947648045.1 Beta corolliflora
ACCACCACACTGCGAGTGTCTTCGGTTCAGTTTGCAAAAAAAGATTTCTAACAAGATTGTCTCTTACCCCCTCTCTCTCCCGACCGCCAAACGCTGCTCAACCCCGCCGAAGTCAACGCTAACACGCGCGCCGCTTCCATTAGACGTTGCCCCCGTCACCCACCTCGCCTTCTAACGCTGGTTGTGATGCTTTTCAGTTGCTCTCCCTCCCTCTTCTTATTTAGCTTAGCACCCCTAGTTTTGATTAGTTTTCTTTTTTTTCATTTATATTTCTGAATTAAAGCTAAAGAAATTGATGTTAATATCAAGATTAGCGGTTTATAATTATTTATTATTTTAATGCTATTATCTGATTTTTACAATTATGTTCAAAATATATAAATGCATAAATGTGTATCTATAATTGTTGTCTTCTTATTTATAAATTCTTTTAGGAGTTTTTCTTTAGATTTTATGCTAAATTAAAACAAATCATTTTATGAATCCTACCTTTTTGTTATAGTTATGCATCAAATTATATATTTTTAGATTCATGGTAAAATGGTGTATTAAATTAGAAGAAATTGTATATTTATTTTTATGGTATATCAGGTATACTAAAGTAGAAGAAATTACATATTTGTTATTCATGGTAAATAAGTATACTAAAAGTATGCTTACTATCTCTTTTTATGCTGCACATAGCTCTTACAGCCTTGTCGATTATGGGCTTAATGGATGATTTCGTATAGTAAGCCATTTCTCTTTTATTTTCGTTTTAGTTCATTTCTTTGTTTTGTTAAATAAATTGATTCTACTGCTATGAGATTTTCAAACCTGTTATGGGAATTTTAGTCTCTTTTATGGAGATCTCCTTCTCCTCTATGGGAGTTGTGAGTATGTTTTTTTGTCTTTTGGTATGAGAAATTATTGTTTTCATTGGTTGAAGTTCGAGACTCAACATGAAGGTATTGAAATATCGGATGCGGTCTGGCATAGATTCGATCGAGAATGCTCTTTCGAAACTATGTCAAAATAGGTGATGGACTTCCTCACCCAATATGACTTGATTCGGCAAATACAAAGGGGGTTGCGTTGTATTGCTCGTATCTGGTTCATTGTAGTTTCTTGACGAATTTGATTTAACCTTGTTTAATTGTATCTTATTTTTCTTTAATATCTATTGTAGATGCAGTTTGGCCTTCAATTAATGAAATTTATCTTTTTAAAAAAAAGTATACTAAAGCATAATTGTATGTATACTAAAGTAGCAAAAAAAATTATTTGTTATTCATGGAAAATTGGTAGTTAATGAAAGCTCTTAGAACCCTGCCTTTTAATATAGATATGCTGCATCAAATTTTCTAAATAGGGTTATCTATTTCCATGTTTAAATTTTCATATATGCTAGTATTGATTGAATATATTTTAGATTTATAAATAATTATCTATGCATGAACTAATTAGACCCCCTTTTTACAATGAATTAAACCTTAATAATAAATTAAGGATAAGCTAAAATTTTCACATGAATAAGAATAAATTGAGAGTTGTGTTTTGGTGTTTAGAATATGGAACAAACCAGATATCTTCTCTTCCTTTATTAGGGTGTTGAGCTTGCTCACAAGCCATTGATATTGTGTATAAAGAAGAAAAGGAAAAAGATTTTGTTCATCAATTCGGTATGAGGTTTTCGGAGGTTCTAAATAAGGTGTATGATGTAGTTGGTTGTGATCATATGTATGTATGTGGATTTGAAAATGTGTATATCATATTTGATACGGATGAGATATGTGCCAATGGCACTATATGTTGACGAGTCACTAAGTGCTATGTGACGTTTAGTGACACAAACCTCGGCCACAACAATGGAGGTGTATGATTAAACTTTTTCTAGGCGGTACATACTTTATTTGAGGTTTACGTTGCTCAAGCTACTATGTTTGTGTTGGATGTAGGAATATAGATGAACATATAGCGTAATTTCGGGAAACGGATTTCCTAACATCTATCACAAGATCGCATGCATAACATAAATATGAATCATATTATAAGGAAAAGAATGTCCAACCTTTGTAGCGTGTTTTCCACCGGATTGCAAGTGCTAGAGATCAAAGAACAGCAATTAATGTCCCTCTACTTAGTCCACGAGCACCAATTGAATTCCCACGTTTGCTAGAACGGAAGAGGATGAGCGATTTCACTCTCTTGCTTTTTTAGGGAAGGTGCGGATTTTTCAAAAGGAAATAATAGGGTTTTTCTCTCTTTTTCAATTTAAAAGTTCTTGTCAAATTGAGGCTTTCATTCCACCCTCCTATTATAACCTTTTATAATAGTAGGAGAATAGGTTTGAGAGAGACCTAACCTAACCCTAATTTCTCCTATTGGCGGTTTTCTTACATCAATTAGTTACTTCTAATGTGTGACCCTCATGGGATTAGGTTAACTTATTTGTAGGTTCAATCAATATTGTCCCACTAACCAACATTTATTCTCTAGTAAGTAAATGTGATTACTAAACTAACGTAATTAATTATCTCTATAATAATTCCTTTTATATATAGTAATTGTCGGGATGTCTATGGACATATTCCTTCATTGGAGCTACTAAGTCATTGCCTTTGGATATGGGCTACCAATTGCTTGTGCAAACATCATGAAGGGGCTCTGCACCGATGTTGTTGACAGAGTCGGACAATGTCACGTCTTGCTACCCGTGCCCGCTTCTGCTGCACATACATCCACCTCACCTACTCTTCAACCACCTGGCCCTTTTAAGCGAGCTCCTTCTTGATCTCCACGAGTTTTGCCTCCTCCAATTAACCCCTGCTATTCCTGTCACCACTATATTGTCTCCAACACTAGTGTCTCCTCCACTTTGTCAGATGGCGTATCAACGATGATCGACCACCACTTTTTCTTTAGGGCATCATCTTAGAGCTGGACGAGTACACACTTAGTTCATCCACACCTGCCCAGACAAGACACGAAAGGTTTAGCAGTTTGACTTTGTGTTTGTATCGTTTTCTAAGTGATTATTATTTTGCTCTTGGATTATACACTTTGAATGCAATCTCAAAACTTTGCTATATTTGTGTATATTTTTCGGAGTGTTGGAACTATTTGAAACTTTTATGTCATTTCGTGGTTTCTTTTTATGATGATGAAATTGTTAGTTTTTAAAGTTGGAGTTTGTATGAATTTGGAGATTATTTTATTGGTGTCTCGAGCTAGATTTTGTGCAGGTTTCATTCTGGCATTTTGGCCAGGAATGAAGATGCAGCTTCACCCAACAAAGGCGCAGCTTATAAACCGCTAGCATAGTAGCGATTTACAAGGAACAAATAGCTAGCAGAGTAGCAGCTAAGTCATGTAGGGAAACGCTAATCTGAGCAACAGTTAACCTTGTAAAAATCGCTACTCGGAGTAGCAGTTACTCCCTGCTGACCGCTAAATGCGTGTGACGGATGCACCTTTAGTCTGGTGGGTCACGTGACCCACCATTCCCCTAGAAAAAAAAAATTAAAATTTTAGGTTTAGGAAACGCGTCTCTCACTCTCTCTTCCTTCCTCGCTTCAGCCTTCAGTCATTTCTTCCTCTCATCCTCTTAACTTCTCTCATCTCTACCGACCGCCGCGCCCTGGCTTGAATCGTTTGAAAGTTGCTCTCAAGATTTCTCTCAACTTGCGACTTGTGACTTGTGAACCTCTCAAGATTTCGATTTCACTCAAGAATTCGATTTCACTCAAGATTTCTCTCGCTAAACGTCACTACAATTTGAATCGTCACTACAATTCGGGTTAGTTTTTTTTGTTTTTTTTGTTTGAAATTCAGTTTCATTGGTTTAATGGTTTAGTTTTTTAGAGATTTAGTTGAATTTGTGTGGAAATCGTTGAAGATTCGATTTCGACTCTAATTGGAAATTGGAATGTTGTTGAAGATTGTGGTAATGTGGTGGATTTGTAGTGTATGATTCGAGTTTACTGGAAAATTAACATGTATTTTGAATTAGATTGAGTATTTTGTGTAGGATTAGTGTTTTTCACTAGTTCTTGTTCTAGAATTTGTATATTTGTATTTGCTAGATCGGTAATTTGAATCAAAGTTGATATTCATGAATCATGAAGTGAAATAATGTAGACGAGTGTGGTAGATTTGAGGAGTTTGTACTTCAAACTAGCAAACCGACATTAAAATGTTTGAATTAGAGCATTTTTTTTTAATTTTGTAAATGTATGCTTTAATGCTTATTTAGTTAAATGAATGGATTGAGTTTGTTTGCACTTAGATCTAGAAAATGTTAGTAATGAGTCACCATTTTATAATGTATTTGTTAGCTTTATGGATTGTGTTATATGTATTGTTGTTAATTTGATATTATTTGTTACAGTTGGCTAATTGGTGAATGATGATTGTGATGCTTATGAGCTTTGGATTAGCTTTGAAGAACGATTGATTGTGTTCGGGTAATGCACTAAAACTCTTGTTTTAGGATTTTTAGAATGGACCTATCATGTGAAGTTTCGGAGAGGCCATGAATGAGCCTTTGGTTTTATGTGTTTTATGTCTTTGGTGGAATTAGTTGGAGATGGATAGGATTTCCCTCTAATGTGAAATTATTTGTTATATATGCATAATTTGTTGATATGAGATTAAAGTTGAATAGTTTAAGTGAATTTGATTGATATGTTTGACAAATTGAATTGTTGTATCTAATTAAAAATTATAATTTAAATTTGGGAATGAAAAGAAAGAAAACTTGACCGAATATCTCAAGTTTTTTTTACAAAAACCACACCCAATACCTCCTCTAAATCCTCCTTCTATACAAAACCCTCCCCCTTCTCCAATCTAATGAACAAAATCCTCCCCTTTGCAATCCAATGAACAAAATCCTCCCCCTTCTCAATCCAATGAACAAAATCCTCAACTGACTCATGATAATGAACAAAATCCTCCCCACCATGCAAGTGAGCAACAATCTTCTCCATCACACGATTCCCTTCTAAGATGGACAATCTCATCCCTCGGGTTTATGGTGAAAGATTAAGTTCATTTGATATAGCTAATCTTCCACAAGACCGGGTATGGATGTGTGTTGTCGAACCCGCACTCGTATCCGAATCCGTACCCGTATCCGTTTTACGTGCAACCTAGCCGGTAGTGACCCACCATTCATAAATTCCTAGATCCGCCACGGCTAAATGTAATAGCGGTTTGACCGAAACTAAACCGCTACTCCCATTAGTTGTTCAATTTGGGGATGATAAAAAAAAATTCTCACGCCTAATTCTACGTAACGGTACCTTTGGAAGTTTTTTCTCACTTTGATTCAATTAATTGGGAATTATTTCTTATTTTTAATAATTTAGGGATAAAAATAAAACAAACTACTAATTTCTAGGATATAATAGTATTATTAAACTCACTTACTATTAGACTCTAGCAGTAGTTGGTGCGCGTTCGGTGACATGTGCACTACAATTTTGACCTTGGTTAAGGTCCCAAATGAAGTGGGTTCCACAACGTGTGTCAAGGGCAGCCTTACCCTTGTACGTGCATGAGATAAAGATGTGGCTTTGGAGAGCACACGACTAGTCTTGTATTGTATCCTTTCCATGCAACCGAGAAAGGCACATCACTAAGGGGGCGTTTGGTATCAACGGGGTAAAGGGAATGGAATCAAGAAAGGGGTAGAGGGGAAAGAAAACTAAAATCCTTAGATGAAAAGGGTTGTTTGGTTGATATATAGCCATTCCACCTCTCACTATTGCTCCACCTCTCACTATTGCTCACTCTAGATGAGTCTTGCCCCCTCCATTTCTTCCACCGCCCGTGCCGCCGCCCCCGCCCCGCTTTTCTACTTCATCTCTCGGCCGCCGACTCTCGCCTTTCCACTTCCTCCATCGCCGCCCGTCGACCTCGCCTTCCAACTTCCTCCACATGAGCCGCCTATTTGTTGGTCGAGTCGAGGCTTTAAGGTCGAGTCGACCATAAAAACTTCGGATCTGAAGTTTTTTTGGTCAAATTCGACCATATAAAGCTCTTATTGATGAATTGAATAATTATTTCCCCATTCTCACTCTTTTTTTTTTCTTATTTACGAATTTTTAGGGTTTTGTGGGTGGTGGTTTTGTGGGTGGTTTGGTTGTTGTTTTTCGCCGGTGGTGGGTTGTATTTCAAGGGTGAAGAGTAGGTTTCGTGTGTCGTGGATGGGTTTTCTAGGTTACGGATGGGTTGGTGGATGGTTTTCGGAGGTGGTGGGCTGGGTTGGGACATCGACATATGGGGGTCGGTTTGGGCTCGGTCTGCTGGTGGTTTTTTGGGTGTTGGAGGTGGTTTGGTGGTTGTTGTGGCGGCGGTTGTGGTAGGTGCGGTGGTGTAGGTGGGTGCGGTGGTGGAGGTGGGGTAGGGTTGGGTTGACGGAGGTGGGGTGGGGTGGGGTGACAGAAGTGGGGTGGTGGAGGTGGTTGTTGATAGGATTGGGTGGTCAAAGGTGATGGTCAAGGGTTTTCCATTCTCCCATTTCTAAGTGGAGGAGGTAGTGGGGAATCAAAATAGAGGGATTTGGGGTAATGGAGGGGAAACAAAACCCCCAATCCAAACAAGTTTTAAGAAAATGGAATCAACTAATTCCCTTTCTCTTTCTGTAACCCCTAACCAAACGCCCTTAATTACTAAAGGAGGGGAGATGTTTGGATTTACGCAACTTTTTTGGTTTAATTAATATATATTGTGAGAGCCTCAGTTTTGGTGAATATATCATCCCAAAATATATATGTCCAGTTGTATCATATTTTATGGTACTGTAATTGAGATCATTTGCTGCATTACTTTCTATTTTGTTATTCCACCTCCATAAGTTCGGTAAAGAGGCTATGGTCAAAAGGGCCGCCAAAGAGATTGAAATCTAGCTACGTGTTCTACACATTTTTAATACAGCTTGAAATTGTATTTTTATTAGAAAAAATTAACCAAAATAATCTCAATAATTGCCCATCCGCTAAAAGTAATCTTCAACTATGAGTTATTTGAATAATCCCAAGTATTAGCAAACCCTTCTAATTAAAATACTCCCCCAGTAACTTGCTAAATTTGTAAAGAGTTTTAACTTTCATTTCCCCTTTATTTTTCTTAAAAAAGAACCTTAAATGGACCTTCCCCAACTACATCATTAATGTGCGTACCTTCCATTAACGGCATAGCTTGCTCGTTACTTTTAACCCTCTCTCTCGATCTCTCCCGTAACTGGAAAAAAAATTACCCTTGAACTTTTAGAGGAAGAGGGTGAAGGAGACGCGAAGAATTGCCAACTAGTAAGTAAATTCTGAACCTTTCTTCTTCTTTATCTTCACTGATGTTATAACGGATGTGAGGAAGAACAAATAATGAATGCAGAAAGCAATAAACAACACACAGATTTACGTGGTTCACCAACAGTGTATTAGCTACGTCCACGGGTAGAGAGAGAATAGTTTTATTGAGATGAGGAAAACCAGATTACAGATGTAATTAGTGACTAATTCGTCGAATAAACGAATTAGGTTAAAAACCTATTTATACCCCGCTTCGGAAAACACATTTCCGCGTCAAAAGCGACTCACTGCCCGATCGGGTCGGGCAACATCCGCTCTGATCGGGCGGTAACTCGTCATCCCAGAATTCGTCTCGCGCCCGATCAGGCGACCATCGCACGGTCGTATTTCGCTAACTACGCCCGATCGGGGGAACACGCTCGACGCCATCGGGCGCCCTGCACTTTGAGCCCCTGCTGAGACGCAGACCCCGCCCGGTCGGGCGAGCCAGCCCGATCCGGTCGGGCGAGCCTGCCCGATCCGGTCGGGCGAGCCGACGAACGCACCTTTTGACCCAGTTCAAGGCACAAATTCCTACAAATCTCCACCTTGACTTGAATCCTCTCACAATGAGCCGAGAAAACCAGATAACATATGCATTGAACATAACGCCTAGATTCTCCCTCGCAGCTTGATTTTGCCCGAAAGGCAACCGGAACCATTTGTCCCTGAAGGACACCGGATTAGCCCCTAAGGGCCCCGGACTTGCCCCAAAGGGCAATTAACAACCTCGAACGTTGAGCAAATCCAAACAATGTTGAAACTTACTGCTGAACCGGGCTTAGTCAACATATCAACGGGATTATCATTTGTACCTACCTTCTTCACCTTAACCCTTGTCTCACTCCTCGGAAAATGATACCGACATCTATGTGTTTAGTCCTCTCATGATGAACTTTATCATTGGCCAAGCATATCGCTTTTCAAGTACATCACAATACACTATTGCACGATCATGATGTAGACCCAAATCACTGACTAGCCCTTTTAACCAGATTCCCTCCTTAGCTGCTTCTGTTAAGGCCATATACTCTACATCAGTGGTAGATAAAGTCACCGTAGGCTGCAAAGTAGTTTTTCAACTCACAACAGAACCACCAAGAGTGAACACATAACTCGTCATAGATCTCCTACCATCTACATCTCCAGCATAATCAGATGCAGAGAAACCTGTGACTAAACATGCCACATCACCTCCATAAATAAGACCAATATTTGACGTACCTCTAAGATACCGAAAGATCCTCTTGACTGCCTGCCAATGCTCCTTACCAGGATCACCCATGAACCTACTAACAACACTAACTGCATGTGCAAGATTCAGCCTAGTGCAAACCATGGCATACATCAAGCTCCCTACTGCACTAGCATAAGGAACCCGGCTCATGTACTCCTTCTCCTCAGCAGACTTAGGTGCAAAAGCAACGGACAAATGACTATTGGAAGCACTTGGAGTATCTATAGGTTTTGCTGTTGACATGCCAAACCTTGACAATATCTTCTCAATATAGCCTTTCTGTGATAAGAAAAGCTTCTTCTGAGCCCTCTCCCTAAAGATCTCCATACCCAAAAATTTTCGTGCCGCACCCAAATCCTTCATTTCAAATTCAGCACTTAGAAGCTCCTTCAATTTCTGAACATCCGACTTGTTCCTAGCAGCTATCAACATATCATCTACATACAGCACTAAGTAGATGAAAGATCCATTTGTCAGCTTATTGTGGTACAAACAACAATCATATGAACTCCTGTTGTAGCCTAGCTCCATCATATAGCTATCAAACCTCTTGTACCACTGCCTCGGAGACTACTTTAGCCCATATAAGGACTTCTTCAACTTGCAAACAAAAGTTTCCTTCCCCGGAACCTGGAAACCATCTGGCTGAGCCATGTATATCTCCTCCTCCAACTCTCCATGTAGAAAAGTTATTTTCACATCCAGTTGCTCAAGCTCAAAATCCCGATGTGCCGCTATTGCTAGTAACACCTCGATAGAAGTATGCCCGACTACGGGTGAAAAAAATCTCATTGTAGTCAACTCCCTCCCTTTGTGTGAACCCTCTTGCAACTGACGGGAGCCTTATACTTGATTCCCCTCTACGGATGTCATCCCCTCCTTTTTCTTGAAAACCCATTTACAAGTAATAATTTTTTTCTCCTGGAGGCTTAGGCACAAGCTCCCAAGTCTCGTTCTTGTGAAGTGACTCCATCTCATCTCCCATTGCAGCAAGCCAATGGTTAGACTCCGTACATGTAAGCGCCTCCTGTAGGTAGATGGCTCATAGACATCCATCTCCTCAAAAAACTTCGTAGTGCATAAGCCACCATATCTTCAAAACCATACCTATTTGGGGCTTTCCCAAAATTCGTCCTCATAGGACGATCCCAAGCAAGGCTAGACGCCTCTTCACTTGGTATTGAAGAATGTGGTGCTTCAGAATTTATGTGTTGATTATCTTCATGTGTTTCATCACTCTCATCATGAGTGACTTGTTGCTCCACCTGTTTAAAACACTACCACTATCTGCTACAACTATAGACTTCACTGTAGGATTAAACATAGATTTTTCAACAAAGACAATATTTCTACTAAGTATAACCCTACCCTCAGATGGGGACCAAATTCTATAACCTTTCACCCCATCCTCATACCCTACAAACACTCATTTTTTGGATCTTGGCACCAATTTACCCTCATTTACATGATAATAAACACTACAACCAAAAGCTCGCATATTAGAGTAATCTGCAGGTTTACCTGACCACATCTCATATGGTGTTTTGAGATTGATTCCAGAGTGAGGTCCACGGTTGATCAGATAACATGTTGTACTAACGGCTTCTCCCCAAAAACCTCCTAGTCATCCCGGCATTAGAGAGCATGCACCGAGCTCTCCCGTAAGTGTCCGATTCATTCGTTCGGCTACACCATTACGTTGTGGTGTATCCTTGACAGTATGATGCCTAGCAATTCCTTCATTCTTACACAACTCAACGAACTCAGACAAACAGAACTCCAGACCATTATCAGTTCGTAGCCTTTTGATCTTCTTCCTAGTTTGATTTTCCACCAATGCCTTCCACTGCTTGAAATTCTTGAAAGCTTCACCTTTTAACTTCATAATAATCAACCAAGTCATTCTTGAAAAATCATCAATGAAGGATACAAAATACCTGTGACCTCCCAAAGATTCCACACGTGAAGGACCCCAACAATCAGAATGGATATAATCCAGAGTACCTTTTGTTCTGTGAATGCCCTTAGGAAACTTGCTACGATGTATTTTCCCAAAAACACAATGCTCACAAAACTCAAGGTTTGTGACCTTATGGCCACCCAGATGATCTGCCTTGGAGAGGATTTGCATTCCTCTCTCACTCATATGCCCAAGTCTCATGTGCCATAGCTTGGTCATATCCTCCTTCTGAATTTCAGATGAAGCAACAGCAGCTGAACCTGAGAGAGTAGAACCTTGCAAAACATACAAAGTACCACACTTGACCCCCTTCAACACATCCTTTGAACCCTTGCAGACATACACAGCTCCACCCCCACTGGTCGGTCCTAAAACTACCTTAAAATACCGCAAGTGTACGAGTCAATTAAAGTAAATATAGGGTAAGCAAGATATCGTTTCCCACAAGGAGGTAAGATCAACTACCAAATTAAGAGACACTAATATTATTTAGACGATCTGGAAAATGTGAATAGTGATAATAACTAAACTAAAATAATATGAACTACTACTAATTCTAACACTAAAAACGTCAAATAATAGTATAAAATCAAGTATAAGAAATAGTTCTAGGACTTAGATTTCGCCAATTACCTTCTACAATGAAATTAAACTAGTTGTCGGATTTAAACTATTATATTGCAATGATCGAATTTCCTATAATATATTATCTCCTCTTCCAAGGTAGAAAACGTGTATTTATAATAATCTTACGCCTACTTCCGTGGTCATAACAATTAATATAAACCCATTACGAACAAGAAATTCATATAAAAGACCACCCCAAGTGTATAACTATTCCTAAAATTATACTACTTGACGTTTAATAATCCCACGAACTAATATTGAACTTTCACTTCCGCTAATAATCCAATATCTTAAACATATAATCAACTGGCCAAATCAATTATATGAAAACAAACCAAGATTATCAAATTGCAATTATAATAATCAAATCCAAACAACAAATTCAAATCATTGACATAAAATAAAAGACTACATCTAGTCCTAGAACAAAGAAATTTAGCTAGTCATTGAATCTGAAATTAAACAACTAATTAAAAACGAAAATCTCATAATTGACATAATAAAACTAGTATCTAATAGCATAAATCAAGAGTAGAGAAAGAAAACTCCATATAGATGAATTCGGCGAGCGTCGTCTTCTTCGTCTGGCGTCTCCAGTCTCCGTCTTCTCTCTGTTGTACTGTTTCTGCTGCGTGGCTGCTGTGAGACTTCCGTCTCCGCCCCCCATTCTGTTTAGTCTCACCCGTTTTATACCTCAGTCCCCCTCTTGTTTTTTCTTAGGTTTTCCTCTTGTTTTTTCTTTTTCAATTCTTCCGTGGGTAGCCTAATAGTGTGTTGGTCTTTTTGGGCCAACAAACCCTTTTTCCTTTCTTTCTTTTATTTCTTCTTTGTTGCGTGGAAATTGGAACTACTTGGGCTTTAGTATGATAGGTTTCCTTTTCTTTTTCTTCTTGCAAATTCTTTTCACCTATAAACAATTCAATAAGGTAATAAACAATTGGGCTACAAACTAAAGTATTTGCATAGTAACACAAACCACTATTATAAATATTAATTAAACCAAATTAGCATGTATAAGTAGTACTAGAATCAAGCAAGTCATTTCTTAAGCGCATTTTTCATATTTTAAACCAACTTTGTCACTCAAGTAAGTTAACTCTTAAAACGTCAAAATATAAGAAGAAAATATATTATAAATCTCATAACTAATACCAAAAAGTAATAAAATGGACAAAAATCATGTATAAAATAGAGACTTATCAACTCCCCCACACTTAAGATTTGCTAGTCCTCGAGCAAACTAAGACTATAGAATGATAGCATATATCCATCAATATGAGGTACTAGATTGAAGGAACATTTTTTTTTTGAACTTCCAAACTGGCGACTTTTCGGGTAATTTCTAGTATAAGTAGCCATAACTTAAGCGAAAGTTTTCACAAAGACCAAGAATAACTTTTATAGAAACAATTTTTTTTTCAAAAACATTGTTTAGACATCACAAGCAATGAGCCAAAGACCAACCAACTCTTCAAAAGGCATAGTACTTCATGTATTAGTGTTTCCATTCAATCTTACCACAACCATATTCAAGATTTGAGTAATTGAGCAATCAACTTGGTGAACCCTCACTTTAGTTATGCAAATAAAAATAAAAAATTATAATCACTCATGTGTTTAGGGTATAATAATTATCACTCAAAACCTACAAAGTCGACTCGAAATGAAATATATCATCTTTAAATTTGTATATCGTTCAATCCTCCACTACTTAGTAAGACATAGAGCATACAAAAATCAAAAGGACTTTAGTAGGGTTGTAATGTAAGGCTAAGGTGAAAGGGTAGGAAGTATTTAGGATTTGGTGCTCAAAAGCTTTGAGCTAGTGGAGTAAAAAAAATTATAACAAGGCCAAAAGTTAATGGCCACAACCAAAACTCCAACTCCTCAAATATTTGCAATATAAGCTAAATTCTTCACCACAATAATATCATTGAATAGCAAACAACAATAAAAATATGTACTTTCTTCCTTTTATTTTCTTTCATTCACTGCCAAAAATTCTTCTATGTTGTTTTTTTTTTTTTTTTCAGCAGTTCTCTTCATTGTATTTTTCACAATCTCATAATAATCCTTGACATAAAATATAAAACACCACCTCCATAATAATCAGTGTTTTTTTTTATACCATTCACAAACAATACTCCAAACACCAAATTATATTCCACTAGCTCAAAGCTTTGATAAAAGTCATGTGGTTAGGAAATAAGCTTGTAATGTGGTTGAAACAAAAGAAATAGGCTTAAGGCTCAAAGGGGCTTTAGAAAGAGATATGATAATGTAGGTGGCATATGCTAAATTTGGTTCGACAAAAACAAACGCCTTAATCATTTTTATGCATGCTCATGCTTCAATGTAGTCTCGAAGAAACCAATGCAAATTCAAGAGTCTAAACTTCACCGAGGAACTAACACACACTCTCATGAAAAAATAGAGACTAACATAGATGTTTTAGTCTATTGAAAGGTTCAAGAGTCTCACAATGGCTATTGATGTTCACCAAGTCAATCACAAATCAAATCATAAATAACCATTCTTACCACTTGCCAAACACTTAAACAATGATACTATGCTATTCTCCGAATCACTCAACATAAAAACCCATTAACTTGCAACAAAACTAGAAAAACATTTTTTTTTTAAATTCAATTTCAAAAACTGTTTTTTTTTTTCTTTTCAGTTAAATTAGCTAAAGGAATTTGCCTTCAAATCAATATCAGACATGATAATTATAAATTTCTGCAAATTTTGACAGCACCTCCCCTAAAATATGGCATATCCAATCATAATTTATCATTTTCTAGACTGTCACATAAATTAATTACAGCATCACATCATGAAATCCAACAATCCAAAGCTTAAGCCTCTCCCCCACACTTATGATAAACATTGTCCTCAATGTACTACTCAACATCCGGGGGGATAGGGGAAAAATAAATACAAAAATGCGACCAACGGATGCTAAAAAAAACAAAATAACTAAGATAAGGAGAGACACAACCTGATGCGCAGATTTGCATTTCGCTTCTCAATAATTGCTTTGTCGGGCATTGAGTTTGTGTGGTGTGCAGTGACTAGTAGAACATAGGAGCTGACATAGGCTTTATTGATATTTGTCCTAAACTAGTTACCTCCCAGTAGCACGAATTAAATGTTGCGCACAACCGTTTAAGTTTATTACACCAATGCGGAACAATTCAATGCTCTAAGAAGCTTGTCATATGTTCCTGCAAACATATCAGAAGAAATTAAATAAGAGTAAAAAGGAAATATTAAATAATTTAAACTTAAAAATCTATTAAACCTAGAAAAAGGAAAATCAAAAGAAAAGTTATATTTACAAGAGTAAGAAAAAGAAAAATTGTTAGTATTTTTATATGACTCAAAAGGAAATATAGAAACTAATTGTACATCAGTTACATGATCATGAGAGTCAATCAAAGGAGGCGAAATAAGGAACGACGGAGGATATAATATTGGGGAAAGAGGGAATAAGGTCAAGTTTTCGAGAGAAAGGAACATGAGACTCAAAAACAATAGGTAGAAGCGCAAAGTATCATGAATCACTCCGGTCTCAACTTTATGTTCCTCTAAAGAGAAAATTTCAACCATTGTTCCTTCCTCCCTCAAAACATCAATCACATTGGTCGTTTTTTCATTTTTATCAACATCCCAATAGTTTTCATTCAATATTTTTCCTTCATCATCATCATGATCATTATAAATAGGTTGGAGATGAGAAGTTTGAGTAGAATAATCATAAACATATTGGGGAGAGGGGTCAGAACCATTTGCTAATGTCACATCATACAAAGAAATAGCATGAGAAGTAGAGTGACAATTCGAAGAACAAGAAGGTGGTTGTGTAATGTAAGTTGGCGGTGAAGGAATTACTCTAGGCGATAAAGACATCTCCCGCTCATAAGTATCCCTAGCCAACCACTCAATTAAATCCCAACAATAATCGGGAGGTTGGAATAGAAATCCTCCATTAGACATAGATTCTACCACCATCCTAGTTTCTTCATTTAACCCTTCATAAATCACTAGGCATATATCCCATAATTTAATTCCATGATTAGGACCAATAAATTCACCAAGTCTATGATGGTATTTTCAAAACACTTCATTCTCATATTGAGGGAAAGGAAAAATTGATCTAGAATTACTAGCATGAATTTGGGGTTCACGAAACATATATGGTGATTCATAAGAACTCATGCAAAAATTGGGAGAATTTTCATATGATGCATCAAAACTATAAACATGAGAACCACAAGAATTATGATTATGTTGCCTATCAGAAAAATTATCCTCATTAAAATAATAATATGACTCCATGATACAAAAAATGAATAATAAAGAAAATGTAGTGACAAAGAGAAAAAAATAAAGGCAAGTACTTAACTAACAATAATAATGTCAAAACTAATATAGAAAATACTTATATATGGTATTAAATAATGACTAATAGCAAACTAAAAACAAATTGAAGAGACAAAGTATATAATACTAACTTAGTAGTATTACTAACGTAAATCAAATACGAGCAATTATGCAAATAACTGAAACAAACTTCCTGAACTAAAACAAAATCTAAACTAATATAAGAAACACAACTACTAGTAATTAGTAAAAGAAACTAATTATTAAAAAAAAATCTAATACTAATAACTCAAGAACACAAAGATATCACTAACAAAACGTTTATGAAAGGGGGAAAAATTATAAAGAAAAAAATAAAACAAGTGCTAACAAAAAAAATGAAGTCTAAATTAATATTAAAGTCCCTCTAGTATGATATTGAACTAATTGCCTCCCCGGCAACGGCGCCAAAAACTTGGTCGGTCCTAAAACTACCTTAAAATACCGCAAGTGTACGAGTCAATTAAAGTAAATATAGGGTAAGCAAGATATCGTTTCCCACAAGGAGGTAAGATCAACTACCAAATTAAGAGACACTAATATTATTCAGACGATCTGGAAAATGTGAATAGTGATAATAACTAAACTAAAATAATATGAACTACTACTAATTCTAACACTAAAAACGTCAAATAATAGTATAAAATCAAGTATAAGAAATAGTTCTAGGACTTAGATTTCGCCAATTACCTTCTACAATGAAATTAAACTAGTTGTCGGATTTAAACTATTATATTGCAATGATCGAATTTCCTATAATATATTATCTCCTCTTCCAAGGTAGAAAACGTGTATTTATAATAATCTTACGCCTACTTCCGTGGTCATAACAATTAATATAAACCCATTACGAACAAGAAATTCATATAAAAGACCACCCCAAGTGTATAACTATTCCTAAAATTATACTACTTGACGTTTAATAATCCCACGAACTAATATTGAACTTTCACTTCCGCTAATAATCCAATATCTTAAACATATAATCAACTGGCCAAATCAATTATATGAAAACAAACCAAGATTATCAAATTGCAATTATAATAATCAAATCCAAACAACAAATTCAAATCATTGACATAAAATAAAAGACTACATCTAGTCCTAGAACAAAGAAATTTAGCTAGTCATTGAATCTGAAATTAAACAACTAATTAAAAACGAAAATCTCATAATTGACATAATAAAACTAGTATCTAATAGCATAAATCAAGAGTAGAGAAAGAAAACTCCATATAGATGAATTCGGCGAGCGTCGTCTTCTTCGTCTGGCGTCTCCAGTCTCCGTCTTCTCTCTGTTGTACTGTTTCTGCTGCGTGGCTGCTGTGAGACTTCCGTCTCCGCCCCCCATTCTGTTTAGTCTCACCCGTTTTATACCTCAGTCCCCCTCTTGTTTTTTCTTAGGTTTTCCTCTTGTTTTTTTCTTTTTCAATTCTTCCGTGGGTAGCCTAATAGTGTGTTGGTCTTTTTGGGCCAACAAACCCTTTTTCCTTTCTTTCTTTTATTTCTTCTTTGTTGCGTGGAAATTGGAACTACTTGGGCTTTAGTATGATAGGTTTCCTTTTCTTTTTCTTCTTGCAAATTCTTTTCACCTATAAACAATTCAATAAGGTAATAAACAATTGGGCTACAAACTAAAGTATTTGCATAGTAACACAAACCACTATTATAAATATTAATTAAACCAAATTAGCATGTATAAGTAGTACTAGAATCAAGCAAGTCATTTCTTAAGCGCATTTTTCATATTTTAAACCAACTTTTGTCATTTCAAGTAAGTTAACTCTTAAAACGTCAAAATATAAGAAGAAAATATATTATAAATCTCATAACTAATACCAAAAAGTAATAAAATGGACAAAAATCATGTATAAAATAGAGACTTATCACCCACCTCTGAAACTGAACCCCTTACTGCCTAACAGACTAAGTGAAATCAGATTCTTGGTCATATGTGGAACATGCCTAACATTGTTCAATGTGTAAAATGTACCATCATGTGTCCGGATCTTCATAGAGCTTATCCCAACAGTCTTACAGACTGCACTATTAGTCATTGAAATATTACCCCCATCTACTTGCTCATAAGTAGTGAACCACTCCCTATGAGGACTCATATGATACGACGCTCCAGAATCTAAAACCCACACATCACTACAATGTGTTTGTTCATTAGCAACTAAAGCAAGGTCATCCTCAGAATTCGAATTTTCTGCTACAACAGCAGCAAAATCAGACCCAGATGTATTTCCTGATGCTTCTTTTTAGGACATTCCTTTTTCCAATGCCCATTCTCCTTACATTAATTACAGATATCATTAACCCTTGGAATTTTCGGGTTTCCTGAAATTCTTTTTCCCAGAATTCCCACGTCCCTTACTACTACTGGCCACTAACCCAGAGGCCTGATTATCTGTACATGTACCAGACGCCTTATGGCGCAATTCCCTAGTATGCAAAGATAATCTAATTTCCTCTAGGGACACATAATCTTTACCAACAATAAAAGATTGCATAAAATTCTCATATGATAACGGTAAAGAAACAAGCGGAATTAAAGCAAAGATCCTCATCATCCACCTTAACATCAATATTACGCAATTCTAGCAAAATCGCATTTAATTGATCTAGGTGATCTCTAAGAGGTGTACCTTCATTCATGCGAGACCGAACGGACGTTGCTTCAAAAGCAACTTGTTGGTTATAGATTTTATCATATACAAACTCTCTAATTTCAACCACAGACCAGATGCGGTTTTCGACTCCGCGACTTCAGTGATTATGTCGTCAGCCAGACACAACATAATCGTTGAATGCGCCTTCTCCTCCAAAACGGCCCATCTCGGCAGAATCGTATCCGATGACTTCTTTGCCAACGGTGCCCACAACCCATGTAGATAATCGTATCCGATGACTTCTTTGCCAACGGTGCCCACAACATAATCGTTGAATGACAAGTAGATAAAGGTGAGGATGAAGATGTTACTCAACAAGATTTTGAATTAAGGGGGAAGGGAGGACCACCAAAAGAGCATCTGACCCCACCACATACAATCATCCATTAATTTATCACATCAAGTAGAACCTTCTCAGTTAATAACTCTAATGCCCTACCACATAACCCATCCCATATTGTGCATCTATGAAATAACCCTACATCAAAACCCCAAAACCCCTTTCACCACAACCTTCCACACAACGTGTATCAATCCGTCCTTATACCGAAAAGAAATAAAGAAATAGACAACCAAAAATAATATATAGACGATAGCGGAATTATCGCCAAGATGTATATGTCACTCTAAAAGTTCAAAAAGTCATCATTATTATCATAAGAAACATCTCCAAGTCAAAATAGTCAAAAATCAACTAGAAAGACAAAGAAACCTCCAAAATCTCAAACATAGAAAAGTAATATCTAAACTCCATATGTCAGAATAACCACAAAATCTAAACAAAACTACTTAACACATATGAGGCTAAAAGACCTCTTATAACCATCATAGATGATCCACTAAAACCGAGTCAATAAACTTAGTAAAACTTCCTATCCTCACTTCTCGAGCCAAAATTGTGATCAATCTAGCTTTCAACTCGATCTGCAAAAGTATATAAAACAACAAATATTCCACAATCAGTGGCAAAATAGTTAGAATGAAGATAGCATTAGAAATAATAAGACTTAATAGCCAAGAAACATCACATCAACTTACACTAATAAAACAAGAAAATTACCTTCTAATCGAAATATTAATAACTCGAATTTCATTCAAAAACCAATAGTGTAAAGTATGTTTGAGAAAGAAGACGTCAGTGGATGGCAACCCATTTCCTAAAGTTTGTCATATCGCAACATTCAAACAAAGCTATGGGCTTAATTTCCTACCGCATGTGTCTAAGAATTGCCAAGCTCCCGATGTAGCATAGTATTCAGCTCCGTACTTACCGACCTCTTGACGACAACAATTAATCCAAGTAATACCCCTAGATTGCAACCTAGGTGGTTGGCATGTTCTTCACCGGAGACTACTGATATCTTACATCTCAAACGAAAGTTTAAAGTTGTACATTCATCTAAACAATTCTTCAAATTAAAACAATAGTGGGGATACCTATATGGCCTTACACCTAAGTCTGCAGAATAACAAGGATCACAACCCAAGTAATTCAATTCATCACAAACCCATATTCTTCTCATCATAGAAATAATGACATCAAAATTTCCAAAAAAATATAACCAAGTCCACATATGATTATAAAACATGAAATTTATAAATAAATAACTTCCTTAAATGTAATTTAACATCAAGAATACAACAACATTCCAAGAACAAACATAGGTCATCATACTCTTGTAATCTTAACCAACTTGTACCATATAAATAATTCACTTAAAACATGGTCACATATAGCAACAAAATATTTCCAAAATTAATAATCAACATAAATCACAAGGATAATAAAATTTAAAGTCCACAAAGGTATGCAAAATACTGACAGATTGTGTTTAACCACTGACGTGCGTACACTCCGCGCGGGACTCATGCGTTTAACGCATCAACGTGTGCTTGGCACAACAACTATGCGCTTGAGCAACTCATGAAAATTTACCGGACAAGCAGTAGTCCAGAACTTGTCCAAAATTCATGAAAAACTCACATATGTTAATACAAATTACACATTAGGCTTAAACCACAACCAAAAACACGATTAACACTTCAAAACTCATACATACTCATGTAATTCAATAGTATAACAAAATTTTGCATCATAATCATAATAGAATACTCATAGGAGGCATAATAATAATTCAAGCATCCTAAACAACAATCCACAAGTACGACATGTATATACACTCTTCATAGGTAACTTATAACAACTCAGAAATTTTCTTCCTCCTACACCAAAACACACACGACACGCACATGCATAACATTATATCTATAAATTTCTAAATTCATCATATAAACAAGAATTCTAACGTTTCCTAACTATTAATCCTTATCCTAAAACAATCGTAATATCTAGCGTTCTACGACAATCGTCAGTTACCTGGAACGTCGGGTGGTGTGCAGAAACCCATATATGCTATGTGTGCTCCTCGTGCGTGGGATTCTCTTCCTCCAATTCGCTTCCTAGTAACCCAAGAACAAAGAATTAACGCTTCTAGGATAATGATGAAAAGAAAAACAAGTGTTTGAATTATTTTGTGAAGTAGAACACAAACTTTCTCTTCACCTTTGGGTTTGAAAACGGCGTGAGATATGAGGGGAGAAGAGTGCAAAATTTTTCGATCAAAAATCATGCTTTTAGGTGGTTAGGAAGCTTAAAAGGAATCATTAGTTTAGGAGGATTAATGATGCAATAGGGAGGTTACACCAATGAAAAGCCTCACCATAAGAGCTCGACCAAACCTCTTCGCATGCCCCATAACCGGCCACTTAGTCGGCCAACCCAAGGGTCACTTAGCAAATAAAGTTCGTTAGAAGAACAGTCCAAAACGTGTTTAAATAATGATGTAAATATTGTGCACCTAAATAACGCAATAGATAATCTAAATAATATAAATTTTAAAAAAATATCATAACTTAAATTTAATTATTATAAACTAAGTTTATAATTTCCCAAAATAATTTTACACGGCCAGATAATATATTAAATAATTTAAATATTAAAAGTACGTAATATAATATTTAAGAATAAAAGCGAAAAATTCGGAGCGAAATCACGGGGTGTTACACAACTACCCACCTCCCGGATACTAACATACCAAAGGATTATCGTGACTTCTATGATGATATGCCAGATAGTCCCCTGACATGGTAGGAGCTACTAGGGTGGGTATGGTAGTGAAATTGACTTTGATCCAAAAGACCCTCAGTTAATAACAGACACGGATACAGATTCAACAGTGGAAGTTGGTGATGAAGAGCTTGAATATGAGGTTTATAAATTTAATGAGAAGAGAGAAGCTGACATAGCTGACTTTGAAGTGAATGAGGAGTTAGAGGTGGTTTTGAAAATCTTCAACTCAACAATTATGTTACCAAAGATATAAAAAATGAGGGAAAGTGAAAGAATAAGATTGCAAAAAGAAAAGAGTTGTCAACATCGGAAAAAGTGCCCAACATTTCTTCTCGCATAAAAGTCAAATTTTAAGGTTTTAACTTGCAGAAAAAATTATAAAAGATTGTTTTTCGCCAAAATATAACTATAAAATATCATTTCTAACAAATTTTCCATAATTATTAAAATTGTAAACTCGTTAAATTTTCAATTAATATGGAGTATATGTGTCCCTAAACCTAGTTTCTCTCTAGCCACCCCTCTCTTCTCTCCTTCACCTTCTTGATCAGTTAGTCGCATGATGGATGATTTCATCCATGGTAAGCCTTTTCCTCTTGTTTTCGTTTTTAGTTTATTTCCTTATTTTATTGAATAAATTAGTCTCTCTTTATGAGAATTTCTCAAGCCCTTCTATGGTGGAGTTTAGTCTCTGTTTTGGAGATCTCATCTCCCCTATGGGAGTTGTTAGTCTGGTTTGTTTGTCTTTAGGTATAGGAAATTATTCTCATTACTTGAAGTTCAAGACTATCAACGTGAAGGTATTAGAAATTCGGATGCGGTCAACATGGCTCGATCAAGAACGCTCTTCCCAAGCTATGTCAGAATGATAAACTTCTGCATCAATAGTTGCTTGATTCAGCAAATACAAGGGGTTTGCACTGTATTGCTCGATCTAGTTCATTGTAGTTTCTTCGAATACGAATTTGATTGTATCTTGTTTTTCTTTAATACCTATTGTACATGTCGTTTGACCTTCAATTAATGAAAAATCTTTTTTGTTTTAAAAAAAAACTCGTTAATTTTTGAATTCGTTTTAAAGAAACACTAAGAGGGAGAGGTGGTAACTCAGT
>CANSZD010001198.1:27500-513489 GCA_947648045.1 Beta corolliflora
AAAATCTCAATCATTCTTGAGGTATTAATGCAGAGATGGATTATTTAGCAAGTGAGAGAGAAGCATAATGCTCCGGTATATTAACATACCGTTGAGAACTAGTATTACGTGGACCTGGTCCACACTAATATTATTGTGGACTATAACATGGTGACCTTTTTTAATATAAGAACTTTTAAAATCTTAAGTTACACTAATTTGTTATTATATAACATATTGACAATTTTTTTATACAATTACTCTTTCTTACATTAGTTTATCATAATAATACTAGCTTTTGAAGCCCTTGCGATGCACGGGTAGTTTCTTTATGTGGTAGAATTATATTAATATGTCATTATGTGTGACAATAAGTACATTAAAATCCAAATCTAAATCGGATTCAAAGTTCCAATCTATAAAGGATTAAAGTAAGATAAACCTGGTAGGAAAATCATAAAGTGAATATAATTGTCCAAGATAAAGTTATTAAATTGATATTCATTTATCCAAAACTCCTTATCAAGGTTGTTAAAATCGCGATTTGAATCGTAAAATCTTACGATTTTACGATCCAATTTTCGCTAAACGATTTAAATCACATGTAGAATCGCTTTTGAAGAAAATCGCATGTAAAATCGGTCAAAATCGGTAAAATCGTTAAAATCGTGATTTTAAACCGATTTTACTGATTCTGTTTTTGGCCCATTATATTATACTGAATCGCACACTGCACACACGAATCTAGTTAGGTATTCTTTTTCTCTCCTTCGGTTCTTCTTCGGTTCTTCTTTGGTTTTTCAAGTCCAGGAGGCGACGAATTGAGTGGTTCGGAAGATCGGGACTCGCGATTCGGTATTGGGTCCGGAGGTGGAACGGGCGGTTTAATTTTCGGTTCATTTGGGATGATGAACTCGTTCGGAGTCGTCGAAATTTGAGGCATCTCAGGGCGGTGTTGATGGGTCCACCTCTCGAGTACGCCTCGAAGGGAACTCCGGCGGTGTCGTAAACGTTGACATGGGCGTTGGGCGGTGGTGGCTCGAGGTGGCAGGATTAATGTAGGGTGGGAGTTGGAGTTGGAATTTCCTTTGTTTATGAGATTGTATTTGTTGGAGGAGATAGATAGTGGACATGCATGAAGATGATCAGGGGCTATTTTTAATATGGAAGGTGAATAAAGTGGGATAGATTTCTTGAGGAAGAAAGTGATGAATTAAGATGAAGAAACGCGTGGACTTTACTTGTTTGTTCACAACATATTGTACTCTTTAGTGGGACTATTTTATTCATTCTATGGAGAAACGTTCGTGGGCTTATTCCATCTACATATCTGGGACAGCCTTGTAGAAGTCACATCACTTTTTTTTATTAGAGACAACTATTGTGCTTGTATTTTTATTCAACTTTAATTTCATTGATGGCGTCCTTTTTAATCTCATATCATTACGGATAAAATTGAATTTTTAGTGTTGTCCATTGAAAAAATAGGTAAATAGTTTACATAATTTATCATAGAATCTTATTCCCGTAAAATTCGTAGAATCTTACGATTTTACGATTCGATTTTACGATCCAATTCTGACAGGCCATTCCGATTTAAAGTTGAATCGCGATTTTGACAACCTTGCTCCTTATATATGTGTACAACTCTATTTCTAAAAAAAATAAAAAAAAAATATGTAGAACTCTATTTATAAAAAGATTTAAAGTAAAAATTAATGACATGGCAATTCTATGTGGCACGCTCTGTTTTATAAGTTGTAGAACTATATTGTAAATGAATCTTATTTCAAAGCATATTTCATTGTGAACCCAACTCTATTTCTACTTATCGTAAACTCTATACATGTATTTTTATTATTTTGTAACTCTATTTTTTTTTTAAATGACATGGCAGTTAATAAGCGCAACAAATGGCGTCCAATGAGGACGCCAAATGTCGCGACCTCGTGAGCTGGCTGTTGGACTCTACTTTATATATTAGTTATATGATGTTTAGATTTTAGATTTTCACTTTGTGTGACATATAACTTTTTTTTCCTCATATAGTCACCCTTTACAGCATATATCTACTCCTTTTTTATATCTATCTCTATTATATAAGGGAAGGGGGGGAGCAAGATCGTGTCCCCCCCTCTGAAAATACTAAATTACTCTTAATGATCTAATGGAATGAAAAAAGCATTAAAGAAACAACTTAAGAATCCTTTCTCATTTCAACTTGTCATTCTAAACAAATTAAAAATGGTATATGCATCAAATATTTCAATCAAAAAATTAAATGGACAAAATATCTTGACCTTTTTTTATAAGAGAAGATGGTATACATGACATCCACCTGAAAAGTCTGAAACATTCACTACCTTTGATATTCTTTAATTCAGTCAAACCAACTAATTATGTCCATTCTTTTTGTTCAAAATTCATTCAAAAAAATTTAATATTAAAATCACTCACAACTTTTGTTAGTTTTTTACATTTGCAAATTAATATATGTAAATTCATCTAACTATTAATCTTTCACATTTTAAGTACAATCATAACTATAGTACGAATGGGTTACATAATAGAATAACAAGTTTTGAAATTAACGCATGGATCGCGTGCATATAAGGCTATTTTATATAGTAACCCTTTTTTCATAAATCACATGAATTAGCATTAGACCCACACTAATTTAGTGTGGACCAGGTCCATATAATTTTTTTACTACAATTGATGTATTGCGTAGAATTGTCTTATCATTTATGATTGGCTCGAGACAATGAATACTAATATATTAAAAGGAGTTCCTAAACAAGGAACTTTGCCACGTGACACTATCCCTTAGAATGTTTATTTCATGTATTCCACACACAATAAAAAAATTAGATAATGCATGTTATAAAATTTGATCCCATCATGACCTCAAGTCAGTATATTAAAGTTTTAACCACTAAACAAAGTAATGTTTTGTGTTATAGTTTTAAAGTAAAATATTAATGTTTATTTCATGTATTCCACATACGATAAAAAAAAATTAGAAAATGCATGTTATAAGATTTGTTCCCATGACCTCAAGTCAGTATATTAATGTCTTAACTACTAAATCAAGTAATATTTGGTGTTATAGTTTGAAAGTAAAATATTAATAAATAAAAATTATAATTACCCTGGGCGTTACCCGGGTCTAAAAACTAGTTGGAACTAATTAATTGAGAAAAACTTGCACCCTTTGTGAACACTATGGGTAAACTGGCCTTAGTAAAATTTTATTTGATCCAACAAAAATTAAAATATACTATCATATTTCACTTCAACACATAGACATCTTATTATATACGTGGCACTCTTCCTCATTATCTTATATAGGTCTCACTCCACAACAAACCTAATATAATACAAAAATATTACAAACATTGTCTACATATTAAGACTCGAATATGTGACCTCAAGTGTGGATGTATGTAGAAGCTATGTCGACCCACCTATAATGATTCCTTTTAAAATATCTGAATATTTGATGTATGAGTACGTGGAGGGTTATGTCACTTAAAGTTGAGCCCTTCATTTCTATTTCACAATTAGATATATCAATTTGTATATCTATAGTTTTCCTTTGGTAAATGATTTTCCGCATGCATTCTTATTGGCATCTGGCTTTTAAATTAATTATTTTTAAACAAGAGTTCGATACTAGGCAATCCTAATATAACAAATCTTTCAATTTTTGCGCCTAAGGTTATCTACTTGTTGCACATTCAGCCGGTTGGCTAACCAATGTTGTCCGCCATGACAGCAATACCCGGAATTAATCCTTTATTCATAGTTAAACTAGTTGTTGGTTTGGGCGATGTCCCTAATAATTTATCAATGTGAATTTGAAGTCTTGAATCAAACACTTGAGAAAAGTGTGGAAAAAAAAGAGTTATATGCATTGGATTGTGCATAGGAAGTAATCTTCCAGTTCCTATTAAATTTTCTACATAGTAAATTATAATATGAATTATTCATCAATATAACCTCGCCTTTAAGAGAGTACATATATATAAATACATAATTACTTATAAAAAATATAATACAATCTTTTTTTTAGATGTAGGTTAATATGTAAGAATACAACCGATGCAATGAAATGGTGTAGTAGTGTTAATTACGGTGGTTATAAAAAACTGAAGAGCTTTTTTTTTAATATAAGATTGCTGAAAAGTTGGACACTCTATTATTAACAATAGCTTAATGAGTATTAATATATACATTTGTATTTAATTGTCTTAAAAATAGAAAATTATCTTGTCTTTAAATATATTCTTTTTCCCATAATTACCAATATGAGATGATCTAGTAGTTGGTTAGTGCATTTGTATCTCAAATGAGAGGTCATGGGTTCGAGTCTTATAGCACACATTTTTATTGTTTAATATTTATCATTGAATTGTGTGGGGGAGGGAAAGTACGTGTGCGGCGTAAGCATATTTTTGCTTGGGTTTTAGATATATATATATAGATTAGGAGAAATTTACAACATTTTAAACATCCGAACTTGTAAATTATATAGCCTTTTAAATAAAATCTCGTTAATTGCGGCCAAAAACAAACCAATTAACATTTAGTATTGCGATCCTTTTTCATTTGCTCGTGACTTTTTCTAAAAATTACATCATTAAACCCATTTATCATTCCGCCCCAATTTAAGGGCACCTGAAAATGGAATAAGGTCCCAATATGTTGATTGATCTTTGGGCTACAATTAACAACTTTTGTTTGAAAAGGCTGTAAATTTACAAGCTAAGTTATAATGTTTAAAAGGCTGCAATTCGCAAATTCTCATTAAATTAGTAATGAAAAGACACAACATAAACACTATTTAGAAGGTCCATTTAATTGCGCAGTGCTCATGGTGCATCATGTTCTTTGATTTCGAATTGTATGTTCTTATTATTCAATGTTCTTTTCATTAAACCCTATGTTCTTTTGAACATGACTCAATACGTAAAAGTACATATACCTATTTCCTTCCTAGTAGATACAAAAAAAGATCATGACTTAATATGAAAAAGAACATGAAGTTGTTTAACAAGAAACTAATAAGTATTGTTCAAAATCGATATGTTCTTTTAATTTAAATGGTATGTTCTTTTAGTTTAGTACATACAAAAGAAACATAACTCAATATGAGAAAGTACACAAAACTGTTTAAAATATATACAGATAAGTACAATTCAAAATAGGTATATGATCTTTTAATATAAAATGTATGTTCTTTTAGTTTAGTATATACAAAAACATAACTCATTATGAAATAGATCATGAAACTAGTTAACAAGAAAATCATACAAATTCATTGGCTCCTTACTTCAAATTTTGATTAATAAAGTATATTCTTTAATTAAATTAAAGTAAATATCCTTTTACTTTATGTCTTATCATTGTGACCTGAATGGCAAAACAAACACGTTCTTTGATTTTGAACCGTGTATTCGTTTATCTAGATAGGTTGTTGATTTTCTTTTGTATTAAAGATAACCATACACCCAGTGCATAATCCACGCTTTGCATATTAACAATCCCTCCCGTTCTCAACCCCCACGCCCCTCATGCAAATCGAACTCCTTTAAGAGATAAAGGAGAATTAAAATTTGTGAAATTTGAATTGGAGGGCAAAATTACGATAGGATTAGTATAGATTTCTACACCAAAATAAGAAAATGATGGAAAACCGTGAAGGTCCCATAAAGCGGGGTAAACATTCATGTGGTGATGATCCGGTGGAATTTCCATGCATGGCTGTGTGAAAATTTGCGACCATTGGGATGAGCAGCCGCCTAGCAGAGAACCCAATTCTAATATGAATTTTAATAGAAAATCATGATCATGAACAAGGACAACAATTGCTGAAAACTCATGCATGCATTAGAAATAAGCCGTATAGTAACATTCTTTTTAGTTAGAAAGAATTCACACTTTCACAGGGAATCATGATGAGCAGCAACGCATATCCGCTAAAAATTCATGGTTTACGTACTATTCCCAAAGAATGGAAGAATTTACTAATTGATTGAACTATTGCTATCTATATATTTTATTCATCCACTGGTTTTAATGTTTAGTGTAGGAAATAATCCCTCCGTCATTCTCATTTCCATAATGCAATATAAATACAAAAAGTCCTATACATGGAAGGAGATCACAATATATACACTAAGGAAATATACAAATATAAAAGATTATTTACATAATCTAATACACCCCCGCAGTCGGAGCGGGAGGGAGACGTATGCGAAGACTGTCCCGAAAGTCGTCAAAGAGAACTCGTGGAAGGCCCTTAGTAAAGATGTCGGCAATCTGATACCGAGACGGAACGTGTAGGACACGAACCTGACCAAGAGCCACCTTTTCGCGCACAAAATGAATGTCCATTTCAATGTGTTTGGTGCGTTGATGTTGTACGAGGATTACCAGAGAGATAAACTGCACTAACGTTGTCGCACAAGGAGGCTCGCTTGAGAGGACAATGGAGCTCAAGAAGTAAATTGCGGAGCCAACATGTTTCGGCTACTACATTAGCGACCCCACGGTATTCAGCTTCAGCACTAGAGCGGGAAAGTGTGGGTTGTCGCTTTGCAGACCAAGAAATCAAATTATCACCAAAGTAAACACAGTAGCCGGATGTAGAGCGACGGGTGTCGGGACAACCACCCCAGTCAGCATCAGTGTAGGATATGAGACCAGTAGTGGAGGAAGGAGAAAGATGAAGGCCAAGAGCAACAGTACCTTGTAAATACCGAATAATGCGACGGAGGGCCTGCATATGTTCCTGGCGAGGATCATGCATAAAGAGACAGACTTGCTGAACCGCATATGAAATGTCAGGCCGAGTGAAAGTCAAATACTGAAGGGCCCCTGCAAGACTGCGATATAGAGTAGGATCATCAACAGGGGGTCCAGAGTCAGCTGTAAGCTTGGCATGAGTATCAACAGGAGTGGAAGAGGGCTTGCAGGAAGACATGTTGGCACGGGCAATAATGTCAGTGGTGTAGTGCTGTTGAGATAAAAAGAGGCCACCTGCATCACGAGTGACTGAAATACCAAGAAAAGAATTTAAGGGGCCCAAATCAGTCATAGCAAACTCCGTGCTGAGCTGAGACATAATGGAGACACGAAGGGCCTCAGAAGAGGCAGTGAGCACAATATCATCCACATAAAGTAATATATAGGCAGTGGCTTTCCCATGACGATAAATAAACAATGAGTGATTAGATTTACTATGTATAAAACCAATTCGAGAAGCAAAAGTAGCAAACCTACGATACCACGCACGGGGAGCCTGTTTTAAACCATAGAGAGCTTTGCGGAGCCGACAGACATAGCCTGGATGGGTGCGGTCACGGAGGCCAGGAGGCTGATGCATGTATACCGTTTCATCAAGATCACCATTGAGAAAGGCATTCTTGACATCCATTTGATGAATAGACCAAGATCGAGATAGAGCAATGCTGAGAACGGTACGAATAGTAGCCGGTTTAACCACGGGGCTGAAGGTCTCGTCACAATCAATGCCAATTTGTTGATTTCTGCCATTCACAACAAGTCTAGCCTTGTACCTTTCAAAATCACCGTTAGCATTCTTTTTATGACGAAAGAGCCACATACAAGGAATAACATTAAAATCTGGGGGACGGGGTACTAACTCCCATGTCTTAGTTTTAATAAGAGAACCAAACTCAGTTAGCATGGCATTCTTCCAATTGGGGTCATTGAGTCCGTCCATGGGATTTTTAGGGAGGGGGGAAGAAGCAGTAGAGGCGGTGAGATTAAATTGTGTTTTGGGTTTGAAAATACCACGGGAGCTGCGGGTAGCCATACGGTGAGTGGGCTGGGCAGGGGGAGGGGGTGGGGAGTAAGGCCGAACCCGGATAGGGGAGATGTGGGCCGAGCGTGGGGAAATGAGGGAGGAAAGGGAGGATGAGGGCTCGTGGGGGAAAATGGGCCGGGCCGAAGTAGAATGCGGGCGCACATGAGTTGGAGAGGAGGGCCGGGCGCCCGGGGGGTGCCGAAGACAAGAGTGTGGAGGGGAGATGGTTGATGGGTTGGGCTTGATAGAGTAGGGGATGGGCGAGAGTGTGCGGTGAGTTAGGGAGAGGTGGGTCGGGCGGTGTATTGTGGAGGAGGAGGAGTTGGGGCGGATTGTGGGTGATAAGGGGGGGAGGTAGATGATCCAAAAAATCGTAATTATGAGAGGGATGAGGATTGAGATTGTGGAAAGGAAATTTGGACTCATCAAAGATGACATGACGAGAAATAAAAATTTTGTGACTCGACAAATCGTAACATTTATAGCCGCGATGATTTGTGGGGTAGCCTAAGAAGACGCAAGGAGTAGACCGAGGTTGGAGTTTATTGATAGTTGTGGAAGGAATGAGAGGGTAGCATAAACAGCCAAAGATGCGAATATGGGAGTAGGTAGGAGTATGTTGGTAGAGAAGGGTAGTAGGGGAGTGATAGTCAAGTAATTTGGTGGGAAGGATGTTGTGGAGGTAAGTAGTCATGTGAAGAGCATGGTGCCAGAAGGTGGGGGGGACGGATGAGTGAGCTAGAAGAGTACGGATAGTGTTGTTGAGAGTGCGAATTTTGCGTTCGGACTTGCCGTTTTGAGATTATGTATAGGGACAAGAGAATCGGAATTGGATGCCATGAGTAGCACAAAAGTGACGAAAAGGGCTATTGTCAAATTCTCGTCCATTGTCACATTGAAAAGTTTTGATTTCCCGTTCAAATTGAGTGCGAATGAAGGTGCGAAATTTGAGAAAAATATCATACACTTCAGATTTTTTAGATAAAGGGAAAGTCCAAACATAATTAGTGAAATCATCCAAAAACAACACATAGTAACGATGTCCCGAAGAACTCAAAATAGGAGATGTCCATACATCACTATGAATAATATCAAACGGCATTAAAGTAGTAGACAGAGATGAGTTAAAAGGGAGTTTAACAGACTTCCCAAGAGGACAGGAAGGACACAAAGTGTGACTCAACTTATTATTACAAGAAATAAAATTGTTTTGGTGGAGGGAACTCAAAACAGTGGAGCCAGGATGCCCTAAACGATCATGCCAGATAGTTGAGGAGAGAGCAGCAAAAGCAGAAGGTCCGGTGGTTGATGATTTTGTGATGGTGAGAGGGTAAAGATCACCCGAGCTATCACATCTCATAAGAATAGTCCCCGTCCGAAGGTCCTTCATGGAAAAACCAAAAGGGTCAAATTCAAGGGATACAGAATTATCAGTAGTGAACTTTCGAACAGAGATCAAGTTTTTCACAAGGTTAGGGGCATGAAGTACATTTTTAAGGGACATACGGGGAAGAGGGGATGGTAAGTGAGACTGACCAATGCCACGGATCGGAATAGAATTACCATTGCCAACAATAATATTACGTTCAGTGTTCAAATTAAAGTAAGATGAGAGAGTACCTTGTTGAGATATCATATGAGAAGTGGCTCCAGTATCCATGAACCAACCATCCTCCGGAGGAGTGAGAGAAAGAGTGTGCATAGCAGCTTCGACATCGGTGGGACAAGGATCATAGGGAGTGTTGGACTCCACTTGGGCCGTGAAGGCCTGCTGCATGGGACGAGGGCCTAAGAGGCCTTGTGGAGAGGCACGGCCAGCAGGTCTGTACCAGGGGCCAGCAGGGTACGGGCATGGGGGCAGGGCCAAAGGAGAAGAGGCCCAAGGATTCCAAGGACCCTTGAGGCGCCATCGACCCCAAGCCGAGCCACGCGGGTAGGCATGGGTCTTGTTGGATTGGTGAGAGCCACCCCGGTTGCCGTGACTGGTGCCTGAACCACCGCGGCCTCGGCCACGATGACCACCGCCACGACCACGACGGTTGTTGGTAGTGGTGTTCCGGTGATCATTACGAGTATGACTGCGAAGAGGAGAGTCATGAGAAGAAGGAGATGATTCGGGCGAGCCATCATTGGTGACCAAGAGGGTTGAACCGGCCGCCGCGGCCTCGACGGAGGCTTGAGAAGCAAGACGAGATTCTTCTAAAGTGAGCATAGAGCGAGCCTTGTAAAACGATGGTAGTGGGTCACTTTGTTGTATCATGGAGGCAACATGATCATAAGCTTTGGTGAGGCCACGAGCGAGAGTAAGCACCATACGTTTGTCATTCACTGGAGCGCCGACGTTGGCAAGTTGATCAGCCAACATCTTAAGTTTTTGTGATAGCGTGAAACGTTAGGGAAATCTTGCATATGAACGGTAGTAAATTGATTTTCGAGATGAACAGCACGGGAATGCTGATTATCTTGAAAAATATCCTTCAAACGATCCCAAGCCTGTTGAGCAGTGGAATCGGGTTCAAGAATGGTGTGAAGGAGATCGTTCGATATCGTGCCGTAGATCCATTGAAGGACGATGGCATCAAGGCGAGACCATAGGGCAAGATCAGTAGTGGCCGACGACGAGGAAGAAGCGTCGGTTTGTTTAGGAGGTATGATATGATCAAGCACTTGATATGCGCGGGCATGGATCTTAAATAACTCTACCCATGAGGAATATTGTACCTTTTCCATCTCCAACGTAATGGGGATGAAGGTTTTGATGTTATTTACGGCAAGAGCCGGGTGGAAGGAAGATTTTGAGGGAGACGCAGTCATGGTGGGAGGAAGGAGAGAGGTACACGAAGAAGGGATAGAGGAGATGGGCAGGGGCATGAGGAAACCCTAAACCTAGTCTGATACCATGTAGGAAATAATCCCTCTGTCATTCTCATTTCCATAATGCAATATAAATACAAAGAGTCCTATACATGGAAGGAGATCACAATATATACACTAAGGAAATATACAAATATAAAAGATTATTTTCATCCACTGGTTTTAATGTTTAGGGATGGTGTAAAATTTCTGAATCGATGTCTGAGTGTGTTGAGGATTATACTGGGTGCTATATTTATAGCTAAGTGATCTAACTCTACTGATGAATTAATCTAAAATAAAATTATTAAGTCATTCATCAAGAAGCTAAACTATAGACTTTAATGAATTAAGTCGGACTCTATTCACTTCACCCGCATGTAGTACAAAATCTCATATAAGATTGTCTTATCATATGGTAATAAACGGATAATTGTCTGCCTTGAAAGGGCCACATAGAGTAGAAGTGATCCTTTTAAACTAAGAGATGTCCCCTTGAGATCTATTAGTGACTCATTTAACTTAATATGTGACTCTTTTAACATAAAAACTTGCGTTTTTATGACAAAAAAGTGAGGTGGAGTTACAAAACCTTTGTTTTAAGGTGGTCTTACACAATACTTACTACACTTGGAATAATCTATTAATTAACTTTACTGATTTTTTCTAATTAAAACTCAATAAAGCTAAATGCAACTTATTTTTGTTGGTTCTCTGGTATTTTATTTTAGGAAAAATTTGATAGGGGTACGAACTTTGGCGATAATTTTTAATTGGTCTAAACTATTGATTAACCTGTGTAGGTCCCTATTTTAGGGGTATTAACTTTTAGCGGGCCTCAGTGAATGAAACCGGCTTAATATGTCATAACTTGTAAAACTTGGGTCCCTTGAAGAAGGTTAATTAAGGGAGAGAAGTATGAAGTAGGTGACATTCTTAAAAAATTCTTTAGTTTAGTCACTAGGCCCACTAAAAGTTAAAACCCTTAAAGTAGGAACTGCACGGGTTAACCAATAATTCAAAACTTTTAAAAATTATCACCCAAAGTTCAGATCCTTATTGTCAATTTTTTTTCTTTATTTTATTTTCTTTACAGATTTTAACGGCTTAATACTGATTGTTGCTAATCGAAGCGGATTAAAATTGATTTTTACTTAATATGTTGCTAAGTTAAGGCGAACATAGCATTAATTACTCCTCGTTTGTTGGATAAAAACTCCATTACAAGGTTAAAAAAATTAACAACCAATGCTTTATATGTATATAAATATTACAGTTCAGTATTTTTAAGACAACATTAAGTATTTAAGTTTCATATCTTAGAGAACAAAAATAGGCGTAGAGAGGGGGAGGTAAATAGCGACATGAACATTAATTGTAGCTTTGCATGTTCATGTAATATGGTTGTCCAACTTAAATCTAAATTAGAAACCACTCAAGTATCAGTCTTTGCCTTCGAGTCAGCGAACTAATTCCTCCATATGCGACCATATTCAACTTCACTGCCTACTAGGATGTAACAACAAAAATCACTTAGCATAATTAGAATCTCTAATTAGCATCACAGAGGAGCTAATGAGAAGTCATTTCCACGTAATATGAAGCTAAAGCAACTTAGCTTTTAAAACGTGTAGAGCACAAGTGGCCTCATATATGTTTTAGTTCATCAAGGAAGATTTAAGTCTTGCCATAAGAGAGATTATAATTAGTATTCTTTTAGGAGTTTTGTTGTGACTCTAAGTCAATGTTATTTTGATGATGATAAACACTCTATCTTTATAACATGTATGTGTGTAATAAATGATCCTAAGAAAACTATCAAGATTGGATGTTCATGAAAGATCAAAAACTTGAAGATATGGAAGCTTAGGTCTATTTATGTTCTTAGTCATGTTTATGCAGTGTAATTAACGTATTGGAACTTTGTGCTAAACTATAAATATGAAATTAGGATGATTAACTATTTTTTTAGAGTTAAGAAAATAGGTAATTATATTAATTTCATGTTTCTATATTTAAAGAATATAAAAAGGGGAGTTTTTAATTTCGAAAATTAGTTTTGAAAGGAAAATATTTTTTACAAAGATTTTCGGATAAAGAGTTTTGTAAAAACTGATTTTAAAGAAAACGTTTCTTTAAAAATATTTTCGGAAAAAAAAGTTTTAAAAAAATCTGATTTTTATGAACAAGATTTTATAAAAGATAAAATGCGAAAAAGAAGAGTTTTAATAAAAAACTGATTTTAAAGAAAACATTTCTTTAAAAGATTTTCTAAAAAGATGGTTTGTAAAAAGAGAAAAACTGATTTTTAATGATAACGATTTTTATAAAGTTTGTTTAGATAAAAACTGATTTAAAATCTGATTTAGAGTTGGCATAAGATATGGAGGAATCCTTATCTTACAAGGAGTAAAGGAAATCAGTTTTTTATAAAAGATAAAATTGGATTTTGAAAAGGAAAAGAATTTTATCCCTTTATTTTAGGAATAAAAATTGTTCAAAAAGATAATACATCTTGGAGAAGGATTTTTATTCAGCTGATTGAATTATATAAGGGATAGAAATCATTGGAGCAAACCACGTTTTCAGATTTGGAGAGATAAAGATTTTGAGAGCTGAAAACGATCTCCCAGAGCACGGTGTACGGCGCGAGTTACAGTAAGTTAAGGTCTCTAAACAAAGTTTGTAACGATCCTCTATTTGCTTGAATAAGAAGCACGCTTTTGAGGAATCATTCTTTTTGTAATCTTTCATATTATAGAGAGTAGCAACACTTAGGGTTAAGTGTTGGGGAGCACTACTAGAGTTAGTAGTGGGGGAATCGAATTGTATCAAGGGTTTGGTATTTTACGATTCAAATAATAAAAGAGTAGTTTGTGTGGACGTAGATCTCAGAGGTGAGATTGAAACACGTTAAATTCCTGTGTCTTATTATTTGATTTCATTGTTTTCTTGTTTGATACAATTTCGTTCGAGCAAAAACATTAATCGGAGAATTTATCGAGTGAATAACACAGGTCTGGCACCTTGTCATAAAGAGTATTTTTGCGAAAATCGATTAGTTTTAGCCATTCAATTCAACCCCTCTTGAGTGTCACCTGAGTTCCAATTTCACACAATCTTACTACATGTCTAACAAAATTTCAGTAAATTAGGAGATGGAATCTCACTAATTAATGTCATATGCACCGTCTAGTGTTTGGACAGCAAAAAAAAGATCATATATTGATAGTATCTAGTTATTTTACATACATTTATCTTACATCTTATATTGGCTTCGCCCTTTTTTTAGTTATAGGGGTTAGAGGCAATTCTATCCATGAAAACAATTTACTTCCATTAGTAGTATGTTCAAATATATTGGCATGGTTGTGGATTTGGTAGTACGATTTGTCTAGGCATCGGAGTTCATCGAAGCTGAGATGATACAGCCACTGGTGTATACAACATGGTTTTCAGAAATCGCAATTTTGCCAATATGGATTAGGAAACTTCTTCGCCCTTAATATAAATACGAGGTTAATTGATCCGTTTGAAATGATGATTCTAATAACAAAGAGTTGTAAATAGAGACTTTAAATGCTTCAAGGATTAGACACATTTAGGATTTATTCTTATATTATTAAAAGATATTGAGTGTCTGGTACCATCATCTCATACACCTCTCAAAGTTGACTTAGTGCATAATTCGTTCCAGTTTCTCAGGTATACGTCGATTCTTCTTGGATGCTTTGTTGTTGTACTTGTTATTTTCCAACAACTTTAATCTTGCATAATTTTACTGTCATTGCACAAACTGTGAGCCTTCGATCCTATTGGAAAATTAAGTTGTTATTCATTTGTACAAAACTATTTTCTTCATGCTATTCCTTCTATTACATTAAAGAATAAAAATTCAATACACAGTTTTGTAGAAGAACTTCTGAAGAGGGTCACATAACGAAAAGACAATAAATAGTTCAATGCAGGATTTGGTGGAGCCAGAAGCAATGATAAGAATGAATAAAATGAATCAAAAAAATGATTAAAAGCACCTTCTAATGGCAGGTGCTAGCTAAAAAATCATGCATTGCAACAGCAAGTATAATGTAATTCAGGGAACTATTTGCATACGACAATAATACATCTAAACTATTTTTAATGTAACTATTTCTATATATGCATTGTATAATATGAAGACCAGAATATTTTTTTGTATTATTAAATCTTAAATAAAATTCTATGAGCTCTTCAATGACAAGCTCATTCACATGCTAGTCTCATGCATCTTTTAAGACTATCCTCTCCCCTTATTTAAACCCCTCTCAGCTTCTCCCATTCTCACTACACACCTATTTCTCCAACCAAACAATCACCTCTCATTCTCAAAACACTCTCTTTCTCTCTTTTTCTCTCCTCTTTTTGCTAATACATCTCAATCTCAATCTCAAAACACCCTACATTAGTATTCCTTGACACACTAATTAACTATATATTACACCAATTCATCATGGATACAGTTGGTAGTCTCCGAGGTTTCATAGCCAAAACCACCTCGGCCAACCATGACGAATTCTTCGCTAGGCGATGTGTGTGGGTGAACGGACCAGTGATCGTTGGTGCAGGTCCTTCAGGCTTAGCTGTGGCTGCAGGCCTTAAGGAACGTGGCGTGCCCTTCATCGTGCTTGAGCGAGCCAACTGCATTGCCTCGCTATGGCAAGCACGAACCTACAACCGCCTTAAACTTCACCTTCCTAAGCAATTTTGCCAACTCCCTAAGTTCCCTTTCCCTGATGATGTCCCTGAGTACCCTTCCAAAGATCAGTTCATAAGCTACCTTGAGTCCTACGCAAACCACTTTGACATACAACCACAGTTCAATGAATCAGTGCAGTCTGCTGAGTATGATGAAACTTGTGGTCTTTGGAGGATTAAGACCGATCAATCCGCCAACCATCGCGAGGTTGAGTACATTTGCCGCTGGATTGTCGTTGCCACTGGCGAAAATGCTGAGAAGGTGGTGCCTAAGTTTTTTGGCTTCCATGAATTTGGTGGTGAAATCATCCATGCATGTGACTATAAATCTGGCGAAAATTACCGCGGTAAAAAAGTTTTGGTCGTTGGATGTGGAAATTCTGGCATGGAAGTCTCTCTTGATCTCTGTAACTATGATTCTACGCCCTACCTCTGTGTTCGTAGCTCTGTAAGCATAAATAACCTATCAAAAAAATGATTTTCTTCTTTTCTGAAAACAATGTACTAAGGACTAAAATGACTGAATTTTTTTTTGACAGGTTCATGTATTGCCTAAGGAAGTGCTCGGAAAATCGACATACGAATTGGCGGCATTGCTGTTGAAATGGGTTTCACTACCTACAGTTGACAAGATACTGTTGTTTCTGGCAAGTTGGTCTCTAGGAAATACTGATAAATATGGCCTAAAAAGGCCGGAAGTCGGTCCATTAGAGCTCAAGAATACTGAAGGAAAGACACCAGTGTTGGACCTTGGCACCTTTGGAAAGATCAAATCTGGACAGATTAAGGTGGTTCCTGGTATCAAGAGATTTGCTAGGGGTAAAGTTGCATTTGTTAATGGAGAAATTCTTGAGATTGATTCCGTTGTTCTCGCTACCGGATATCGTAGCAACGTTCCTTCATGGCTAAAGGTAGGGATACAAAATCATTCTTTCATTTTTAACCATATAGTAGTACTATTGTTATTGATTTTATCTTGTCTGCTTTTTCTTTGACAGTTTAAAAAAACTGAGATTTTCTAAGATTTTGTCTCCCAAAACTCATAATTCTTGTTTTTTTTTTTATCCTTACCTTTTATATAGTTCGGCCTATCTCTATTCGCTATTCCGTGTTTTGGATGGTGACGGGATCCGATTCCAGATTTTACCTTACAAGATTTACGTACAACCTTACAAGATTTTACCAACTAAACTAGTTGATGTCCATTGTCCAATGCGACACATACATTTCTTAGAAATTAGGAACGAGAAGGTGGAGGTAGAACCGCCTAGCTGTTCTTGTGTTTCTTCAATTGTTTCTCCCTATAGTAGATCTGGATTTTCAATAAGCAAAAGAAAACTGAATTAAAAATAGGATTGCCAGTTTGGATCGGGAATGAAATTTTCTCTCTTGTCAAACATTTAAATATTAACCGTAGCCCTGTAATTTAAGCACCCCCAACGTAGAATGTTGGAGTCTTGTCTGGTTTGACTTTTGTAGAAGTTATTACTGAACAATTGTCAACTCATTTTCTTTCCTTATTTTTTCAGGAAAGTGAATTCTTTTCCAAAAATGGATTCCCAAAAGCTCCATTCCCAAATGGATGGAAAGGGAATGCTGGACTGTATGCAGCTGGGTTTACAAGAAGAGGCCTATCTGGCGCATCCGAAGACGCCATCAGAGTAGCTGAAGACATCGGCAAAATCTGGAAAGAAGAAACTAAACAGCAAAAACCACCTGCTGCTTGTCATAGAAGGTGTATTTCACAGTTTTAAGCAATACAGAAGCCAGCACGACGAAAATTTCGCAGTTTTTAATTTTTTTTTTGTCTGATCTTCGTAGTTATTCAATTCTGAAACTACATGAATCAGGTTGCATAGAAATTTTTTCTTTAGGAAATACAAAGTTTACAGAGCAGCCCTCTTCCTGAAAAGATCACAGGCCCTAGTTTGAGAAAGATTAGGGGCACTTTTTTGTATAGAGGAAGATGAGGCTTTTTCCTTTTTTTTTTCTCTCTTTACTGTGTGAAATATCTTGATGTAACGATGAATTAATCTAATCAAAGTTATAATTGCCTCTGATATACATATTTTGGAGCATTAATTTCATTAGACACCTGAATATGACTAATTGTGAATGTGTGACAAGGTTATCATAATTCATGTAATAATAAGCAAATTGACAACATACTCATATGATCCAACTTGAACAAATTGAACAGACCTAGATGCCAAACCGGTTCAAATGGCTCATGAATCAAATAGGACGCATAAAGAACCCAACTCAACTAACTCTTTCAAAATCTGTAAGTGGCTTGACTCCTGAAACATACACATGATCAACTTGGTGATGACTGCAACTAATTATGGGCTATGCCACCACAAATTGGCCCACAGAAAGGGACCATTAAGTAAAGAAGGCTCCATGGTTCTTCGCTGCCTGAGCATGAATATGTCAGCTAAAACTGATAACTAATCTCAAGGTGGGTTCTTATGTCTCTGGTGTTACCTTGCACATGTTACAGAGCCCACAAAAATCTTGACATTCATCTGTTCCAAGTGCCGAAAATTTTCGTTGTCAGAGTCCATAGATTGTCAGTGATTGATGTAGATCACTCAAGAGTTCCCACCTGCTATTTACTTTGTATACATTTCTTTCCCTACCTGTCTAGATATGGAATGTTTTTCACCTCTCCAAAGTCGTCAAATTTGGGTTTTATGAGGTGCCACACAGGTAAATCTGTCGACAGAATTCAAACTTCAGGGTCTTGGATATAAATTTGTAACGGTCTGTCTACTGAAGAAGTGTAAAGACCCCATGCCTTGCCATGCTCATTCATATTTCATTTCAGATGTTGTCACTTTAGTTTTAAGGAGTGCCTATCAAATGCACATTCAAGCCAAGATGTAATCATGTAACTAGCTTTATGTGAGTATTGTTACCAGAAATCCTCACTTCAACTGAAGTACCCGAGTCAAATCCTCGAGATTCTAACATGATATCGACATTTTGGACCCAAAAGAAAAATATCAGAACCTGAGAATTGGACCCATAACCATATCCGGCATAAACACCCAATTTTGAGTAACGTAGATATGTGCCATATTTGATTGGTTATAGTTGCATTGTAGTAAAAAAAAACTAGAACTTAGCATTTTCAAAGGACTGACATAAATTTCCACTCAGTTAGTCATAGACTTCAGCACAACAAAGTAAGTCACTTAGAATTTTGACTACTAGTGGCCTTAGAAGAGCAACTTAAGGAAGTATAACATAGCTACCATCAATAAGTGATTTACCACAGAAATCAAGGTTCATTGATTGTTGTAGAGGGTTTCAAATGTTTAATACCCCCAAATATTTTTATCATTATGGGGTTTGTTCGGCAAATCTCGGTATTGTAACTCGGTATTGTAACGACAGTTTAATTTTATACAATATTTACTAAACATTATCCCAAAAGCTAAAAGCTAGTGCACATAAGGGTGCTAATTGAGCGAATCGATCGCGAGTAGAGGCCTGCTCGACTCGACTCGAAAACTACTCAACTCGAGCTCGTTGCTCGTTAAGCTCGCCAAACCCCTGCTCGACTCGTGCTCATTAAGATTTGTTGTAGCTCGACTCAAGCTCAGTTTGCTCGAATAGCTCGCCTCGATAGCTCGATTTGCTCGAATTGCTCGACTCGAGCTCAAGAGGTTCGAGTATTTCGAATCCAACCGAGCTAATCACAAAGCCCATATATAACAGTATATTAGGCCCCTAAGGAGACTTGAATAATTGCTTGGGTAAGAGTAATGCTCTATAGACCTTGATAGCTCTCATCTCATGATAATCCATTGATGTGGACTAATGGTTCCCCTACTTGGCACCTTTCTCACGGTTTTGCTGTTTGCTTCCTCTCTCCTTTTTCCCTTTTATTTCCTTCCAATTTGCTGCTTCTTTAGTTAATGAGTTAGTCACTTAATTTCATTCTAATTTGAATAAATAAAGAGAGGGTTATTTGAATCATATTTTCTACATTATTGGTATGGAAAGACTTTTTTTTTCTATTCGTAACATTTATCTAATATGGGTATTTTTTCTACATTCAATAAAATAAATTCCTTGAAAAAATAAAAAATAAATTATCAAGGTGCTCGCAAGCTTTTCGAGTTGAGCAAGGTCATGCTCAACTCGTGCTCGTTAAGGTTTCGAGTCAAGCTAACTCAAGCCGAGTTTTGACCGAGTTGAGTTCAAGTTGCTCGCGAGTTGCTCATATTAGCACCAGTGATATAAAATTTCTTTGTCGAACATAGTATTTGAAATTAAATGCCATACTATTGCTTCACAAAAATAAAGTTATGGACCTCATACACTGATGATACACTGGTTTTCCGAGATTCAGCTCACAGTTTTGTAAGTCAAAAGAGACCAAGAGAAGCAGAGAAGCTTCTCTTGACTCTAGGAAAGGTGTAAATGCATCAGCCACTCAGAATTCTTCACCGACGTCAGTTCTCATCCACAATTTATTACTTCTAAAAACAAGAAATTCCATGCTTTTGTCGCATTTTCCCAGAAAACGCCAATACCGGTAATAAAAAAATAACATATTACTTCTATTATCAGGTAAACCTTCCAACAAGGAAAATCCAATCAGTGGTATTCAATTCTTCTGTCCAATCCATCTTGGAATGATTACAAACATTACTTTGACTCTTCATTTCACTTCAACTTGAAGCACCAGTTTTCGAGTCCTCGACACTCTGACAAATGTATACATACTTCGACACTTCATTTTGGGCAAAAATAATGAAAAAAATCTTAAATTTGTCAAGACGGACACTTGAACATGCATTGGTATCCAACATGAATACCCGAGTCCGGGTAACATAGAAAAATGGTAAACAAAGAAAAAAGAAAAACAACAGAAGACAAGCAAAGGGGGGGCGGGCAATGTAGAAATAAAGGAACCCACATGAGGCCCATGCTGTTTGACTCAAATCTGCAGAAAAGTTCACTTCATGTTTCCTTGCACAATCCTTTCACAACGACACATTAAAAACTTGTCATAGGAGTGAAATTAATGCAGAATCCTTTATCATCCTTGATAAGCTTTAAAATTTCTAGACCACTCACGTCATCTAGTGGTTTCAGCTGCAGGTTCTTATGTATACACCAGGAAATTGCATAACTTGCTTCCTAGCTAACACAAAAATACATGGCAACTTGTGTTATACTGTCAAAAAGAGCCTCAGTCCAGGATGAGAAGAGGGGTCAAGTGTGGATAGATATTAGGGGGTTAACCATTTTGATCTAATGCATTGTTAGAGAGTATACTAACTACGCTGGTCTATTCAGATGTGACAGCATATGAACATGTCAATATTTGAGCTTTGATAAGGTACAGATAGCATAGGGCCCTGTAATGGGTCAGACCAGTCACTTTTCAAGAACAATAGCTAAGGACCCTGTAACGTGTCGGACCCGGACATTTTTCAAGAATAGCTAAGGGTCCTGAAGGCTGAAGCTACTACATGGATTTCTTATCCAGAGCTGCCTAATCTGTGAAACCGCCCCCCCACAAAACACAATCGAAGAAAGGCGAATTCCTACATGCAAGTGACGAGTGGTATAGTGTTCTTACCACTAATACCTAATTTGCTAAACTACCTGTGAACTGGGATCCTAAAAAATCAAATTTGTACATGTAAGCTATATGTTTTTCGCTAATCTAACAATAACTAGGTAGTCAGTTGCATTTCCGTACCCAATCTCATACTACGAATTAGGCAACATCAAATCTTCCCTAAAAGCCCAAAAATTTTGACAGTTCCATCTTTGTCATTATAAATTAGAAGCACTACTTCCTATTCTATTCTAAACCCAGTCTTTTTAATTTGGGTCCAAGGTAATAGAGTCTCAAGTGTTTAAGTTCAGTTTGCCGAAAGGGGTTGGAAATATGAAGATAATTATTATAGCAATAAGAGTAATTTTGGGAATAAAGTGGAAGTTATGGATCAATGTCAAACAAGATAACGAAAATTCATGTTGGAACAGGGAGTTCCCCTTTTGAAGGCTATAACATAAAAGGATGAACAACATTCAGACAAGTTCAAATTCATTCTCCTCGTAAATTGCTAAGTGCCTGCTGTATACACTTGAAAAGAAAATATCTAAACTCGCTGATTGTGTAAATTCTAGACAAAAAGTCTTTATTTGTCTTATAGAAGAATCATTATTACACTTATTAACGTAAAACTCTTTCTTTGTCTATATATTAAATATTTAGCATCACCCAAATTCCTTGAGCAGTACGTGTTGGCTTAGTGGTGTAGGTATCACCATCGATTAGAGGATTTTGGGATTGAATCTCACCCCTAGTAATGTTGGATTTCCCTTTTATTATCCCCAACTTGTTAGGGTATTTCCTAACCTACCTAAAAAACATCAAGCATTTTCCTTATAGTCACCACAATTTGTCTTTCTCAATGGGTGTGCAATACTCTTGTGGAGGTCATGAGAATTGACAATAAAGTAGTTTCATGAATTAGTTCTGAATTTCAGGATCAAGATAGTTTTTCATAAGTTGAGTAACATTGCACTTGTAATTTAGCATTCTGTAGTTGGAATAACAATTTTTATAAAGAAAGTTTTCTCACATTTAAACATGTCCAATAGCAAAACTGGAAGCTTCAAATCATGGAACATAGCAAAGAAACAGGAAAAAAAACAGGTTGAAACTAGAAATCGATGCTAACCATGAAACAATGGATTTGTGGAGGAGAAAATGTGATGATATAATGTGCTTATAGAATTAAAAATTTCTATGTACAATTCAATCTAATCCCAAGAAAATGACGGCACAACTAGTAAACTGTGTAAAAGACTTCGAATAAAAAATGTTTCATACTACACGGTGATTTACACTGAACTAGATAATGAACTCACGTGCAAATCCTTCGGAAAAGTGGAACTGTTCTGCAACACAATATATTATCCTTTCCTTGGTTTGCTGGAAAGCATCTTGTCAATTTCACCAGTTTTATTGTACATCTCAACAAGTTTTCTTGCATATGAAGGTAGATGCTTAGAGGCCCTGGATTAAGTTCACATTTAGCATTAATGTCTTATGAAGCCTCTAAAGATTAAGACTAGCAATTGAAAAGACTCTACCTCTCCTTTCCCCAGGAACGATTTACATGCAGGTAGTTCCGAATGGTATGATAATCAAGTGAATAACGGGCAAATTCCAAACCCTTTGGTCCGATCTGGATGAAGAAATTAAACAAAAAATGAGTCATCTCTAACACCAACTTGACAGAAGAGTTTTTATCAAGAGAACTTACAAGGTTTAGGAGAGCTGCAATGAGATTTCCAACAAACTTCGGAGCAGGCTGAGAAGGCCCTCTACCTATGTTCGAACGTGCGCACACACACACAAAACACAGCATAATTCAGTTGTTGCATAAGGCAAACCTATTAAGCTGCAACCACTTCTGAACCTAAATGTAACAGGCTATTTTTAAAGGCATTTATTAAATGCTAATTAAATGCTAATTCAGCTCCACGGCTGTTCTCTCTTCTTCGCGCTGCTGTTGTTGCTACTGTCCTCTTTCTCTCTCCTCTCGGTGCTGCCTGGTTTTTCCTTTGTTCGTGTTTGTGGTTGTCGGCGCCATGAGCTCATGTACTGCTGGTGTCGCACTGTTCTCTTCCTCTCGCCGGTGTTGTCACTGCTGGTGTCTTCTCTTCTCTCCGACGCTCTGTTCTGGTCTCTTGTGTTGTGGTGCGTTGGTTGTTGCTGCTGCACTGTTTTTCTCTTTCCTCTACTTACGCTGCTGCCTTATTGGCGCCATGAGCTCATGTACTGCTGCTACCAGCGCCTTGCTGTTGGTGGTGGTTGTTGTCGCTGCTGCTTCTTGTGTTGTTTGGTGCGTGCCTTTATCTCTAACTATGAATATGATTTCTTCCGTTATAGTTTAATGAGTTTACTTAAAATTGGATTTAATTTCATTTTAAGCTTTGAATACGATTAGCAAATTGATTATGTAGTATCAGTTTAATTGAGAGGAGTTCTATTTGTTTATTGTTAGAATGGGTATTGTTGAATTGTTGCAGTGTTGGTTGAAAACTCTTAGAGCAACATTAACCATGATCTTAAAATAAGATCATGTACACAATCTTAAAAAAATTTCCCTTAGAGCACCCTCCTTCATGATTTTAAAATATGACATCCCACTCTCTTTCTAACTTTCTCTCTCTAAAAAATAACATCCCACAATCTTTTCCCACCTATCCTCTTAACCATAAACCATAAAAATATCATCCCAACTACTTTTTCCTCTCTCTTACTTTTTGACCCCACCAAACTACTTTTTCTCTCTCATCACCCAACCACCATTATACAATATTTTTATTATTTACTTTTTAATAATATGAAATATTCATTACTAATTGATATTTTATTATTAATTAATTACATTAATAGTAATAAAATTATAATTATCATTTCAATAATTAAGTTATCTACATAATTAGCTTTTATTAATTACCTAGCATACATAATAAGAATTTTTATTAATTAATTGAATACGAAATTAGCTACCACTATCTTACATGCGAACATAATTAACGATCTAATAATTAAATTAAGAGACACAATTAGCGTTTTTAATATATTATTAATTTAAAGACATATAGATGTTGACAAATACATTAAATGCTCTTAATTAGCGTTACGGCCAATCTAATAACTGAATTAAGAATGAAATACATAAAATGCTACAGCGGTGCGACAATTATTAACTTAATTAAGAACGAAATACATAAAAGGCTCTTAATGAGTGTTACGGCCAAAAATCTGCCATATATTGGCAACCAAATCACGTTTCAAGGATTGATGCACATGCTGATCTTCAATTGCGTCTCTATTTGCCATGTAAATGCTGATATCTACGACCTGATCATGATAATATTCAAATTGGTCGTCATTATTACTTGCGTTTATAGTAAACTCGGTAGTATCTGCGTAGTGTACATATGTATCTCGTTCATCTTCCACGATCATGTTGTGCATGATAATGAAAGATAACATGATATCATTGAGAATTTCCTCATCCCATGTGAGGGATAGTTTACGAACTATAGCAAACCGAGATTGCAGCACCCCAAATGCTCTCTCAACATCTTTTCGAGCTCCTTCTAGGTGTTGAGCAAATAACTTGTCCTTGCGAGGACATGTAACCGATTGAATGAATGTTGCCCAATTCGGATATATACCATCAGCGAGATAGTAACCCTTATCATATTGGTTACCATTCACTGTAAAGTGCACGGATGGTGCTCGACCTTCTAAAACATCCCTAAAAATAGGAGATCGGTGAAGAACATTTAGGTCATTGCAAGAACCTGGTATACTGAATCAAATATACCAAATCCACAAGTCATGATCAGCAACAGCTTCAAGAATTAAAGTAGCAACACTAGCTCTTCCTTGATATTATGCTATCCATGCCGTCAGACAATTTTTCCACTCCCAATGCATACCAATCATGCCCGGAAATCCATGTTCTTCACCGAATCGAAGTAGTCTAGCCAAATCATCTGGAGTTGGTCGTGTCAAGTACTCGGCAGAAAATTGGTTGATAACCCCCTTTGTGAATTTCAATAATGTTAATCGAGTTGTGCTTTCACTAATTCGCACATACTCGTCAATCGAGTCCGCCGCTACCCCGTACGCAAGCATTTAAATAGCAGATGTACGCTTTTGTAGGGGCGATAATCTTAACCGTCCAGTACCATCTCTTTATTGAATGAACTATTTATCATTTGTAACGACACTTTCCATAATCCGAAGAAAGACATGTCGCTGCATTCGAAATCTTCGACGAAATAAACGAGCAGGATAGACTGGTTGTTCAGCAAAGTAATCATTGAATAATCGTCTATGGCCTTCCAACCTGCCTCGAATAGGCCGGTGATGATCCTCATCCTCATCAGTCACTTTTGCTCTTATATTCCTTGGTGTTGGAATAACATTTGATATAAGAGTTGGAAGAGTTGGTTGAACAACATTGATCAAGAAATCATCTATTTCTTGATCACATCTTGCTCGAGATGAACTTCTTTCCTCCTCATCCAAAGGAACTTGAAGCGCTAAAGTTTAAGTTGAACTCCTTAAACTTGAAGCGCTAAAGTTTAAGGAGTTCATACTTGTTCACCATTTGCTCACACCAAAATTAAACACATTAGCAAATTTGTAGAATGAACTCCTTCAACATTGATCCTCATTCTCATGCACGTTACTTTAGCGCTTCAAGTTCCTCGTTCTAAGGAGGAAAGAAGAAGTTCATCCCGAGCAAGATGTGATCAAGAAATAGATGATTTCTTGATCAATGTTATTCAACCAACTCTTATATCAAATGTTACTCCAACACCAAAAAGCAAAAGTGACAGAATGAGAATCATCACCGGGCTATTCGAGGCAGGGAGGAAGGTCATAGACGATTGTTCAATGATTACTTTGCGGAACAACGAGTCTATCATGCTCGTTCATTTCGTCGAAGATTTTGAATGCAACGACATGTCTTTCTTCAGATTATGGAAAGTGTCGTTGCAAATGATGAACGGTTCATTCAAAAAAGAGATGGTATGGGAAGGTTAGGTTTATCGCCCCTAAAAAAGTGTACAGCTGCTATTCGAATGCTTGCATACGGGGTAGAGGCAGACTCGATTGACGAGTATGTGCGAATTAGTAAAAGCACAGCTCGATTAGCATTAATGAAATTCACAAAGGGGGTTATCAACAAATATTCTGCCGAGTACTTGATACGGCCAACTCCAGATGATTTGGCTAGACTACTTCGATTCGGTGAAGAACGTGGATTTCCGGGTATGATCGGCAGCATAGATTGTATGCATTGGGAGTGGAAAAATTATCCAACGGCATGGAAAGCACAATATCAAGGAAGAGCTGATGTTGCTACTTTAGTTCTTAAAGTTGTTGCTGATCGTGACTTATGGATTTGGCATATAATCTTTGGGATACCAGGTTCGTGCAATGACCTGAATGTTCTTCACCGATCTCCTGTTTTTAGGGATGCTTTAGAAGGTCGAGCACCACCCGTGCACTTTACGGTGAATGGTAACCAATATGATAAGGGTTACCATCTCGCTGATGGTATATATCCGAATTGGGCAACATTCATTCAATCGATTACATGTCCTCGCAAGGACAAGTTATTTGCTCAACACCAAGGAGCTCGAAAAGATGTTGATAAGGCATTTGGGGGTGCTGCAATATCGGTTTGCTATAGTTCTTAAATCATCCCTCGCATGGGATGAGGAAATTTTCAATGATATCATGTTGTCTTGCATTATCATGCACAACATGATTGTGGAAGATGAACGAGATACATATGCACACTATGCAGATACTACTGAGTTTACTATAAACACAAGTAATAATGACAACTAATTTAGATATATCATGATCGGATCGTAGATATCAGCGTTTACATGGCGAATAGAGACGCAATTGAAGATCAGCATGTGCATCAATCCTTGAAACGTGATTTGGTTGCCAATATATGGCAGAAGTTTGGTCGTAACGCTCATTAAGAGCCTTTTATGTATTTCGTTCTTAATTAAGTTAATAATTGTCGCACTGCTGTAGCATTTTATGTATTTCATTCTTAATTCTGTTATTAGATTGGCCGTAACGCTAATTAAGAACATTTTATGTATTTGTCAACATCTATATGTCTCTAAATTAATAATATATTAAAAACACTAATGGTGTCTCTTAATTTAATTATTAGATCGTTAATTATGTACGTGTGTAAGATAGTGGTAGCTAATTTCGTATTCAATTAATTAATAAAAACGCTAATTACGTATGCTAGGTAATTAATAAAAGCTAATTATGTAGATAACTTAATTATTGAAATGATAATTATAATTTTATTATTATTAATTTAATTAATTAATAATAAATTATCAATTAGTAATGAATATTTCATATTATTAAAAAGTATTATCAATTAGTAATGAATATTTCATATTATTAAAAAGTAAATAATAAAAATATTGTATAATGGGGTTGGGTGATGAGAGAGAAAAAGTAGTTGGGTGGGGTCAAAGAGTAAGAGAGAGAGGAAAAAGTAGTTGGGATGATCTTTTTTCGGTTTATGGTTAAGAGGATAGGTGGAAAAAGATTGTGAGATGTTATTTTTTAGAGAAAGAAAGTTAGAAAGAGAGTGGGATGATCTTATTTTAAGATGATGAAGGAGGGTGCTCTAATGGTGTTGTGTTGGTAAGAATTATTGTCATAAGATGGCAAATTTAGTTTAGAGAACTTCTAATTGAGAAATTAAGATTATAGTTGTAAATGATCAAGAACTGGAAAGTGGTTATGGTTGTGTTGTTAGTTCCGTATTTTGAGTTCATCTAGAAATTTATTGACCATTATTATTGTTGTTGTTGAGGTCAATTATGGAGAATAATTATGGAGTTCAAGCTAGAGTTGATGGGCTTAGAGGTTTATTAGTAGAGAATTGGATTGTGTTTGAGGTAACTTATATGTTCACTAATATAATTTACTTATGCCCTGGTGTGTGTGCGTGGAATCTCCTTTCTGTTTTGGTAAATTGATTCGTACTATGGCCATAGTTATAAATGTGTTGTTGTGTATTGATTCTGAGATGTGGTTGAATGATTACCAAAGTAATATTGTTTTGTTGGCATAGTTTATGAACTGAAAATAGAAAGTGGGCAAGGTATGGGTGGAGCACGGTTACTTCATAGACCTGATATGGTCAATTGCTACGCCTCTGCAACCACCCAGACCCCCTATTCGGTTTACTTACAGCAGGAGGGAAAATCAGTAAAAGGTGAAAGGGAGTCCTTCTAGAAGGGAATGTTTTCGGTTAGATATGATGAGTCATGAGGTGAGAGTTGTAGAGAGTGAAATAGCAGATGATGAGGTGTAATTAAATGAGCATCTTTCTGTTGAGATTGCTCTATATATAGTAGTGAGATTAATTGAATGAAGGCATTGAGATATTAGCCAAGTTAATTGTAATTGGAGAGAGTCTGCCTCTCGAAAGCAGTACACTATCCTCACCCATTTATGGGTTTATCAATACTAAGCTTTCCCTGTTCTTCCTTTGCATTTCTATTGTGTTGTGAAATTGCAAGTGGGTTCACCACAGCCTCATAATGAACCTTGGGGGTAGTGTTGTGCTCCATGACGAACCTTGGAGGCAGAAATCCTGTACTTCCTATTTATTTATTTAAGAGAATAAGCTATGCTAGTGTAGTAATGAAAAGAAATGGTTTGAAATAAAGTTATTGTAACGGGCTGAAATAAAGGTTACGAGTTTTCCACTCATTTTGGAATTTGGTTTGTTTCGTATTCGTCTCTATATTTGCAGGCTTGGTATTAACAGCTTGGAATAGGAAGTGGAGTGAGAAAATGATGTTATTGTGTATTATGGATTGAGTTTGTATTTAGATGGTTGATTCAGCAATAGATCTCTTAATATTTCATTGTATATAATTTTGGAAATTTAGTCAAGTTATTGGTGTAAATAAGGTTATTTTCCACTGCGGCTTAATTGAACTAAGACTTGATTCTAGTTTATGGTTGTTGATTGTATTTCATTAACAGCTCGAAAGAGCGGGCTGTTAGAGTATAATTTTAAATTTCCACTAAAACCATTTGATTCCCAGAGGCACCAATCTGCATGGAATCTTGAAAATTTAAGTAATTTCTGTTGGGCCTTTATCGTACTTCCTGCGTTCTCTTTAAGTTGCAACATTTCTTATTTTTGGATGTTTTCATTTAGTTGCAACATTACCTATTTTGGATATCCTTTCTCTCTATCTCTCTCCTTATCAATTGAGTCCCCTTTTTATCTCTCTTTATCTCTCTTTACCGCAATCAATGTGCCTCCTCTCATGTTGCAACTAAATTAGAACAAAGAAGTATTACTTCAGGTTCATTATGATTAATTATTTGTTCCAATTCCAGCTATTTAAAAGTAGGAACCAAGTACATCTCACATAAATAAGCAAAGAACAGAAGATTTAGAGATATAACTAGTAAGACATGATTGTATTGGTAGACCAAAGTAATCAAACCAAGTCCAATCTGCCCACTTCCTCCTATATTTGTTAGATCACTACTAGTTGCTTCTTCTCTACTCTCAGTGACTACTAAATCTATTTTCCTGGAATTTCCCTTTTACCAGCTTCTATAACCAACTTTCAGAACATTCCCTTTCTGCCCCTGTTTCCTGCACTCCGCATAAGTAAAGAGTATCTGATCCGTTGCACCTAGCACCCAGACTACCACCTTGTCCTCAAAAAAAGTAGGAAATTATTGGTCAACGGACAGAAATCTTCCCACGTAGCTTCAAAATCAGGAAGGTGCTTCCCTTAAGGAGAACCTCCATTGAATTCTGATACCCCAGTACAGAATGCCACGGTACCCGAACTTGTTCAGGCTTCCTCCCAATGCCAGATCAAGTTGAGCTGAGGGAATGTTAAGATCTGAAGGCAGTCCACCAATGCGAAGTTCAGTCCAAAAGAACAAGGCCTTGAGTCAAAGAAAGCCGTCTTATACGCCACCTTGCCAATTCAAGCAACCACTTTGTACACAGAATTTTTTGAAGGGGCGTGGCTAATGAGTGCTGATGATAAGGATGAAGTTTCAAGTAAACCAAGTCTCCCTCTTGAAAAGTCTCTTCCCTACACTTCTTATCCTCAATTCCTCATAAAATTTCATGGCAGAAACCACAGTATCTTCCTTCTCAAAACACACAAGGTTAGTGGCGGTGGAAGGGTCATTTCGATATAGGCTGTTAATGGGGTACATAAAGAGCTATTATATCAATATTCTGCCCAAGGTAACCAAGCAGCCCATGGGCGTGGCTTGCATCGATGAATCAACAGGGATACGGCATGCTTCCACATCTTCTTAACCACCTTTATGCGCATCTGCTTGTCGATGATATGCAGTGGTTTTGTTGAAATCAGTGCCTTGCAACCCTAATATCTCCCTCAATAATAGACTTATAAAGACTATCCCTATCCAACGTAATAGTAAAGGGAAAGCTGTGCAACTTTACCACCTCTTCTATGAAAGGCGCACATGTTTTCCTTTTTTTTTTTGCTGTTTTAATATTGAATTCTTAGTAAAGGAGTAATATAAAGAATTAATATAAAATAAAAAAGCCTAAAACAAATCCACCATTGAATTGGTATGGTATACCTCGTAACAAAACAAAAGGGAAATAAATTTTTTTTCGGTTTTTTCACCAAATACCCCCGACAAATTAAAAAATTCACCATATACCTTCAATGTTTCAGATATTCACCATATAACCCTCAGTTTTCGAAAACGTTCATGCCCTTTTTCTAACTGTCGTTAACTCACCGTTAGCTTTATTTACGATTTTGCCATCATTAAGCCCTAATCCTAAAATCTAAACCTAATCCCAACCCTTATCCCTAACCCTAATCTAAACCCTAATCCCTAACCCTAAAATCTACCCTAACACTAACCCACCCCTCCCCCTCCTCTCCACTAGCCCCCTTCCCCTCCCCTCCACCTCCCCTCCACCGCCCACCACAAGCACACACGAAGCACGGCAAGAGCGCCACCACTAGCATCCAGGGTAGGAGCGCCGGTCGAATTCGAGTCGCGTCGCCACCACCGGCGAACCCCGCAGCCACGAATCCCCTGAAACCAAAAAAACCCAGCCACGAATCCCCTTCGAATCGACCCACAGCCAGTGGCTACCATGCAACAGTTCGTAGATTGGATGCGAGGAGCCGGGTAGTACGCGCCGGTGGTCGAGCGATGGTGCAGGAAGACGAAACCGAGGTGATTATCCCCCCACCCCTTCCCCCATCATCTTCAACCTAAAACCCTCGTTTTTCTTCGACTTCGATGAGGTTGAGCTAAACCTCTGCAATTCTTCTTTCAATGGCGACGAATCCTTCGTCCTTGCACTTTGCTCCCGGTGTTGGACATGGAAACCTCGACGCTATTAACCACGTTCTCTCCGATGCGGGTCGAGAGAAGGGGTGGGGGTGGGGCGGGGGTCGAGGAAGAGCACGAGAGATAGAACAGCGGTGGTGCTGCGCTAGTAGGAGCAAACAACGTGTTGTCGGGGAGATGCGCCGGAAGGTGGGGCTGGCGGGTAGGGGTGGGGGGCTGCGGCGGTGGAGGGGAGGGGGCTAGGTTGGGGTGGGCGGCCCGGGTAGGGGGTGGGATTAGGGTTAGGGTTTAGGGGGTTAATTAGGGGTTAGGGGATTAGGAGTTAGGGTTAAGGCTTAATGATGGCAAAATCGTAAATAAAGCTAACGGTGAGTTAACGACAGTTAGAAAAAGGGCATCTGGTGAACGTTTTCGAAAACTCAGGGGTATATGGTGAATATCTGAAATATTGAGGGTATATGGTGAATTTTTTAATTTGTCGGGGGTATTTGGTGAAAAAACCGTTTTTTTTTACAAAGGTAGTATAGTTAATTTTAGTCTCGGATAGTGCAATTCCCCATTTCTTCGGGAACATCTTCCATGGATGTCAACCGTGTTTTATGATTTCTACGTAAGTAAAAATATAGTCATGTAGGATCCTGTTATATTCGTCTTGGCTTATTCTTTCAAAATATCACCTTTTTATAATTTTTTTCTTGTAAAGAATCAGAGATATTAATGGTTAAATATATGTATTGGCAAGCGTATCGAGAGAAGTGTAAAGTATTTGAAACAGAGAAAGTATATTATATACCTAATTTGGCATCATCATCTGCTTTAACAGTCTCTATAACAAATGGACGTCTATTGCCCTGGCCACATAATAGACACACAACCAGTTAAGAAATTTATAGAACAATTCGTACACTAGAGTAGCTTGAATATAGTTTGGAACGTACACTGCTCATCGTAGGAGTAATTTCTATAAGGTTTTTAATCAGACTCAGCATCTCTCTACCACGTTCATTCCTATAATAATTGACAGCAGATTTCAGAAAAAGCACCTAGCTTGTTTGGTTCATTGTTAGTAAAGGAAAGGAAGAGAAGAGAAAGGAAAGGAAGGAATAGAAAGGAAAAAGAGGGAAGAGAAAGGGAAAAAAAACCTTAACTTCCCATATTTGGTTTGGATTTTCTCTTTCCTTCCAAATTCCCGCACTTTTGGGAGGAAAGGAAGTGAAAATTTGTTAAGGAGTCTTTCCTTTCAACTCCTTCCATTTCCTTTCATTGGAATTTATTATTTGAACCAAACATTGGAAAACTAACAACTTTCCTTCCACTTCCTTTCTTTTCTTTCCAAATCCTTTTTACCAAACAAGCTCTAAATTCCATGAAATCTTGCATACAATCAGGAGACTCCAAAACACAAAAAGTTAAGCAATAAATTAATAATTTTTCTTAGAAACGTCAATTGTCATACACTATTAACAAAAACTGTCAAATCAAGAGGGTATTAAAGTTAATCTTTTCAAAAGAGTTATAGAAACAAAAGGTATTTTGCGGCAATGAATTCTTTTGAGGGATAATACGTTGTGCCAATTCATGAAAACGTTTACAAAAACGAACATGACTAGTAGGCAAGCATGATATACAGATATAGATTACCGTTGGGACATATTAGCAGGAAGACTTACTGCTTAAATTTTAGCAAATTTACTTAGAATGCAGTTCCATATTTATATAAGAATGCACTTTCATGAATCATCCTTTGGGGTGGAAGGACAACAGAGCAAAGGAAATTAGAACTTGTATAATCTGCGATAGCATAAATACGACTCCAGAAGAGACTATACTCACCTTACAGTGACATACTGCGGATGTTGTGTCATGCTGGTGCCAGAATACTTTGGAACTCCCATGTAGCCCACTACCAGATCCTGATACAGCAGTTGTTACATACAAATATCACTTTAAGGTATGAGCTTGACAGTATTCTTTCATAAAGAAACAAAGAGTAGTCGAATTGATCATTAGCAGGCCTAAATCATCAAAATGTAGATGAAGAAAATTAGAAGACAATCATAAGACCTATATTCAAACACTAATATGATCATGTAAAACCTATAAAATAACAAATTTGGGATAAGTAAACACTCACCGCCAATGCGTTTGTGTAGTCAAAACAACTGCACAAAAATAATAACATTCAAATGATCAAAGAAATCTCGAAAGCATACTTTCTTTAACAATAATAGTTGACCAGAATTCTACTACCATATAAAATAAATGTTACTATGTAAAATGTTATTGGATTCGTCTCATTGTATATTTTCAAGTATCAACTTCTTATATTTTTACTGATAGATACTTAGAGATATTAACGATCAAAGTTGTACATTGGCAAATGTGAAAGAGAATGTGGAACCCTAATCACAAATGGAGGAATAAGTATAAGCCTAATTCTTGAAAAGTTCTACAAATTCTTAAAACTGAGGAATTTAGAGGGAGACATCGTATGAGCAGCAAAAGTTTCCAACATAAACACAAATTACATATATATGAAAGTAACAAACAGCTAATGAGCAGGCTCACATGTTGCATGTATCTGGTGTGACATAGCTCTTTAAGTAGCATCACCTTACAGGTCATAGATTTGAAGTACTCTGTTTTACATAATCTATGGGCTGCAACATTTTTCACAACATCTACACAATGCAAAAAGTTTGCATGTACTTGTCATGGTATCCTGCCATATAAAAACCATTTTATGACATATCATTGTACATAATTCATTATGGGTCCCAACATCATTTGCAAATATTCCATTTAGAAACTCTTATCTTCATTGGACATTTGATGTGTATCATGCACAACCTCTGTCTCAGTACCATCATACATATTGATTAATCACATAGCAGAATCTATTGCAGAGAAAATGATAAAGTAACTAAACATGAAGCTATTAGCTAACCATTACCTATAGCAGGAAGGGGCAATGACATCAACCAAATCATTGGCTGGTAAACAGAAGTATGGGACCTGTTAATTTTGAAGAAAAGATTAGACACCATATGTAGTCCGTAAAGCAACAAGGTGAAAATCATGAAGCAAAAGTTCAACCAATCTCATCTTACTTCTTCAATATGCCCATCCAAATGCTTTAAATGGACCTAGCATAATTAAAAATAAAAAAATAGCAACTATTAGCTGCTATAACCAACTTGTTCACTCATTCTATCTTTTGCAAGAAAACAAGAATAACTTAACATTTGCTGACGTATGTAGATAAACACAATCTAAGGTCAATAGCAGTATTAATGAATATGGAATACTAAGTACATAACAATTGAGCATAGAAAGGAGAATATTACAACCTTGTAATCTTGCATGAATTCATAATGAAGAACTGTATCTGGATCACTGCTAGCAGCTTTTAGAAACTTGTCCAGTCCTTCCCGAGTTCCATTGTCCACTGCGAAAAGAGGAATTGAAAACGATAGATTATCAAACACAATTTATAATACAAAGTCATCAATTCAAAGTGAAACCCTAAGCTTGTAGATAAACAGTTCTTTATCATTCTAAAATGGACAACTGTGAAACTAAAAACAAAAATGAAAAGCCAACATTAACAAAATACCCACAGGCATTTGTTGCTCAAATTCTCATTTAACAGCAACATCTATCAGTGTTATCAAATTGTAAACCAAACTACTCTTTCGAAATCATGAGGATAGGGGATATTACAAACAGCTTCAACAAAAATAATGATTATATTGCATCTAAAGATAGATAACAATTAAAACAGCTATAACACACATTCCTGTCAGTCAAGGTACGTGACAGACACAACATACTTCAAAGAGGGGCTGATAAGAACCTTAGGCTTACTGATAAAATCATAATTCCTACCCCACTATCTCCTAAGAGGTGCAGACTAAAAACATAGAGTCTACTGATACAACTATAATTCCTCCCCCAGCCACCATAAGCCCCCAAGAAACATAAGATCACTTACCGCAATTTGTCCCCAGAACATACAGTTTTTCCAGCTTCAGATACTTTTCTACCGATCTCAGTGCTGCAGTTAAGTTATCCTGCATATCAGTCCTACAAGTCATGACCAGGAAAGCAAATGAAAATACACCTTGCTAAGTCCTACAGGAGATCACACCTTGAACTTGACAGCCAACACCGCAGAAGAGAAGACGCTTTACACCAGCTGCCTGTCAGATGCAATAAAGCATGAGATAAAATATGGCCATCGAAAGAATCTTATCCTGATCTTCTTTAGACTATGATAATGTGAACATACTGCTCTTTCTATTTAGAAGTGATTTTCCTAGGTATCTTTATGCAAAATTCTTCCAAAATTCAGAAGCATTAATAGGAAGCATACCCATTTATTAAGAGCAACCTATTTGAAAAGCACAAAGATAGAAATTGTGACAAGTACTATAGAGGGAGTAAGACAATGAAGAAGACGACTACAGATAAGTCTTTGTAAAGCCAGTCACATATTGAAGTTTCAAAATTGATACTCATGCCTCTTTTAGTCCTTTATTTTTTCTAGAAAAAGCTGGAATGGATTATCTAGGTCTCAATACATTACTGTCCAGTATAGTGCTCAATACTCAATATAATTCCCGTTTTTTAGAGGCAAACTCGTGCCCTCTTTAAACTATGTTGCACTTGAAGAGCTACAAGATGAAAAAAAAAAAATTGGTAAAGCTATTAAAACCAAAATAAAATCAGCAGGCACCTCAACCAGGGCAAGTGTATCAAGATTTGGAGACAAAGTTGGCTTAACACCTTTTGCTGCAATGACTTCCTCAGGCGTCCTATTTGAACAGGGAAAAGTGAATGACAGGCAACTTCAAGAGGTTAAAATATATGAAAATAGCTGATATATACTACCTCCTTCCCATTTTAACCGATATAGTTTGACCAAGTAATTCATGTGACCTGCTTTGACCATAGTTTTCAACTATTATATTTAGAAAAGTGTTAGTTCATCAGATGTTGTTGGATTTGCCTTAGTTCAAGATATCAACTTTTTATATTTTTTGCTAATAGATAACTGGAGATAATCATGGTAAAAGTTGTGATTGGCATGTGTGAAAGTCAAACTGTATCGATTTATATGCGACGGAGGAAGAACAAAGCAGAATAAATTTCAAGAGAGTTATCTATTCTAACAAATAATATATAAGCAAACCTGGCTAATACAGGCCTCGGAGTGAATCTATCCTCTGGATCACTGCAAGGGAAGAAATGGGGTAGCTTGAAGAGCAGTAATCATGAAGACTACTACAACTAGAAAAGATGGTACTGTCAAGTTACACATGTACCTCTGTACACAGATAACAGCTTCCACCAAGCCTGCTTTAAGCATTTCAACAGCAATAGTTGTTACTATACCCGTCCACTGTGCTCCTATTAATCATCACCCACAGAAAACAAAGAAAGAAGAGGGAGACGTCCTTTAGTTACAGCAAGTTATGCATCATGCTGATTCAGCTTTAAGTATAATGTATTGGGAACTACAACTATAGAAGCTTCAATGGTTTTTAGAGACAGACACATTAGGACACCTCAAAAGTCAAAACAGATTTTTCCCTCCGTTTCTTTTTAAGAGTTACACTTTAACTTTCCACGCTTGCCAATGTAAATGTTTGAACATTAATATCTCTAAATCTGCATTTGTAAAACTTATAAAATGTTGATATTCCAAAAGTACATATCGAGACGAATCAAACAAGATCTCACATGACTATATTTTTCCTTACTCATTAATCACAAATTATAGTCAAACATAAATTTGTGAATAGTGTCAAAACTCAAAGTAACCCTTAAAAAGAAACGGAGGGAGTACATCTTTTATGAGTATTTAAGTTTCGATGTATCGAAAAACAAATCATGATATTCGAAGAAAAAACTTACCTTCAACAGGTTTAATTTTACGGGCATATAATACATCCTCATAGACTCCTAGATATGTCTCATCGAGTGAATCCTCCTTTCTGCCTCTCCCATGGACCAGGGGTTCCATACTCTAGTAAAAGAAAATTTGGTGAAAAAGCAAAGCAGAATAGAGATTCAAATGTTGGAGCAAGAGAAGATACTTGTAACTTCTGAGGCAAAGTGATGGAACCCTACGTCTATCACCTTTTGAACTGACATGAGTAGATGAGTATTGTTTAATACATGCTTTGCTTCAAATATGTGCTAATATTCAAGGATAATGTAAACAAGAATATGAAAGTTACTGCAACGGGGATTCATATTCAAATGTCTTCTGATGATGATGCATGGGGGATGGAAAGTTGTTTTCAGGAAATTTAAAAACAAAGGCAATAATCCTCAAATTGCTAATTATAATATGAGGGTGTTGTGGAGATAATTGAGGAATATGCAGAGGGTATTGACAAGGGTACTGAGCATTACTTCACTTGGCAATTGGCATGCATGTGTACCTTGAATGATAGAAGTTTAATAATCCCCTTAAAATGAAAGAGGGTTAAGAGGTTTCTAGCTGCTTATCATATTTCTCTCATTGATATTATTGAATATAGAGCCAAAGAGCACAATTAAAAATTGGGCCCTCTTGAACATGAGCTCATAATCATGTTTCTACAAGAAAGAGAATATGGTTCGATTGGAAAAATAAGGAAGCTAAGCTTGCAGTGATATGTTCACTGTCAAGTCCAAAATTCATCTGGCTTTCTGTTCATTTCAACTACTATATGTCGGCTGCACTCTGACTATGAAGGAACTGCAGAGGAAGAAATCTAGCATACCTACCTCCTTGTGAAAGTTTACATGAAACCAAGATTTTTTCAGTTCCAAGGATGTCGCTGGAAGGAGTTCTGTTATATTTTGTCTAACAACGGCTTAGGTGCTTCCACGATGTTTAGCAGGATTGATTGGGCTCTAGGGAAAAAAAAAACTTGGATGGACACTTTTGGTGACGTTGTAGTCGATTTTCTCAATCTCTGCTCATTCTACTATCGTTATCAGGTGTAGCCGTGCAGTGCTTCATCCATGGGCGGGGGTAGGCCGTTTAGGATTCTTAATTACCTAGCTAGTCAGAGGAAATCGGGAAAATTGGAGAAAGGTCCAAGTGGCAGACATTGGGAATAGGATAAGGGAAAACTTACTACGATTTGAACGTGTACGACGTCAACCAGAAGATGCACCCATAAGAAAAGTGGAGATTTAGGATCATGGGAATGTTGCAAGGACTTGGGTGTACCTTTGTCTTCCACGAAATTGTCTTTCAATCACTGGAGACAACCTTTAGTAAACATACGTGCAAGAATCTCTCCTATTCTTAAGAGGCTGCATTTTGTTGCGTCTATCTTATTTAGCCTTTTAAGTATGGTACTAAATCTCGGCTGCATCCACATCGCAAAGGTTTTTTAACCTTAGCAGCCGAGATATATGGCTGTAATAGCCACAAACCATCCCCATTGCCTGCTAGAGTGGTTCGGGTCTGAGATTTAAAACCATGCTTTAAACATACTTGAAACAACTTCAATACCTTCTTAAAAAACTTTTGAAGGAAATTGAGAATGTAGGCAGACCCTGATATTCTCTTATCTAAAAAGGCTCTAGTGGCAAGAGGTTATAGTTTTTAAAGCATAGTTTACAATCACAAAGCCTATTTGGGCTCTTTATCAAAAAGCTGATAAGTTGTCAGTCAAATGGATTAATAGTTACTATATCATGCAGGGTAATGTACTTATGTTCTCTATTGCAAGTAGAATTTCGTGGATGATGAAGAAAATTTAATTTGCAAAGAACTAATTAAAGATTTATGATGGAGGTTTGATACAACATATGCGAAATGGTGGTTACTCCATCTAAAAGATACATAACTGGCTTGGTTCTCTTCCTAAGGTGTATTGGAGGAAAATTGTGTGCAATGAGCAACACCATGTCACTTCCAGAGGTGTATCTATTTCATGGATGGCTTCATGGAATAGGCTTCCCTACAGCGATGAGATTGGCTCAATGGAACACTCATTGGTCCACTAGTTGCTCTTTATGTGTGCTTGGACGGTATTGTACCTCTCTTTTTACTGTGACTATGTTAGATCAATGTGGCAGATAATTTTATGTTACTTAAGACGTAGTGGAGGAACAGATGGTTTTGATGCCGAAGTATAGAAGGTTCTTCATCATAGTATAAGGATTTCAGTTGGTCACAGATCCAGTATATGTCATGGCTTTTACTTCAAACTCTTTATTGAGAGGACCAGAATGTTTCTAACAATTGTTGTGAATCTCCTGCAGCTATAGCTAGAGAAATTTTTTTTTAGGTTGCTTGTAGGAGTAGCTTAAAGCTTAAATTTGATGTGAGAGTAAGCAAGGTATAACATTTGAAGAATTCCGTCACTAACCCTCCTAAAATACTGATGCAATCATGTTTCATCTATGTTTTGGTGGCTTAGTGGTCTGTTTATCTTCATATCGCATCAATTAGTATGCAAACCTGTTTTCGCTGTAAATGAAATTATAGTTGCCAAATTTAGAATAGAAAGAAAAAAGATATAGAAAATTAGCAAATGTGTAGAAGTATATCTTTAGCAAAGACACAGAAAATTAAGTAGCAATTCATTTTGGATGAAAGAAACATCAAATTGTTGCCACTAAAAATGATTTTGCAGCATTTGTCCTAACCCAGAGAAACAAAAGCATTTAGCAATACAAAAGCTAATTCTTAAACTCCTAACTTCACTTCACCACACAGAGACATAAATCATTTATACCAGTAATCAAATGAACATGTTGACCAGGCAAAATTGGAGCCACTTGTTTATCATAACTGCTACAAAGTTCATAATTATTACAGCAGAAAAGAAACATACTTCTATTCTAGACATGCCATCCCCCAAGAAAGCACACGCATCCTTCACATGAGCAATGTAATAAGTATCACAAAGCCCACATCGACTGCACCAAAAAAAAATGCAACAGATCAGTGAACTTTTTCCAAACATGAAATCAGGAAATTTGATTCAACTATAACCGACAAAAGCACAACCGCGATGATTCATTCTGTTTCAAAATAATAGGGCATATTTTACCTTTAGGGTGAAAGCTTAAGCACTTTGATCATTAATTTGTTATTAAACAACAATAATTCATCAATTTTGTTGCTAAATTCAATTTTAAAACTACTTTATATCGTTTTATTGGTGGTGCTGATGCATAGTAACTTTATAGTCATCTAAAGCCGTAAACTTTCTCATAACACAAATTGTTCAATAGGAAATATGTGTGCTAACTATATGCTAACTTTGACGGCATTTCTTTACTAATATATAAAAATCAAATGCTATCACGTAGTAATATATTGTTGATTTCGTCTCAATATGTACTTTCAGGATATCGAACTTTTATACTTCCTCCGTTTCCTTTTACTTGCAACGGTTTGACTTTTACACTATTCACCAACTCTACTTAATTTATTTTTGGTGATTTATAGTTAAGGAAAAACATATTCATGTAGGATCTTGTTAGATTCGTCTCAATGTATATTTTTCAAATATATACTTTTTATAATTTTTAATTATCAATAATTAAAGATATTAATGGTTGAAGTTATGCATTGGCAAGCGTGAACGTCAAACGGTTGTAAGTAAAAAGAATCAGAGCAAGTATATTGTTTACTCCTTCCATTTCTTTTTAATATATACACTTTGTTATTTGACACTATTCACATAGTTTACTTTGATCATTATATGTGATTTATGCACAAGAAAAATTATAGTCATATATGATATTGTCAGATTCATAACGACATACATTTTCCAAATATTAACTTTGTAAAAAGAATTATGTGTTCGTCACATATTTTCCAAATATAAACTTTATAAAAAATTTATGTGTTCGTAGCCAAACATATTAATAGTCAATGTTCTACATTGGCAAGCGTGAAAGTCAAACTATGTAGATTAGAAGGGAACATAATACAAACTCTGTAGATTAAAAAGGAACAAAGAGCCAGTACTAATCAATAATTAAAAAAAATTAACAATCAAAGTGGTGCATCGGACATGTGCACTAGTATATGTATAGATTTTCTTTTTTTTGTGTAAATGAACGACTACGCACAGTGATGTAGACAGAATTCGATGTCAAGCCTTGTTACCACCCCACGAGACTTTACCAACTAAGCTAGACGTTATCAATCATAAACGTATTGATAATCATACCATTGTTTCCTCCTAATATATAAATGTTAAAAAATGAGGTTGAAGTGGTGGAGTAGTGGCATCACTTCCCAACTCGTGTCCCTAAGGTCTAGAGATCAAACCTCATGGATTCATTCGAGGGACTCATTCGAGGAATTCCTCTTATCCCCTGAGGTGAGCCCCTTCATCTTACTTTCAAAAAAAATGTTCAGAAATCAGAAGTATAATCCTAAATCAATTTCAATTTCAACTATGTTCTTTAAAATTTTTAAACATAAATTGGAACGTCAAAATTAAAAAGAATTATCAATTTCTACGAGCAATAATACCGCCTTTTCCAGCAAACTAGAAAAGAAAAGTGAATGGAAATATAAAAGAGGAGAGAGAAAGACAAAACCTGCAATGGTCTTTAGCAGGATAAGTGCCACCAGGAGGAATTGGTCGAGATTTTTGCCTCCAATCAGGTCGGAGTTTCACAGACTTCGAATTCGGAGTTTTAGAACTGTCTGTAAAATCTAGATAATACAAACTAGTATGTGAATTGCAAGAAATGAAGACAGAAAGAAGGATAAGGAAGAGAGAGAAATAAACCTGGAGAAGAAGAGCAAGCAAAGATAGGTGGCCGGATGAGAGACAAGGAAGACATGAGCATGGAGGACATGATCATCCACAATTCACAACTCGAGTTAACTGTGTGGTTATGCTTGTGATTGCTTGTACTTGTGTTGGTGCTCAACAATATTGTTGCAAAATAATCAAACCAAAAGAGTTGCCAAGGGGCTAGGGCAGCCAATGGGAAATTTACCTTTTTTTTATATTAGGAAAGATAATTGGTCCGAAGACTAACCCCTGCTACTGCTAAGGTATTAGCATGCAGGGCACATCAGCTCACAAGCTGGGTAGAAGGCTAAATAGCCCAGAAGACAACAAGCCTAAAGACTTATTGCCACCACAAGTGAATGCCCCAACATATTGTTGGGATGAGGATTCGGATCCTGGGCAATACCCTGGAATTTGGGGTGGTACTCTACTGAGCTATCATCTCTCCCTCGAGGAAATTTACCCGACGTACAAAGTATTTCCTCAGTTTCTTTAATACTTGTAATTGAGAAAAATGAGTGAGAGTGAAACATGGTCCATGTGATTTATAATAAAGTAATATTTTGTAGAAAATTTTATAGTAAACCTTCGATTATTTTTTGCTCATTGCTCATTTAAAATTCTCCAAATGAACGACATTTTACTTAATCTAATTAGTTCTTCTCATTTGCACAAATGGGCGAACGCTTCTACTCATTTTCTCAAACGAGCAAACTTTTTCGCTCATCGTCTCAAATGAGCATAAGTGTCTGCTCATTTTGAAACTGCAATATAGATTTTAAATGTGAGGCTAAGTCCACGATTGTTGAATTCTGAAACTTCAATGTTTGTTTTTCCTATTGATGAAGCCCAACTTTCTTAAATCATATTTTATAGTTCATCAATTTGGTTGACCACGACGAGAGAGAAATTCAAAGGTGAGAAACAAGGGAAGAGAGATAAATTTTGAGATAAGAGAAACAATTGAGGAAAGAGAAATCTAAAACTAGTATTGATTCTTAAATCATCTTTTACATTATTGATCATTAATTCCACCCTTGAAGACTGGAAACTCTAATGTTAATTCTCAAATATGAAAGTAAGTCTTTCATTGATCAAATTCGGAGCTATAATATTTGATTTTGCCATCTATTAATTTCAATGAAGGTTGGAAATTTGAAGGAGAGACTGAAACAATATAGGAGAAAATTTTCGAGGTAAAAAACAATTGAGGAGACAAAATTTATAGGTGAAAAAAACGGAGGAGAGAGAAATTTGGAGGTAAAAAAAAAATAATGGAGGATAGACAAAATTGCAGGTAAGACCTAAGAGAAACAATAAAGAAGAAGAGGAGTAAAAAAAGATAAGGAAAGAAAAGAGAGAAATAAGTGATTCAAAATAGTAAAATTTTGCTCATTTGGATAATTTATTACACAAGTGCCCCTAGGTTTACCATGAGCATGGTACACCCGGGAATGCCATCATATTTTCTTTGTGTAAGAATCTACCCAAAAGAGACATGTTGCAAGTATTGTGTGACATCCCCAAAAAGAAAAATGTTGCAAGTATTAAGAAACAGGGGGAAATATATTGGTATCTTTATAATTAAGATGGCATTAATATATTAGTCAGCTATATAAAGAGGATTTTACGTATAGATCATAACACAGGAAAATTAAAATGAAAAACACGCTTCAACAAAGTGGCGCAAAATAAATAAAAAACTCTAAAATCATTAAAATGTATATTTGGTTATAGTTTTTGATCATTGTGTCATAGGTAAAACAGTTGAGTTTTACTATACTAAATGAGTTGGCCTATTTGAGTCTTTCCTTTCTTTTTCACTATAAGAATCGATTGGTATGTGGTGCATGTGGTGAGTGAAAGCCAAGATGTAGGCGTTTGGGTTAAGCGTTCGGAGCAAGGGAGTCTTGTGTGATCAAGAGGGATTGAGTGCTAATTGAGTTCTTGGGTGGTTAGATTATCTGGAATTTTGTAAGTTGTCATGTCATATATATTTTAAATTATCCTAGTGTACTATTTGGTGGTCTCTCCCAATTGTTGCTTCCACGTTAAATATTCTAATATGTTCTTTATTGTTATTTCTTCTATATATTCCCTGTTATCATTGCTTGCAGAAACATAATCATCTAGGTGATTGAGAACAAGGTGATGGCCTAGTGGTATTTGCATCACCTTCAATCCTTGAAGGTCATGGGATTGAGTCTCACCCCTTGCAAGAGGGATCCCAAATTCCCCCGTCCCCTACTTGCAAGGGACTTCAACTTATCTTAAAAAAAATCTCTTATGTTTATAATCATATATACCTGATACTTTCTCTATTTTCTTAAAATTGCAACAGCTTGACTTGCACGTTTGTCCAACAAATAGCTTTGACCATTATTATCCTTAATTAAAAATTCTAAAAAGTTAATATTTTAAATATATACATTAAGATAAATTCAATAATATTTTACATAATAACTTTAATATTTGATAATGATTAAAAAACAGTCAAAGTAAAATATTTAAAATAGTGTTAAAATCAAACTGTTACAATTTTTGGAAAACAAATGAAGTACTCACATGTAAGTATCCTTGTACTCCCATGAGAATATATCTTCATCTCATGCTCCCTCTCTTGTATTAGGAGGGTGTTTACAATGCATAAGTTCTCTGATGTAGTGACTTCTCTTTTCCACTTCATTAGATGACATGACCTTTCAGGGTAGCTGCTCAGTTTTTGCCACCTTTGTGCTGCAGGCTGAGGGTTATGCGTTTCTAAGAAGGGTTGTAGAAACAGAGGAAAAGGAATATCGATGTATCAAGAGGTCCACAGCTCCGTTCGAGCTCATTCAGGCAATGATTAAGGGGCTATCCCCTTTTGAAATTGCCAGTGTCACTGCTGATATTAAAATAAAAAGTACTAAGTTTTAATATTATGAATTTGTTAAGGTTGATAGGAGTGTGGTGCAACCGGCCCATGCCTTAGCAATCCTGGCAAGGCAAGGAAGGTTGAGCTATGTGTAGGTTATATGTTGTTTTGGTATTGTTGTGTTGTTTGTTTGTATTTGTTGGCAAAAAAAAATGACATGACCTTTCCCCTTTCTTTGCCCTTATCTTTCCTTTTATTCCTTCTCATAGCCTCCCTTTAAATATTTCCATGTTTAATTCACTTAAAGTTCATTAATCTATTGAAATTGTCAATTGGTTCAACTCATACAAAATGGAAAAAAGGAGTTCGAGTCTCCACCATCATTCATATAATGTAATTCCATCACTAATCATTTCAACTTTCTCATGAAAGTTTAAATCACTCACTCCTCTTACATTTTTTTTTGAAAGGAAGAAAGGATTTCATTCATAAGGGATAATCAAACGGCACTTGCAATCAATTCCTGAAAAATCAAAAATATCAACACAAGTATATAATACCTTAAAACTAGATACATCGCATATTTGATCTAAAATAACCTTAATAAAAAAACTTCATCCGAAGCAATACAATCTGTGAGTTCGCTCTTATTCGGCTTAACTTCCGCTGATGCATAGTCGTTTGGGTGAAAATACTTCTGTGGTCTTCTAGATTCTTGTAGAGAATAGAGATTGTTAGATCTTCCTCCTTCATCAAACGAACAAAAAAAGAAATTGAACACCCTAAAATAAATACCATCTTAAAGATGGGATATACTTATTGGAAGCAATTAAAGGAGTTTTTAGGGCTTACCATCGGTACACGAACAGGTGGAAGCCCCTACAAAGTTTCACAATTGAGGCCAAGAAGAAAAAGATGAAACAGAAAGAGAAAGAGGGGTAAAGAATGAAGGAAAAACCTTCAAAAAAGAAGGAAAACCTAGCGATGGAGGTTAGAAATAACCCTTCCAAGGAGAAACCCTAGAGAGTAAAAAGCCTCCCAAGGAGAAACCCTAGAGGGAACAAATCTTAATACTCACTCTTCTTACATTCTATAGGTTAATTTTCTATTTTATACTTGTCAATTCCAATTTTAATTATTTAAGGTATTATTTGTTTTCTTTTTTTTGTAATTACCACCACTAGTTCCATCTTTTCAATTTCATTTTCATTTTTGTACAAAGACAATTATAAGTTTGCAATAAATTATGAGAGGAGTAATTAATGGATTGTCCCTTTTTTCGCTTATTAATTATTATTTCCATGTACTATTTCTATTTATATAGAATAAGCGTTCATATACGACATCAAAAATGTCAAACACATTCGACCCGTCTTGTTAATCGAAATATAAAGATTACTTGATTTTAGGATACCTGAATATGTCAAGACACATGTATTAGAAATAACACCATATGTTAAAATAATGTTCATGGTCTTTGAATTCTGCTTGATATATATCAGATAAGGACAATGAGTTTGATTCAGAATCTGAAGTATTTATTAGTAAAAATTATTAAGATGTTATTATTGCGAGTATATACATTAAGACATAAACGATGATTTATCTACACTTTAGTCCCTCAAAAGTGGGGATAACTCTAAAAACAATTAACATTTGGAAAAATTGACCGGAACAGTTCTAACTATGGACGTTCCACCATTTTCAGTCCGAACTTTTGATTATTTCTCATTAGTCCCAACTTTAGGGTATATTTTATAAAAATGGTCCCAACAGGTTAGTGACCTCCTATAATAGGTAAAATGTCTAAAACCACCACCACAGCCACCCTTTCCCCTCCCCCACCGTCGAAAATAAATGACACCCCTCCCACCTCCTCCCCTGCCTACCCCTAAAACCATCAACACACCACCACCACTGGATGACATGCGCACCACCATCATCAACACCAATCAGATTCTCCACATTGTCAGTAATTATTGCACTATCTCTTTTTTCTCTTTTTCCATTTATTCTTGGAACATTGGAGAACATTGTCGGAAACTTTGCGCCTGGAATTCCTTCACAGATCCATTCATTCACTCACTCACTTGCACTCTCTCTTAATTACAAAGTAAATTCCTCATCTGATTTGCAATTGAAAACCTAATTAATCATAGTATGACAAACACACACAAAAAAAACTTAAAAAAATTCAAACAAAACCTGAACATATAATGACAAAAAGATGAATATCACGCATATAAAAATCAACTCCATAGCTTCGATTAACTCCATAACCCATTTCAATTGTAAACCCAAAATCGAGGAAAATCACGCACATTAATTTAAGCTTCCTCAGCACCGCAGCTATACAGAGACTATAACTCCCGTCGGCAGCGGCAGAGGTACTCCAGTGGTGGCGGAAGAGTGGGGGACAGAATTTCGGGGTTGGCAGGAGAAGCAGAGGGGTGGCAGAGGAGGGGGAGGCAGGGGTAAGAAGGGAGGAAGCTGGGAGGAGAGAGAAAATGGAGAAAGAAGGCAAACAGGTGAAAAAAAAATTTACCTGTTCAACAGGTAACCAGTCACTGGGACCGTTTTTGTAAACTACAATTAATACTTCATCCGTTTAAGTATGCATGCAGCGTAGAGAAGTTCTTGCATGACACCAAGACTGTCCAGAGGGAGAAAGTTGGGGACCATGATTAGGCAACTTAATTAAGTAAAACCCCAAAATTAATTGTCCAACAACTTTATAATCCAACCCCTTCCACCTGCCATCCACCACAACAACGCCACCACCGACCACCGCCGCCACCACCGAAACCTATCCCCCCACGGCCCAACCCCTGACCACCTTGGGAAAACCGCCTCCCCCTCCCCCGCCTCTGGGAAAACCTTTTTCACCCCCACCGCACCACCGACCACCCCATTTTTCCTCCCTAACCCCCGAAACCAACATCCCTTTCTCTCTCCTCAACTCAACCCACCCAACTACCAACACCCTCGGATCTACTCCCCCCCCCGCCCGCCCGGAACCACCCGATTTCGCTCCCTTACCCACGAAATCAACACCCCCGACTAACCAACAACAACCTTCGAAACTCTAACCCTTGTTTCACCACCGCCATTGTTTCACCAACACCACCATCGCGCGCCCCTAAACCCTAACCCTTTTGAAATCGAACACTAGATCTACAACTAAATTGAACGCTTTTGAAATCGAACTCTTGGAGGTAGAGAAAGGCGTGATGGAGGACGCGAGAGAAGGAGAGGAGGGAAGAGTTTTGTGGTGTGGTGGTGCTTGGAGCCCGGTGGAGGACGCGAGAGAAGGAGATGAGAAGGAGTTAGAGTTTGTCGAGCCTCGGTGGTGTGGTGGTGGTCTTGGTTGTTGGTGTTGTCGAGTTTGTGGTGCTTCGGTGGTGGTGTCATGGTGGTGCGTTGAGTTGGGAAGAAGGGGTTGGGTGGGTTGAGTTGAGGAGAGAGAAAGGGGTGGGTTGAGTTGAGGAGAGAGAAAGGGGTGGGTTGAGTTGAGGAGAAAGGTGGCTGAGATGAGAGGAGGGATGAGGGGTGTTGATTAATTATGACATTTCCTAAAATGGGAAATGTTGCACTTATTTAGAAACGGAGGAAGTAGTTGGGACTACTACGGAATAATTAAAAGTTGGGACTGAAAATGACGGAGCACCCATAATTGGGACTGTTCTTATCAATTTTTCCTTAACATTTTATATACTTATATATGTTTTATGTATAAGTCAAATTATACGACGAAAGTAGAATATGTAAATAATACGTAAGTCAAAATTTTGCAATATTTAAAAATTAAGGCAAGTATAAATATCTTCAAACACGTCATACAAGTATGCACAGGACATGTAAATAACTAATTAAAACTAAAGTGAATAGAAAGAGTTGTCAAATAATTTCTTATCATAATGTATAGAACAACATTTGTCCAAAAACAAAAACTTAAATAAAACGAAAACATTGACCTAGAGTATTTGAATTTGGCTATATTCGTCCTCTAGCTTGTGGACCAGCCACGCGAGGACTATACAAAATAGTGCAAAGTATTTGTAATATTAGCCAGAACAATATTAAAGTCGCAACCAAGGATGCCAAAATCTGCCAAGAATGGATAACATAAGACTTCATAAATTTATATAATATGACCTTCCAATTGCCTTCGTAATACCTATTTACATTTTCAATCACTTCATCCAAGAAAGGTACTCTTGTTAGTCTCAAGGACTTGCTCATCCCATTCCATAGATTAGAAACCTCTTCATCACTTTTTAAGTAGTTAAGCATAATACCTCTTTCTCTTAGCAACCTCACATCATCATTTGTATCAATAATGCCATTCATTAGCTCAACATAACGAGTAAAGACTAATGGACCCATTGCACTTGATTCCTCGTATGCTACTAGATTTCGTAGAACAACCTCGGTATTGACATCTACACTAATCGTAGGGAGATAAAATTGTTTGCTTATCATATCAAAATTAATAGTCGTAATATCGCCATTAGTGGGCATAAATATGACCCTAGATTTTGATAATTCAGTAACAGATGGGATCATGATCTCTTCGACTGAGGGAGGTTTGTTATCTTGAATTAATTGAGAAACGATACGATCATCAGAATTTGTTTGGTAATTTTCCTTAGGGATTAAAAGGGCTTTCAAGATGGTAAACCCTGGAAGGCTACAAATGAAGATCCATGGCAATCTAAAGATGACTTTAAATGGGATTTGGCCTAATAACTTCTTTAGTTTTAAAGACAACTTGCATAACTTTCCTTCCTTGTTGATTTCTCTATTAACATGCTCACTTACTTCAAATGTTTCTTCTACTTTAGGCACCATATTCTTATATAAAAAATCAAGGATGTGCTCACAACTAGAGGGATGAATTTGTGCCCAATTTATCTTGAAAGGACAAAGATGTTTACATAAACCCATAACGACCAAACCTACTGTTTTATCAACCAAATCACAAGAATGAAACTGATAACCCAACATTTCCCTTAAAACAAATAAAGGAATTTGATTTTCAAGCATTAAAATATCCCTCAACATACCATTATAAGTTGACTTCCTTATTTCATAATCAACCTTTCCCTCAATATCACCAATCTCGAGTAGAAAAACAGCATCAATGCCCATCATCCATGCTAAAGTTTCACCATTAATGTTAAGATATCTATGGTAACATGCTCGAATTTTATGCTCTAGCATTATATAACGATCCACAATAGTGTGTAACCTTATGCTTTGGTTTCGATTGTGAAATCTCTTTACTGAAGAAAGCTTGTATCTTTCCATTTCTTGTAGCTCAGGGCGCCAATAGTGATAAGGACCAAGAGCAACTAATTGAGGAGTATAAGCATTAGGATTTGTATCTCTTAAAGCTTTAGGAACATCGAAAATCGATACATGAATATCATTATCATCTTCTATATCTTCATCAATTATTCGTCGAATTTGCATAACCCATTGATGCTCATCAAAAGACTTACTCGAACAACAACAATTTGTAGGTTGAACTGATGACATGATAATAATTTTTAGGTGAATCTAATATGAAGCTAAGAATGGGGAACCTACAATAAAATTGCAACATATATAACATGAAATAAAACTTTATACTAAAAGTTATGCAAATTTAAGGTTGTAACTCCATTATATTAAAGTCCTCATTAATAATTATTTTATGAACATGTAAGTTGGTCCACAATTCTTTTAATTGGTAAGTGAACTTTAATTTTACTAACTCTCCGAAGAAGATCTAAGTGGTAAAATCAAAGGCAATACAGTTTAAAATTTGGGATTGGCCCCTTTAAAGCTCGTTGCTCACATGTTCAATTTTTTTTTTTTAGCTTGAGTGAGCAAAATCATATTGAATTCTGAATACCAATGATAATGATTACCATGTTTTTGAAACTGACATAGTAGTAACTTTGTAGCTTTAGTTACGTTTCAACTTTCAACTCTATATCGATCAGTTGATTAAATTTAGTGAACTAAATGTAATTTATGTTACTATGCAAATAAATAATTAATTTGCGTGAGTAATGAATTTGAATAATAACAAGTTCACACTATGTTTTACCTAACCCATATATAATACTCCTATGATCAGTAACTCCATAATGTAAAATTCATTCCTAAACATCACAGGGAATGAATGAACGAACGAACGAACTAGTGTTTAGGTCCGGGCGATGCCCCGGGGTTTCTCTGTACTACACTTTAGTAGTAGTTAAATAAGTCATCTCATACTTATTTAAAAAATTCATCTCATTCATTATATGGATTTCAAAAGTTTTCCATTCATATATCGTCATTAATTTTGATTAAATAAGTAATAATAGTATGGTGAAGTGATGGTTGGATCTCTTTCTTTCATACTTGAGGTTGTGGGTTCGAATCTTCACGTTAACAATGCTTCTTTTTTTTACTATATGAGAAAGACGTGGATAGAATATTACTGAATGAAGGATGGTGACACGTGGCACATATACATTCTTAGGAACGCTTTTTAATATATTAGTATAGATAGATGAATTTTACATCACATTAAGGCCCTGTTTGGTAAAACTAGCGGTCGTGATAGCGAGTAGTTGTTGTAGTAGCGGGTAACTGTTGCAGTAGCGGGTAATTATAAAAAAAAAACCGTTGTAGTAGCGGGTAGCTGTCAACTAGTAGCTGTTAGCTGTCAGCATTTAAAGTAGCTGTTTAAATAATAAGTGTTTGGCAAAACTAGCGGTTGGAATTGAAAAAATACAATATTAGACATATATATTAGATTTATTATGAACTTAATTACAGCATTTTTATTAATTAGGTTCATAAATAAATTCAATGCTTACACCCCCTAAAAAAATCAATGCTTACACATAAAATTAGAAAATCAATTAGTTTTCAACAACTACCGATATTCAGTTAGAATATAATAGATAAGTAAAAAACTTATATGGACTTGGTCCACACTAGCTAAATTACTGTGGACCTAATGCTAATTCATGAAAAAGAAATGATCACTATATAAAAATATTAAAATATAAAAGATAAATAGATATAAATTATAAAGTTTGACTATGAAAAAAAAAGGTTACTATGTCACAAAGTAAAAATTTCATCATGATAAACTAATGTGAGAAATAGTTACTATATTAAAAAAAAAGTCACTATGGTAGATAGTAACTGTACAGTGTAACATAAAATTAGAAAAAGCTACTATATGGAAAAAAAGGGTCATTGTGTTAAATAAGTGGTTTTGGTCCACAATAATATTATTGTGGACCAGATCCATGCAAGACTAACTCAATAGATAATTGTATTACTCCTCATTATTAATGAAAGTAGTATTCAGTTAGACTTTAAACACAACCATTACATTTCGCAACACACGCTGATGCAATACACATATAAAGACCTACATGGAAAAAAGCATTCTCATTGACTTTCTCCTTCCTCCTCACTCATTTACTCTTCCTGCACTTGAGCAGCCCTTCTCTAGCTCAACTACAAAAAGGCCCGGAGTGTTTGGTTATGGACGCGCAGCGGCGGAGTGGCATCAAGTTGTTTCGGGTGGCTTTTGCTAGAGGGAGGAAAATGGTTTTAGTGGTGGACTGGTGGTAGTGGTGGTGGTAGCAGACATATAAGCATATAGAGATTCCATATTCATGTTAAATAAGTCCACCATCTAACCTAAGCATCAAAATTCATGAACAAAGAACAAAGTACCATATTTTTTAGAAGAAGAACAAATACCTCGTATTGGGGAGAAGATGAACAAGTTCTATCCTTGATGACCAGCGTGAATGCTTCTCCTCAAAATCTAACATATATGCAGCATTAAAAACACATATTAAATAAAAAATTTATGAGAAAGCTCCATACTTTCAATGCAATTGAACCAGACTATGAGTGAGAAAGAGAGGAAAACCTGAGGGAAACAATGATCAATTCAATGGAAGATTTTAAGCTACTGATATATACGTCTGTTGTTATATATAGATAGTACTGATGTGTTTCAAATTTTTAGAAAAGAATCTCTCCAAAATATCAGGAAAACGTTGGAGTGCAAGCTGCTTCAAAATCTGTTAGTTTGTTAAGCAAATGAACGTTCAAATATTTTTCTTGATTTTTATTCCAGAAAAAAAAAAACTGAAAATAATTAAATTGCACCACTAATATCTCTTTCAAATGTTGAGGTAGGAAGCGTTTCTAAACCACTACCCAAACTCTACCTAAACCTCTACCCACTACTACAAACGCTACCTTGCCAAACACTCATTTTTTTCCTAAGTAGTTTTTTGACCTTGTCAAACCTCTACCCGCTACCTCAAACACTATTGCCAAACAAGGCCTAAGATGTATGAGACTTTATGCAGATGGATTGCAAAGAGGAAGACATCAAAGTTCAAGAAAAATGTCCTTTATGCTGCTGTTAATGCCTGTTTATATAGTGTGTGGAGAGCTATAAATGAAGGATATTGGAACCAAAAGATAACTTCTATTCAAGCTACAATTAAAGTCATTCAAGAGCAAGTTAAGATTCTGGTTAGAGCGATAATGCCGAAATTGATTTCTGCTACCGATAAATCTTGGTTTGATTCTTGCTAGATCAAAATTTTGCCTTGTATAGAATTTATAGGTTAATTTACTTATGTACAGATTAGGTTGTATTTTTTCTAAGGGTGTCTATTTGGGCCACAGCCTCGTAGGCATGCCTTAAGTTTTAAGCTTTAACAAACTTCTTACCTTTACAAAAAAAAAACATCACATTAAGTAACTCTAGTTGTGGATCTTTGAAGAAAAAATATGAGGAGACAAGGTTTGAAATTTAAATCTCTTGCTCAATACAAGTGCACTTAATCTTTAAGTCTCAATATTTTTTTATCTATATCTTAGCTTGTATAGTTAAAAACTCAAAAAAAAAAAGAACTTTTGGGGCTAGGCCTAGACTGGCCGGTGGAAGATCCTCCCCTGGTAACCCCTAATAAGAAGATAAGTTTCACCTGAGTTACATGATAAATAACCTCTTCTTGATGTAATAATGTACCCTTATACAATAAGTAACCTTTAAGTATTAGAGTTATAACTTCAAAATAGTATGTTAATGGAAAACCTCACATGTGATGTGAGTTGTCCCGCATATTAAAAAAAAGAAAAATAACGACTAACATAAAAATGTGGTGGGCTACTCTATTTTTCCAATTGAAAATTAGAATGGAATTTTATTGAGCTAGTATGTGATGGAGAGGATTTATTATATGATAGCTAACCCCTAAATAAACAACGACGTAATCGATAAGGTGTTTTTGAGGGTTTTGATATATGTAGGGCGTGTTCGGCACAAGCTTTTGAAGTAGCTTTTAGTGTTTTGACTCTGTCAAAACACTAATTAAGATAAATAGTAGTGTTTGGTTAGGTAGTGGTAGTGTTTGTCAAAAGCTACAATTTGTAGCTTTTAATGGCATATAAATTATACGGTTTTTTCACCATATACCCCTGACAAATTTTTTTTGGCACCATATACCCTCGCAAGTTTCCAAATTCACCATATACCCCCGATGTTTTAAAAAATACATCCGCTTACCCTTATGACTAACGGAAGGCTAACACTGTTAGTCATTAACCCCTAATCCCCCCTCTAACCCTAATTAACTAACCTAAACCTAAGTCAAACCCTAACCCAAATCCCTAATTTAACACCCTAACCCTAACCTTTACTCTTACCACCCCTCCCCCACCGGCCCACCACCCAAGCGGGCCCACCTCCCCCACCGGCCCACCACCCAGCCAGCCCCCACCTCCCCCACCGGCCCACCACCCAGCCGCCCCACCACCCAAAGATCCCCACCACCCAAAGATTCCCAACCAACTACCCCACCACCCAGTAGCCCCCTCCCCTTCCCCACCAACCCGAAGCCCCCCCTCCCCACGCAGCCCCACCTCCCCCTCCCCACCACCCCGAAGCCCCCCCTCCCCACTCCCCGCCAACCCCTCCCCCTCCCCTTCCCCTGGCGACGCGCAACCCTCCTCCCCTTCGAATTTCGAATTTTTTTTAGGGTTCGGGGGTGCGATTGGTGCGGCGCAACCCACCTCTCCCGGTCGGCCCACCGTGAACTCATCCAGGGGCAATTAGGAAGGTCGGTCCCACCGCCCGCATATAATTTAGTGACTTTGGTGACTACGTAAGCTGCGGCAACGGGAATTTGGTGACTCTGGGGAGGGGGGGAGGGTTGCGCGTCGGCCAGGGGACGGGGAAGGGGGCTTCGGGGAGTGGGGAGGGGGATTCGGGGGGTGGTGGGGAGGGGGGAGGTGGGGCCGCTTGGGGAAGGGGCTTCGGGGTGGTGGGGAAGGGAAGGGGGACTGTTGGGTGGTGGGGTAGTGGGGAGGGGGGGCTTGGGTGGTGGGGATCTTTGGGTGGTGGAGCACTGGGTGGTGGGCCAGTGGGGAGGTAGGGCTACTTGGGTGGTGGGCCGGTGGGGAGGTGGGCCTTGCTGGATGGTGGGCCGGCGGGGAAGGGGTAATAAGGGTAAGGGTTAGGGTTAGTCCATTAGATTAGGGTTAGGGTTAGGGTTAGGGTTAGAGGTAGGTTTAGGTTAGTTAATTAGGATTAGAGGGGGGATTAGGGGTTAATGACTAACGGAGTTTAACGCCGTTAGTCATTAAGGGTAAGTGGATGTATTTTTTCAAAAGTGAGGGGTATATGGTGAATTTCAAAAGTCGAAAGGGTATATGGTGCAAAAAAAAATTTGTCAGGGGTATATGGTGAAAAAACCGTAAATTATACATAAAAGTTTCGTTTGAGTTTTTAACTAGTTATTTGTAAACAGCTACTTTGACAGCTTCTTTTACCGAACATCAATATCTTATATAGCTACTTGGACAGCTCACAACTAACATATACACACCAACCACTAACAGCTACTAGCACAGCTAACATTTACTCTCACAGTTAAAAACTACTACCACACCTACTGTTGCTGAACATGCTCGTAAGCATGCAGTCCTTAGGGATTAGGGTTACATATAAGCATTAAATATATTTTTCTATAATAATAATTCCTTTGCTCCTATTTGTTCTTATTATTTAGAATCTTTTTAAGAGAGAAATGGTCAAATTATTAAGAATAAATAGAAACCGAAGGTATATTAATTTAATATTTTATAAAATAATCACCATCAATCAACGTAAGCTATTTTAAAATTCTTATATGTAGCAAGTAGCCCTATCATTTTTTTTGAAGTGGATATCAACAAGGTGCTTCTTCACAAAATTTTAAGATTATTAAAAGCTTAATTCTCCCAACGGTCAAATAATCTATGTCAGTACAAAGTAGCTTCAAAGTCTCAACAAACTTGAGATTCAAACGAACTAAAATTAAATATTGATATAGCACCTTCCTAGATGTTTCCCTCTAATATAACCTGTATTAACAAAACTCATGTCCCTAATCACCATGACTACTCTATAAAACACCCCTTTTCAATTTCCAAACTCAAATAGCTCCAAATTACATGATCCCATATTCCATTTCTCTTCAAAAATACTATGGAAAATATGAAGCTATTTGGAGATTGGTCGAGCCCATTTTGCAGCAGAGTGATTTTGGCACTTGAATTAAAAGGCATAAAATATGAATATATCGAAGAAGATCTTACAAACAAAAGTTCATTACTTTTAGATCATAATCCAGTTCACAAAAAAGTGCCAGTGTTGGTCCACAATGGTAATCCAATTTGTGAGTCGTTGATCATCCTTGAATATCTTGAGCAGATGTGGCCTAATCAGCTTCCATTATTACCAAAAGATCCCTATGAAAGAGCAATGGTCAGATTCTGGGCTAAATTTGCTGAAGAGAAGGTAGATTCTCAACTTGGTACTACTAGTATATTGCATTATTATGAAATTTCAGATTTGTGCACAACTTTTAGTATAAAAAAAAAATTTGTGCACAACTTTGACCATTAACCTAGTTGATTATTTAGTAGTGAAATTTTCATTAATTTATTTTTTGAAATTTATTTTCATTAACTTTGACCATTAACGAAACCCATCACGAGCAGTTATTCAACCCCTAGTTCAGCAATTTTGTGAAAAAAACGAGATCAGGATAATTATGGGTTTCAATTAAAGATGAGAAAGAAATGAGCAATTTTTTTAAGCTTCTATGTACGATCATCAGTTGAACCATGAACTAATATGAGTGTTTGAATGTGGAAGATAAACAATTGAAAGAGGAGAGTAAATAAAGAGGAGTGTAATGGGGTGGGTAGCTAATAAATGGGCAACTAGTAAAAAAAAAAGAGGGGCAAATAGTGTGGTGTAGCTAATTTAGGTTTAATCATACCTCTTTAAAGTCAAACACCAATTATTAATGGGAAAATCATCACTAATGCCCACGATTGGCTAAGTTACGAAAATTGAGGCCTAGCAATAGAAAAAAAAAGAGTTAAATATACCATTGGGAATTCTCAAGAGTAGGAGTCTAGCAATGGAAATTTCCCTTATTTTTATATATTGATCAAAAAAATTTGGTCAATGCTAGTACTACATCTACTGTCTTTATTTTTAAATGCTTTTTTTTGGTGTCAAAATTATAAAGATCTGACTAATGACTTTCCTATCCTTTATAAGTATGTGGGAAGTCGGAAGCCGATGATGTAAGAACATGTTGGCTCTCTGACATAATTTTGTTAGAATCTTTCAGCCTCTATTTTGTTTGAATGTAGAAAAGGAAATGGAGAGGAATCAATCAAAGTAGCGCAATGGATTCAATTTTTCTTTGTTTGATTCACCGTAATTTAAGTTTATATGATATCATCTAATAAATAAAATTATTTACCAATTAAGATAATTTTGTCAGAAAAAACCTAATAGACCTAACTTTTTTTTTTTATGAAAAACAACCTAATAAAATGGTTTAGGCTGTGGCCTGTAGGTCACTATCTTATGTCGGAAATTGAGGAGTTAACCAGTTTTCCAGAGTTGACCCTCTTATCCCTACACGTGTCACGTAACTTTAAAAAACCACACTTTTCCTTTCTTTTTTCTCTCATTTACCTACCATTTCACTGAAACCCCTTTTCCTCTCGTTGTAATTTTCGAAAGAAACCCCAATTGTGAGAATCCCACTAAAAATCCATCAAAGGGAAGGAAAAGGAAGGGAAAAAGGTATGCATCGGTCCAAGATCGCTTGGACCGGTAGACTGTAATCCAGGGTTTCCTTCGATCGGGAGACCCGGCCTGACAAATTCCGGTCTAGACCGTACAAGACCAGGATTTTCAAGTCCGGGCCGATTTTGGATCGGTTCATGATTTACAACTTTAAAATTAATTTTTGTAATTTTTGATTTAAATCAAATTTGATATATATATATACATATTAGATAAAATAAACACACTATCAATATTGTATGAAACATATTAAAATTTAATATTTTTAATAAAAAAGTATACATAAATATGTTTTTTTTACATTAATATTGGTTAAAAAAATAATCTTTTGAAAGAAACCGGGTCGCCGGTCTGGAATGGAATTTCTGGGATTCGACCGGACCGGACCGGAAGACCGAAATATGTGATTTTCATGAATCGGGGACCGGAGCTGAATTTCTGCTCCGAATTTGCACAACCCTATGCATGTGGAGGTTAACGTCATCGCGTGGGGGGTTGTTCAATATTCCATCGTAAGTTAGTGTTTCAGAGCCTTAAGTGTCTTATAAGGTAGTTTTTGACAAAAAAAAATCTGAGGTAATTTTTCAACAAAAAGTTGATTTTATTAAGTAGAAGCTGACAAATTCCTACAAATTAATGCTTTGAGAAGACTTAACATATGATTTATATACTATGTCACAGGGCATAACCATTTGGAAACTTTTTCAAACCACAGAGGTGGACGACGAGGCCAAAGCTGGGAAAGATTGCTTAGATATGCTAAGAACTCTAGAAGAGCATGGCCTAAAAAACAATACATTTTTTGGAGGTGAAAACGTTGGAATAGCTGACCTAGCAGTTGGGTGTGCAATATATTGGCTGCAAGTTATTGAGCTTACATTGAAAGTCAAATTATTTGAAGCCAGTAATTTTCCCAGGTTGTACAAATGGTTCAACCATTTCAAGGAAGTCCCACAAATTAAGAGCAACCTTCCTCATCAACACCAAATGTTATTATTCTTCAACAAGCTAAGAGCAAAAGTAATGGAAGCTACATCTATGTGAAAATAATAGAGGTGTTTGATAATTGGCTCGTTTGGCAAGCAGTTTTTATTGGTTGTTTTCAGCAGTTAAAGTTTGATAGTTACTTATTTGGATGTAATAGATTTTGTGAAGCTACCTAAATTGGAGTCTTTTCCGTTGATCATATTTATAGTAAAAATATAATGCATGAGTCCTAATTGGATTAAGAATCCTATGAGATAAACTATATTGTAAATAATATAGCCTAACAAATAATATTAAGAGAAGAATTATATTCTCTCTGTCACACGTCTGTAGACTGCATCCATAGCAAGAAGAGGGTGAACTCTGAGATTGGACCTAAAATCCAAGAAGAAATCACGCATTAGGCCTTTTGTGTGTCTGCGAACTGATACCCTGAGGGGACTTGTAAAACACGTATGTCTTGACCCAAAGCAACCTTTTCACGAACAAAGTGAATATCCATCTTAGCATGTTTTTTTTTTGGGTTAATGGAGCAATATATTAAGTAAATATAAAGAGTTTAACAAGCATGTTTGGTGAGCTTGTGCTGTACGAAATCACTGGAGAGGTAGATAGCATAATATTATCACTGGAAACAATAGTAGCCTGTTTGGAAGGACAATGTAACTCAAGAAGAAGGTCACGAAGCTAACAAGCCTCTGCAACGACATTAGTGACGCCTCGATATTCTGATTCTGTTCTGGATCAGGAAACGATGTGTTACAGCTTTTAGGACCACGAAATAAGATTGTCTCCAAGGAAACAACAATAACCATTAGTGGACCTACGAGCGTCGTCAGGACAGCATGCACAATCAGCTTCCGTATCATTGACTAACTATGTAAAAGACGTTTGACATAAATGTAACCTATGATCAATGGTACCCTGAACATAACACACAGTATGTTTTAAAGCATCAAAATGAGGCTGTGAGGACCATGCATAAATAGACACAAATGTTGAACTACATAGGTAATATCAGGGCGAGTAAAGGTGAGATATTAGAAGGCTCATGCGAAACTGCGAATACTTAGAGGGGTCATGAACGTCAAAGCCCAAATCATCACATAGTTTAGATTTGTACATATGAGTAGCTGGAGGCTTGCAATTCCCCATGCCTGCATGCTCTAGAGTTTCATGTGCATACTTTTGTTGACAAAGGAGCATGAGAGAATGAATACGAGTGACAGGAATTCCCAAAAAATAACTAAGTGATCCTAAAACAATCATTAGATTTTTTAGTTTTCATAGTAGTGATCAAACGATCTCGAAAAGAATTCGAAGTTGTTAACAAAATAGTATCATCAATATAGAGGAGCAAGAAAGTAGTGTCATTGAAGGGATTTAGACCATAATAGTGGAATTTCAAATAACATTTCTTTAGTCTAAATAACAAGGAATAAAATTACATACTGATAATGAATCCTTTCAAGATGTTTAGCAAGTCATACCTAATACCAAGGAAATGGTATGAACTTTCCAAGATCATCAAGTGTATATCCTCTAACGAAGTCTACCACCAACGATTCATTTCCCTTTGATATCTAGATCACTTAGAGCATGAGCAATAGGTGGGCTAGCTTTAGTTGGTCTTGCCAAATTTTCTTTTCTCTCTCCTTTCCTCCTTCTTACCCCTCACATCCCACTAAATCCCCACCAACTCATCTTTTTTTCCCCACAATGGGTGGGCTAGCTTTAGTTTGTCTTTTTATTTCTCTCTCCTACCTTTGCTATACCCTACCATATATACTTTCTCTCCTACCCAAAATCTTTTTTTATTTTTAGGATTTTTTGTCAAGAAGGACCTTTTAAAACATTTTGGTTGTGAGCAGGGGCCCAAAAAAAAAATAATTGTGAACAGAGACCCAATAACACACTTTGTTTGTTGTTTAAGACCCATTGGTCATATTGCGGCAATAAAGTCAACTTTCCGGCGGTTTAGTTCATTTAATCACATATTCCCCTCCTTAATCTCACAGGTGAGCTAAAACCCCCTCCCTCACCCCTTTCTCTCTCCTCTTTCTGCCATGGCAACTCCTCTCCCTCTCCCTTAATTCTTCTTCCCAACCACAGATTTCATCATTTTCTCCCTCTCCATCAAATCCCCTTGGTCTCTTCAATTTCCTTCGAAAAAAAAAACGAATTTAATAGTCACATCATTACTCAAATTGCGTCGGAAGATGGCAGAGCTTCCCATGGAGCCACCATTTTCTTTTCGAAGGAAATTGAAGAGAGAGGAGATTTGAGGGGGAAATAATGAAAATTAGAGGGTGTATCTCACGCATGAGATTGAGGAGGGGAAAAGATGATTAGATGAAGTCAACCGCCGGAAAATTGACTTTATTGCCGGAATATGACCATGGATCCTAAATAACAAACAAAGTGTGTAATTGGGTCCCTGTTCACAATTAATTTTTTTTTGGGTCTCTGCTCACAACCAAAATGTTTTAAAAGGTCCCTCTTGACAAAAAATTCTTATTTTTATATGGACTAAATAATTTATATTTTAATTTGGATTATTTGAATTCATTTATGAAAATTAATCAATATTGGCTTAACAAGAAGAATATAAATCAAATCGGGTAGGAGAAATTGACTAGAAAGAAAAATAGGTTGGGAAGAAGAGTGGTAAACTACTAAACTATATCAAATTTTGGCTCAATTTATAGATAAAAATATTTTATAGTTTTTAGTATTTTTTTTAAATTACAAATTGATTTTTTTAATTAACGTGAGTATATTGAACTCAATACTACAACAATATACTACCTCCGGTTTTTATTATTTGCAACGATTTGACATAAAGTAGAGAGGGAAAATGTCTAATCGTTGCAAATAATAGAGACCGGAGGTAGTATTAACAATTGAGTAGAAAGCTGCAATAAAAAGCATTGGGTGTTGTACACCCCTTCCATGCGGCAGGATTTCATTCGTTCGTCAGTGTTCCTGACACAACATTTCCATGTTGTCTGAGCATTTGGTTAAAACGTGGGCTTCCTCACTCAACCTCCTTCTCCTTTCTTTGGAAACGAAGCGTTTCAACACGGTGAAAAAAAACAGAGAAATTCAAATGGGCCATCTTTTGTGACACGCGGCGCGACTTTACTTGTGGGTGGCACGCCATCCGAGATCCATTTGGTTTAGCGATGCCTGACTAACCATTCCAGGCCAATCGCCCCAATAGTAAAAGCTAAATAAAAGCCTACTCTTAGTTTTTCCTGACCAAGTAAAAACCAACCCCATTGTACATCTTTCTTAGGAGGTTTAGGAGGAGGAAAGAACAAGTACAGAAGGAGAAGGCCAGGAGACAGGGTGTGCCTCTTCTCGCTTCTCCTAGGTATATTAATTTCTCCTTCAACCCTACTCCTAATCGTATTAGGGCTCTAATCTTTTGTCCTAAATCCAGTCTAAGTGTTACGTGTGACACGATAGGCTTAAATGATTAAAGCAGTGATGCAATAGTAATTCTTATCACAAATCATAATCGGTTTCTAGCAAAACATTATGGTTACTTAAAATCATTTAAGTATTAGTTCATTTAATATATTATTATTTAATTATTAAATACCGTTTAAGTAATTGCACGCTTGATTCGAAGGACAACTCCTTCAGTCATTGTCCTGGCATAAAGTAAACAAAGATTTGTCACTCTAAGTGATGATGGAACCAAGTTTCAGTAAGAAGCACACAAATCGCTAATACCAGGCACGAGGCATCTGTTTGAGACCGTAGAGCATGAGTAAACATCAACATATGCGCATATCAAGTATATATCTTAAAAGTAAACTATGAATCTTGAATCGGGCTACTAAGGCTCTATTCTTTTGAACTGAACTAGATTGAATTTAATTTGTTTGAAATGAATTGAACTTACTTTATCTTAACTGAACTAAAGTGAACTTAAATATGTCTGAACTGAATTGAACTGAACTTAATTTGTCTGATCTGAACTGAACTAAACTAAATTTGTGTGAACTGAACTTAATTTGTGTGAACTGAACTGAACATAATTTGTGTGAACTGAACTGAATTGAACTTACTTTGTGTTAACTAAACTGAACTGAACTTGTCCGAACTAAATAGAACGGAACTGAATTTCAATTGATTCAGTCTAAAAGAACATGACCTAAGTATAGGGTAAAATCCAAGTGGGAAAATCAAAGGCAAATACAGTTAAAATTAAATTTATGGGAAAGGACATATACTGGAATTAGTAATTTATGCCTTAGTAAATGGGCTTCCAGGTGATAAATTCTCCTTTTCTAGAGGGATTAGACAAGGTGACCCTCTGTCTCCTTATTTATTTATTTTGTGTGCCGAGCTTCTCGCTAGATTACTTTCTTCAGCTGCTTCAGGCCCTACTAAACCAATTGGAGTTCCCATTGGTAAAACAGGTATGCGAGTTCCTTTTCTTACCTTTGCAGATGACACAATGATTTTTGCTAAAGCCACTAATTATAGTTGTCTGATCATCCGTCAAATTCTGGATAAGTATTGTTCGATGTCTGGTCAACTAGTCAATTATCATAAATCTGCTTTCCAATGTACTGCTAATATCTCAGTGGCTGAAAAATGTGATTTTGCCTCTATCCTTCAAATGCAGGAAACTAGTGATCTTGGGGAATATTTGGGTTGCCCTATTATTCATTCTAAGGTGACTAAAGAAACCTTTAGCTCTGTGGTAAGTAAAACGACTAGCCAACTCCCTAAATGGAAAGCCAATGCTCTTTCCCAAGCAGGTACGTCGGTTCTTCTCCAATCAAATCTTGCTGCTAAGGCTAGTTATCAAATGCAAAGTTTTCTATTGCCTAAATCTATTATGGTGAATCTGGATAGAACATATAGAAATTTCTTTTGGAATAAGGAAACCACTAACAAATCCCCTAACCTTATTGGTTGGGATCGAATTTGCAAACCAAAATCGGCGGGTGGATTAGGTTTTCGTAAAGCTGAAGCTAACAACCAAGCTCTTCAAATGAAGCTCTTGTGGAAGATTGTTAAAAATGATAATAATTTGTGGGTCAAATTAGTTCGAAAAAAGGTACATAAAAAATAATAGTATTTTTTTCTGTTAAAGCTTCTAAATCGGCTTCTTGGCAATGGCGTAACCTCCTAAGTTTACGTGATATTTAAAAAAAAGGTTTACGTTGGCAGATTGGTGATGGTAAAAGTATTAACTTCTGGATGGATAATTGGGTTTTCCAATATTCTCTAAAATCTATCATTACTCCTATCCCTGGTTCTGAAAATCTGACTGTCAATAGATGTATTCTGCCTTCTGGGCAATGGGACTCTCAGATGCTTCTTTCCTTGGCCCCCCCTCACATTATTTCGCATATTTGTTCTATTTATATCCCCTCTGAGTCCCAACCAGATAATCTCATCTGGGGCCTTACGTCTGATGGTGAGTACTCGGTGTACTAAGATGTATAGACATACCTTTAAAGATAGGAGAGTGTGTTTTTCCTTCTAATCTTATAGAATTCAATTTGGGAGATTTAGACGTTATTTTGGGAATGAACTGGTTAGGTTCCTACAAGGCCAAGATAGATTGTGAAGCTCAGAAGGTAGTATTGAAGAGTCCTTTAGGAAAGTCAACTTCATATCGACAATTTGGGAAACCTAAGAGTTTTGGGATCATTTCCGCAATGCAAGTGAAGAAGTTAATAAAGAAGGGGTGTGAGTTGTTCTTCTGTAGTGTGCGAGATATGAGCAAAGATGTTAAGTTAAGGATTGACGATGTACCGATTGTGAATGAGTTTATGGATGTGTTTCCAAATGAGATTGTTGGTATGCCACCTAAGAGAGCCGTTGAGTTTACCATAGACTTAGTTCCTGGTATTGCACCTATTTCAAAGGCACCGTACAGAATGGCACCTCCTGAGATGAGCGAGTTGAAGACGCAATTGCAAGAATTATTGGAGAAGGGTTATACTAGGCCTAGTGCGTTACTTTGGGGAGCGCCTGTGCTATAGTATGAGGTTGTGCATTGATTATAGGGAGTGGAACAATGTGACAATTAAGAATAAGTATCCTTTGCCTAGGATAGATGACCTATCCGATTAGTTGAATGGAGCAAGTATATTCTCGAAGATCGATTTACGTTCGGGGTATCACCAATTGAAGGTAGCCGATAAGGACATACCTAAGACTGCATTTAGGACGCTTTATGGTCACTATGATTTTACAGTTATGGCATTTGGATTGACCAATGCACTGGCTATATGCATGGACTTGATGAATAGGATATTCCATGAGTTTTTGGATAAGTTCGACGTAGTGTTTATTGATGATATTTTGATCTATTCGAAGAGTGAAGAAGAGCATGATGAACATTTGTGGATAGTTATGGAGACGCTTAGGAAGAACCAATTGTATGCAAAGTTCTCTAAGTGTGAGTTCCGATTGGAGAAAGTAGCATTTTTGGGTCATTATATATCTAAGGAAGGAGTTTATGTGGATCCTGCAAAGATACAAGCCGTTAGTGAGTGGCCTAGACCAAAAAACGTGTCTGATATAAGAAGTGTTCTGGGATTAGCTGGCTATTATAGGAGATTTGTAAAAGATTTTTCGAAGATAGCAAGGCCGATGACTAGTCTGATGAAGAAAGAGTCGAAATTTGAGTGGAATGAGAAGTGCGAGGAAGCCTTTCAGACTTTGAAGGAGCGTTTAACCTCCCTACCTGTTTTAACTGTGCCTGATGGAAATGAAGGATTCGAGGTGTATAGTGATGCTTCGAAGAATGGATTGGGGTGTGTTCTGCAGTAAAATGGAAAAGTGATCGCGTATGCGTCGTGTTAGTTGAAGACGTATGAGTCGAATTATCCTACCCATGACCTAGAGTTCGCTACTATTGTGTTTGCATTGAAGATTTGGAGACATTATTTGTATGGAGCGACTTGCAAGATCTTTACTGATCACAAGAGTCTGAAGTATATCTTCACTTAGAAGGATCTCAATATGAGACAGAGAAGATGGTTGGAATTGATTAAGGAATATGACCTAGATATTCAGTACCATGAGGGGAAAGCGAATGTAGTCGCAGATACTTTGAGTAGAAAGTCGATTCATAGCGTGAATGCGTTGGTAGTTCCTGATGAGTTATACTGAGATATGCAAAGGCTTAGCCTTGACATTTTGAATCCTGGAGAGATTGAAGCAAGATTGAGTGCTTTGTCGTTGGGATCGTCGATTTTCGACGAGATCAAAGAGAGTCAAGTTGGAGACGAGCACCTAGACAAGATTAAGGAGAAGATGAAGCAAGGAAAGGAAGTTGATTTCAAGGTTCGTGATGATGGATGCTTGAGATTTAAAGGTAGTGTATACCACATAAGTGTGAAGAGCTTAAGAGGAAGCTTATGGAGGAAGGGCACAATGCCCCATATTTCGTGCACCCTAGTGGTGATAAGTTGTATAAGGATCTTAAGGAGACTTATTGGTGGCCGAATATGAAGCGAGAAGTCGTCGAGTTCGTGTCGACGTGTCTGACATGTCAGAAAGTAAAGATCGATCATAAGACACCAATGGGGAAGGTCCAATCATTAGAAGTCCCTGGATGGAAGTGGGATTCAATATCAATGGACTTTGTGATTGCTTTGCCAAAGACGAAAAATGGCAATGATACTATTTAGGTTATCGTGGACCGACTGACGAAATCTGCCGTGTTCATTCCGATCAAGGAAACATGGAAGAAGAAACAACTTGCCAAGACGTATATCAAGCACGTGGTGAGACTGCATAGAGTTCCGAAGGACATTATTTCAGATCGTGATTCGAGATTCCTCTTGAAATTTTGGCAAAAGGTCCAGTTGAATCTTGGAACGACGTTGAAGATGAGTATTGCGTTTCATCCTGTGACAGATGGTCAAACTGAAAGGACCAATCAGACTATGGAAGACATGTTGAGAGCGTACGCGATTGATTTCCAAGGAAGTTGGGAAGACCACTTGGATTTGATTGAATTTTCGTATAATAATAGTTACCATGCAAGCATTAAGATGGCACCATTTGAGGTGTTTTATGGAAGGAAGTGTAGAAGTCCCATTTGTTGGAATGATTTTAGTGAGAATGTAGTATTGGGACTGAATTTATTGAGGAAACTGTCAAGAACGTGAAGTTGATACAAGCTAGAATTCAAGCTGCCCAAGATAGGTTGAAAAGCTATGCTGATTTGAAGAGAAGGGAAGATGAATTCGTTGTTGGTGATAAGGTGTTCTTGATGGTATCACCGACGAAAGGTGTGATGAGATTTGGTAAGAAGGGAAAATTAAGTGCCAAGTACGTTGACTCATATGAGATTTTGCAAAGAGTTGGGAAGGTAGCCTATAAGTTGGCTTTACCAATGGAATTTGAGAAGATGCATGATGTATTTCACATTTCGCAACTTAAGAGATATATCCCTGATGATAATCATGTTCTGGAACCCGAAAGAATCCAGATAGATAGTAGCCTCACATATGAGAAAAGACCTGTGAAAATCTTGGATAGAAAGGTGCGTAGTACACGCAATAAGGATGTGAATATCGTGAAAGTGCTTAGGTCTAACCATGAGCCCGAAGAGGCAATGTGAAGATGAATTGAAGAACAAGTATCCTGAATTGTTCCTTGAGGTGAGTTACGAGGGCGTAACTCATTTTCTTTAAGAGGGGTAGAATGCGATAGAATTTAGCGCTTTTTGCACTATTTTATGGTATTTTTATGCATTTTTATGCTTATTTTGGCGATTTGCACATGTTGGTGCAAAATAAATTGATTTTCCGCTTCAGAAAATGTGTCCATGTAGTGACACAAGTGGTTTTAGGATTGGTAAAGTGTGCACATGTTGTGACACAAGTATTTTCAAATGGAAGATCTGAATAAAATTTTTTAAACTGTGAGAGTTTTCGTGTCAAGTTTCGGGATGAAACTTCTTTAAAGAGGGGTAGATTGTAATCCCCCACAATTTATGAATTTTATAAATATATTTAAAGTATATTTATAAGTATTTTTAGTATTTAAATAATTAAATTCTTGAGTATTGACTATTTTAAAGTCAATGATTATCTAATGTTTTAAATAGTCAAAGTATTTAAATTATTTTTTTAAGATGGACTTTGTGAGTCAACTATGAATTTAAATAAGTTTGAGTTGTAGTAAAAATGAATTTAATATTGGGTTAGAGGAGCCCAAACTTTTGTAGCCTTTTCATATTGTCATCCTTCTGTAAACTAACCAAGCAAGCCTATTAGCCTAGTGGACTCTAATGGGAACCTATAAATACATTAATCCCTCACAAATTTTGCCTCTCATTAAACTTAAAAGACAAAGCCCTAATTTTCTCTCCTCTCTCTCCCCTCACTCGGCACTCACTCACTCTCTCTCTCCTCACCCGATTTTCTCTCCCTCTATCTCTTTCGTTCTTCTCGACGTCGCCGCGCCTACCGCCGGGATACCTGTGGCCCGCGCCTGCACGGCCGCCGTCAGCCCAACCGCGCCACAGCCCAGTCGACGTCCCTTCCCCTCGGCGCCTTTGTTCCTCTCTCTTGTTTTGGTTTATTTCCTCTCTTTTTCCTCTATATTATTTTAATAACGGTTTTTTCACCATATACCCCTGACAAATTGGAAAATTCACCATATACCCTCAATGTTCCAGATATGCACCATATACCCCCGAGTTTTCGAAAACGTTCACCATATACCCTTGACATTTCAAAACTGTTCACCAAATGCCCTTTTTGGTAAGCGTCGTTAACTCACCGTTAGCTTTATTTACTATTTTACCATTATTAACCCTAAACCCTAATTCTAATCTAACCCTAACCCTAACCATAATCTAACCCTAACCTTAATCCTAATCAAACCCTAATCAAACCTCTAACCCCCTCCCCTCAACCCTCGACCCATTGACCCCCCCCACCCCCTCCCCTCCCCTCTACTCCACCATCGTGCCCCCCCTACCCCACCCCCGTTCCCTTCCCCGTCGTCGCTCCCCACCCCCACCCCCTCACCTTCCCCGTCTTTGCTCCCCTCCCCTTCCCCCTCCCCTTCCCCGTCGTTGCTCCCTCCCCCTCCCCTTCCCCTTCCCCGTCGCCGAATTTCACTCAAGTTGCGGGAAGAGGAGAGAGAAAGACGCATAGATTTCGTCCCCTGAACTTTCCGCCATTAGAACCGAATTTTCCTCCCCTTCCCCGTCGTTTCTCCCTCCCCTTCCCCCTCCCCTTCCCCGTCTCTCGAATTTCACTCAAGTTGCGGGAAGAGGAGAGAGAAAGATGCATGGATTTCGTCCCCGAATTTTCCGCCATTGAATTTTCGATTTAGGGTTTTTGATTTAGCGAACAATGTTGATTAAGATGTTTGATTTCTTCGACGGGGGAGCAGCGACTGGGAAGGGAGGGAGGGAGGGGAGGGGGAGGGGGTGGGGAAAATCGGCCCTAGGGAGCGGCGACGGGGACGGGGGGGGGAGGGGGAGGAGCAACGACGGGGATGGGGGGGGGACGGGGAGGGGAGCAGCGACGGGGAAGGGGAGGGGTGGGGAGCAAGCGACGGGGAAGGGGACGTGGGTGGGGTGGGGGCGGCGGTGGTGGAGTAGAGGGGGACGGGTGGGGGGGGGGGCGCGGAGGGGGGAGGGGGTGGGGGTGGGGGGAGTGGAGGGGGAGGGAGTTAGGGTTAGAATTAGGGTTAGGATTAGGGGTTAGGGGTTAATGGTGGTAAAATCGTTAATACAGCTAACGGTGAGTTAACGGTAGTTAGGAAAAGGGTATATGGTGAACGTTTTCGAAAACTCAGGGGTATATGGTGCATATCTGAAACATTGAGGGTATATGGTGAATTTTTCAATTTGTCGGGGGTATATGGTGAAAATATTGTTTTGATGTTTTAATAAAAAATTTTCTGATTTTAGTAATTCTTAATTAAAGTTATAAATTTCAGATTATATGCTTTATGTTTAAAGAGGATTTTAAATGTTAAAGTAAGGATTTTTAGGGGTTTAAATGACTATTTTGGTAGTACTATATTAAGGGATATTAAAGGTTGAAGTTTTAGTGTTTAAAAGAATTTTAAAATATTTTTTAAGAGAGTTTAAAGTACTTCAAAGTTGCTGTAATTTTATTAGAGTATTAGTACTTGAATGTTTTGATAATTGGTAGGCGGAGACTTTACTTTGAGTGACTTCTAAAGAGTTTAAAGTGGCCTCTCATATTGTTTACACAAGGTACGTACATGCCTATGTGTTTTTAGACTAGTATTATGTCCTAAGGTTAGGATTGATATGGTATCATGTGTAGGAAACTTTTTATAGTTCATATGTGGCTTATATTTAAATGGATTTGCGTGTTTTATATTGTTGTGTGAAGCATGTTGCCTATTATGAAGTATTACATGTTTGTATGGATGATTGATGCAAGCATGTGGGTTGGGAACGTTTGTTTTATTAATTCACATGAGGGATTAATAAATGTAGTGTTTATTGGATCATGAAATGCATCATGTTGTTCCCTTGAATTTATTATATTATTTACTTTATAAGGACCGTGGGTCTTGTTTAGTAAAGTTGGATATTTACCTATTGACAGGTTGGTTGGTTGTTGATTTGAGTCAACAAATAAAGGTTGGCTGGTTATTGATCTTAGTCAATAAATAAATGAGATTAATTCTGGGTCAATTGAGTTGTATGATCACAGTATTTAATCCTAAGATAAAAAATTGGAGTCTTTGTGTATTCATGTATTGTGTTGGTTGTCTTATTGTTGTGAATCCCAACATTTAATAAAATATTAATACTAAAAGTGAAAAGTGAATAGCAATAAGCTTTGGACTGGTGCACGTCTGAAGTATTGGACTAGTATGAGTTGGAGTACATAGTGGTAGCCCATAACTTTTCTTGGGGCCGGATTGATCACCGTGTCCTATTTTATTTAATTAGTACCTTGATATCGTTGGTCGCGGGAGTACGGAGTCGCGCCCGTACTTCGTCTTCTAAATTGAAGACAAGGTTTGGTTGGACAACTCTATCCATTGACTATTCAAATTTATTAATAAAATAATCTGTTGATTTTTGTGGAGTCAAGTTTAGTCAAGTGAGTCTGATATTTTATTATATTATTATTTATCCATGATTTAATGATTATTAGTATCATGTTAGGTTATGTGATTTGTTTATCATGTTAGGTTATGTGATTTATTTATCATGTAAGTACTCAACTTTGCTGATTACGTGCTTTTCTGTGTGTCGATCATGGTTGTGCCTTATTGATCATGTGATGACCCTATTTGGTGAGCAGTCCTTCAGGATCAATAAAGCATCGACCATTCCAGGTTTGAAGATGATGCATCCATTGAGATTTTGGGAAACAGTTTGGAGAGCTTATGTTTTAGCCTCTTTTAATACTTTTTATACTTTTGGTTTAATTATGTTTCATTAGTTTGACTTTTTATGTTTGGTTTGACTTTGGTAAGATTTTAGGGTTGACTTTGTGGTTGACTTAGTTTGAGAACATTGTGGTTCTTAGACATTAAAATATCTTTTAAGTTTAATTAATGATTTCAAGTACTTTATTTATTTTCCGCTGCAAAATTTTGAGTAAGCCGATACGTTTTCACACGGGCGATAATATCTTGGTGATTCTCTATGTTTTGTGGGAAAAATGTATTTTATAAAATATAGAATTGTCGGGGGATTACACACTCATGAAGACTTCTCTCCCTATCACTCCCATTCCACCAAGAATTGAGAATGCACCTTTAAACTCATTAATTAACTGTTGATCCCTCCAAGGACCCCCGAGCTTTACTTCATTATAGAGAATTTGGTCAAAATCCCCCGCACAAAGCAAAGGATCCTCCCAAGCAACATCATTATGTAGCACTAGTAGAATAATTGTATATTGTTGCGGTTTTTAAGGGCATAAGTTAACCTAAAACTGAAGCAATAGGTTTCTCTGTTGCCATGGTTATACCCAAACACTGCAGCAATAAGTGCATGTTTTTTATATATAAAATTTTAAATTTAAATCTTCATACTATATTCAACGTTAAAATGCAATTAAAACCAAAAAATAACAAAAACGAATGAGTACTGCACATTGAGTTCATGCATTGAGTGGAAAATAAAAAATACAGAAAATCAATAATTACAAAATTAAAAAGATAATAAAAAATTCAACTAACGTATGAGGAAATGAAACTAGAACTAAAAAAATGAATTGAAACTAATTACATGAAAAAATCAAAAAACAAATTGAATAAAAAATTACAAAAAAAATTAACTAAGAATGTGAGGAAATGTGAGTCACGACGACGACAACAGCGATCCATGAACGAATCGCGACGGCGAGCCACGAGCGACAGCGACCCACGAGCCACGAGCAACAACGATCCAGGATCCACGAGTGAATTTAAGGACGCGGTGCTGCGTTGGGCTTGTTGTGCTTGGCCACCTGCGAGGATGAGTGTTGGTGCTGGTGTTTGGCCACCGACGACAATGAGAGGGGAGAGAGGAGAGAGAGCTTGTGAGGGGAGAGAGAAGAAAGAGGCGTGAGGAGGAGAGATAGGATAAGAGATAGAGAGAGGCGAGCACTGAGGCTTTTTGAGTGAAGCGTGACTCGTGAGAGGATTATATGTGTGACGTGAAAAAACCCTAGTTATTAAATTTTATCGCTGCGGTTCCTTAAGTAACCACATCAATAATTTCTTTTTCACTCTTTTTTCAATTTTGTCACAGCTTATTGCCACGTATGGGTAAAACCGCAGCAGTTGAATAGCATCAATATACAACTATTCTACTAGTGTAGTAAAGCCATAAGTTACCAAGAAAGGTGCTTATCCGCGTTCACCGACCAGCCATAAAAACTTGTAATTTTGTCATGGGGAATCACCAAACAGGCCAACAAAACAACCATCAATATGGTGCAAAGAACAAGAAAATGAGTAAATTGTACCTTCTTCTTCCAAAAGAGGGCAAGGCTCCCGCCCTTCCGGCCGAATCAACATAACAAGCCTCATAATCATCAAAGTTAGACCAACTTACACGCATCTCACTACCACTTAGTTTCCTCTCCATCAAGAAAAAGATATCCACATTCTCCTCAAGCAAGAACTTTTTAAAGTTTAACAACTGCCTCTGGGTTGCCAATCCCCCGACAATTGTAATTGAGGATAGTCATTGTACCCGGCGAGGTTGAGTATGCTTAACCTCCGCCAATTTAAAACTATATGTGGAAAGCATCGTTACATCATGGGTCATCTCACCATTATTATTGACATCCATAGAATAAGTGTGCTATGCTTCACATGATCTTGCCTCCCTCTCTTATCGCCACTAAGGCCCTGTTCTTTTGGACTGAATTGAACTGAACTAAACTGAATTTGTCTGAACTGAACTGAACTGAACTGAAGGAAATTGAACTGAACTGAAGTGAATGAAAACTGTGAGAGGAAACTAAGCCGAACCGAACAACACCGAATTGAATAAACCAAGCGAACCGAATGTAACGGGCGAATTGAATTTGTCTCGAACCGAATCGAATTTTCATTAGTTCGGTCCAAAAGAACAGAGCCTAACTCTAGAAAAGTCATTCCCTCCTCCTACTTTTTTTTTGATAAGTAAGTGAGATCAATATATTTCAAACTGCCAACACCAAGTACATCCTAACTTTCCTTGAAGGAGCAATGAACAGAACAACCAGCACTACTTACAGAGATTCAATCCACATTTTATCACTATCACTAATCTTCTTTGGCATATACCCTATACATCTATATTTCACTATACTTCTAATTTGCTTTACAGTATATTCTATACTATGTACCTTCCCAAGTCAAACCGCCTCATTTCAAGCATGCCAGACATAGTAGACCATTGCTCCAAGGGCTGCTGCCTGCACTGATCTCTTAAATTTTGATCCCTTCTTCTCCTGATTAATAATTCAATGATTCTCTGCATACTCATAGTATGATTTGTCAAACCACACCATTGTTTGATTTGCTCAAAACACATTTTGCTAAAATGACATTCAAAGAAAAGGTGATTGTAATACTCAGCATATTCCCCACATAAAGGACAAATATCATCCTCACACACACCATACGTGCAATCGGCCTTGGTGCCGCAATCTTCCTTGCACGGCCGGCCAACAACAAAATTGGTGCTTAGGAACACCAGTTCTACTCCAGATGACAGAACACCAGTGAATTCTTTCATGTTCCCCAGTTAACTTTTGATACACCTCTTGAATTGAATAATTCTGCATTTGATGTATTTGCCCTGTAGAATAATGCATTTTCAGCTTTTCCTTGACATAGCATAATTGACGCCAGTACCAACTACTAGTGCTCTTAGGCACATGTTCCCACCAAATATCCTGCTTAATGTACACATCATGCACCACTTCACCCAAAGATTGTCAATCTTTTTCTCAACTGCCCACATATACTTTCCCAGGGCTGCAATATTCCATAAATGAACATTCCTCACCCCTAGTCCTCCAGCATTCTTAGGTGTGCACACCTTGGACCACTTGACATACCCAGCCTTGCTACTAGAATACTCCCCTGACCATAAGAATGCCCTGCAAACCTTTTCAATCTCATGAAGCATCTGTCTGGGTAAAACAAAAACCTGAGCCCAGTAGGAATGAATGCTAATCAACACAGAATTGATTAGTTGTAGTCTACCAGCAAAAGAGATGTTTCTGGTGCTCCAAATTCTATTTTTTGCCACCATTTTTTCAAGTAAACTCTCACAATCAGCACATTAATTCTCCTTGAGCAAATTGGCACACCCATGTATTTTAAAGGGACCTGCCCTCTAATAAAACCAGATCTGTTCAAAGCCCTCTGAATATCATCATTTCTCATACCACTACAATACATGGCAGATTTTTGCTCATTAGCTTGTAGCCCAGAAGAGTCAGAAAATAACTTAAAACCTCTGAGAATTAGGTGAATGGATGTGTAATCCCCTTTGCAGCATAGGAGCAGATCATCAGCAAAACAGAGATGAGTTAATTGCATTGAGGCACATTTTGGATGAAACTTGAAATCAGCTTGCTCACTAACTTTCTTCAAAATCCTTGATAAGTACTCCATACATACTACAAATAAAAGAGGAGACAAGGGATCACCTTGTCTAATACCTCTTTTAGAAGGAAAATACCTATGCATAACCCCATTAATCATCAAGGAAAACTTAAGGGAAGTAACACATGTCATAATGTGTCCAGTAAATCTGTCAGGAAACCCCAAATTCTCTAACATTTCCTTCAAAAAACCCCATTCTATTGTGTCATATGCTTTCCTCATGTCAATTTTGAACATACAACCAGGACTAGTCTTAGCTCTGCCATAAAATCTTACAAGGTCCTGACAAATCATTATGTTATGCATAATATATCTACTATGCACAAAAGCACCCTGATTCTCCATGATAATATCAGGTAAAACATCTCTCAATCTATTGCATAGAACTTCTGTAATGCATTTATAAATGACATTACAACAAGCTATGGGTCTATAATCCCCCACATTGTTAGGGTAAAGCACTTTAGGAATGAGAGTTATAGTGGTGGAATTTACCTCATTAAGCAATCTACCATGAGTAAAGAAATCCACCACAGCTGCCACCACATCACCTCCCATAATGTGCCAATCCTTCTAACACTTCTTCTTTCATCCCTGCTTGCCCCTAACAGCTGCTGGTAATATTCTAGGAAGGCCTGAGTCACTTGATCTGGTTGATCAACCCACTCACCAGCACCATTATGAATGCCAAACACTGCATTCTGCACTTGTCTTTTCTTGATGCTTCGCTGAAAAAGCTTTGAATTACTATCCCCATCCTTCAACCATGCACATTTGGCTTTCTGTTTAAGAAAATCCATATATGCATCATGAGCAATTTTATGATCTCTGGCAGCATTACTCTCCCGTCTTCTTAAATCAAGATTCTCAGGATGTTGATGAAGTTGCTCTTGACAACTTTTCAACACTTGTGAGGCTTGAATCTCCTTAGCTTGCAAGGCAGAGTATCCCTCTTTATTCAGCTGTCTCAACATTATTTTCAACCTTTTCAGCTTCTGCACCACTTTAAACATAGGAGTGCCATTGATACTTACATTCCAGCTTATTACCACCAATTCATCAAAATTTCCAGCAGATTTCCACATAGGGAAATACCTGAATGGTTTTTTTCCTATGTCAGGAGCAGGATGAGAAATCAGGATCATAGGACTATGATCAAAATCCCCCTCTGGGAGGAATTTTGTTTCAGTGTAAGGATACATCTCCACCCACTCAGAATTGAACATGACTCTGTTAATTTTTGAAAAAATTCTATCACCCTCACCCTGTTTGTTGTTCAAGGTATAGAAGCATCCTGTTGCTTTCATATCTTCCATATTACACTGATCAACACATTCCTTAAACTCCCTGAATTCATTACTTCTCACAGGGGCCCCATTCTGTCTTCAATGTGAAGAACACAATTAAAGTCTCCCATCCACACCCAAGCAACATTATCCTTCTTCAATTGTTTTAAATCATACCACAATTGCTTCCTATTGACAGCATCATTAAAAGCATACACAAAAGTTCTATAGAACTCCCCACCATTTCTAGACTTGATGAGATAATGGATGGGCTGACTAGTGCATTTAAAAATACACACCTGGAAAAAATTAGGATTCTAGAATAACACAATCCTCCCTCCTTTATGACAATGGGAATTGGAGGTGAAACACCAACCAGGACAGACATTAAGGTAAAGGTTTCCCATATTACTAACCTTTACCCTAGTCTCCAAGAGACATACATTCAGGCCCCTTACATTCCAGCATAAAACCTTACTCATCAGGGACTGGAGGGTTATCACCCCTCCCAACCTCTGAATCAACCATTTCACACACAATGTTCCCAATTGTGACTTCCTCCTCTGCTAACAACTGAAACACATTGCTAGTACTTACTTCAGCAGCTCTCTGTGGGGACTTCCTAGCTGAATTGTGCACCAAACGAAATCCATCCTTGTCCACCTGAGGCTCGTGCTGCTGCCTACTTGGACCAGGCACAGCAGGAGCAGATTGTTCCTTCTGTCTCCAAGTTTTCCTACCTTTCACCTTCCTACAATTTTCAGCAGCATGACCAAATAACTTGCAAACTTCACAATTTTCAGGTTTCCAATCATAAATCACATCCAATTGAACCACTTCGTTTCTCTCATTCATGAAAGAAATTTGATCAGAAAACACCTTACTAACACTGGCCTCCACCAAAATTCTGGCAAAAGTCAGCCTCTCCCTTTTATGTGTTGCTTGATCAGTCTTTATTGGCTTCCCAATTTGACCAGCAATCATAAAAAGGCTTCGTTCACCCCAATATTTGATGTCTAATTTGTGCAATTGAATCCACATTGGAACAGTATCCAAAACCTCCTTAGTGAGACCATATCTGGTGACCAGGCCTTGATCATCAAGGGTTTTTTTATCAAAAAATTGCGATCCACCCATCAAAATCTTGTCTCTATTCTCCATGGATGTGAATCTCACAATGAACACTCCTTTGTTTACACTAGCTACCTTATCAACTCCCATATTCCTCCAAATCCTTCTAATAAACCCTTCCATGACATAAATGGGTGGATTGGCCCCTAACACATAGCAAATTATTGATGAATTCCAGAAATCCACTTCCTCCTGTATATCCTCAACATCAATCTTAACACAATTCACTTCATTATTCACATGAATTTCATCAACATTATTCAATCGCACAGGTGAAATTCGAATATTATTAATCTCAGTATGATTAATCACCAGATGATCAGAATTCACATTCAAATTACTACGTTCAGCACTTCTATTTGCAGAATTGTGTTTACCTGGAGTAATCTGCAAGATCGGTGTCAAACCTCCATGATTCGCCTCATTTTCCTTAATCGCAGTCATCCACTCCGAAAATTGACTTCGAATTGCTGATTGTTGTTGTAAATCTCGTAATGATGATCTAGGTGATAAGTGCTCACCAATTTCCTCTAAGCTCTCCTCATCAGAACTTTCAAATTCCATCGCCTGAACACTTAAAATTTCATCCAGAGTATGAGTTTTCTTCGCCTGAGATGACGAAGGACCATTTCGCTGAGAATTAGAGGTTTTGGAATTGACTTTAGCTCGAGTTTTCCTAGCCATGGCAGCTCACTACACATGCTAATGTGCACCGAGAGAAAAACTTAGAGAGAGAACCCTCCTCCTACTTCTACAGCAGTAAACTTATCGTCTTGGAAAACAAGCTTCTGTTTAATTTGCCTTTGGTTGGGAAATGGTCTTTTTAAAATCATCATGAAGTTTCAGCTTAGTCTCTCCTTAATTAGCATTATCACCCCTAAGTAACTCTCGTGGGAGAGGCACGTAACCAACTACCATGAGGGCATGCACACTCCAAATCCTCGTCATACATATCACATTCTTTCGCCCGATGTTCGAACATTTCACAGAGATAGCAAAAGTCTAGGAGCTTTTCATGTTTAAAATCAATCCATTTTTGTACTCCTCCTGAAATTTCAGTCCATGCATAATCACCTTGGAGACATCCTTATCCACCCAAAATCTCATGTACTTTTTAAAACCAAATGGATCTGATTCATCATACTTGACAAAAGTCCCTATCTTATTTGCAACCACCATGGTCATCGCCTTCTTTCTTCAATTAACAAGAACTTGATAGGCCTTAACCCAGAAGCGAGTAGAGGTGAAGGACATCTCCGTTGGTTGTTCATGACCCTGAATGTCTTTCAATAATAGAAGTTTACCGTCAAAAGACCAAGGCCCATTATCAAGAACCCTACTTCTATCTGCTTTGGAAAAAAAATTGAAACATAAAGACATTGTTCTCGACTTCACCTGCAACCATACCCTTCGAGGGTCTCCATAAATTCTTCATTGTTTTTTTCAAAGCCTCTGGGTTGAAAGTAGTGTTTGATAGCAGTTTTCCTACCAAGCTATGTGCTACCAGTTGGGCCGACACTTCATCATCCTCATCGGCGTCATCGCACACACCAACGTATCTTCCTCGACCTCCGTCAAAGAGAGCTGCTTCCATTTATTAATCGAATCCGACGACATTCTCCAAAAACTCACCCAGCAAAACTCACTGAAAACCTTAGCAAGCAAATAAACGCAACGAACCACGAGATGAAGAAAACTTAGATCGAGGGAACAATAGAAAACACGACACAGGAAAACCTATGCGCCCTAAAGATCAACGAAAATGCCCCCACAAGGATTATCTCGGGGTCAAAAATTCCTCATTAATGCTTGAATCAACTCATCAAGGAAACCTCTAGAAACCCTAGAGTCCTTCACTATCCTCTTCTTTTGGTTGAATCAGGCCCGGTCCTGACAATTTCTAGGCCCGGGGCGGTTTGATAGATGTGGGCCCTTTATATACATACTTGTAATTATAACATATGGATCAAAGAAAAAATATCAATTTCATTAATCATTTGTATTACATATCTAGTAATCTAGTTGTTACAAAACTCAAAAAGATGTATAACAATTTCATGTAAACTCTTCATCTACTTCAAAGCCATCATCCATAGTTGAGAAACTATTTTTTCAAAACAAATGTATAACAATCTCATTAGAATCTATTTTTTTCATAATAAAATTATCAATGGCTGATTGTTGTGATTTATGTAATCATCTAAACGTTTCCTCTTTTTTCTTTTTTCACTTCCAGACAAGAATTTTTTAGGCAACATCTTGAAAATAACAACAAAAATCTTGAAACATATACAGAAGAAGTAAAGAACAACACCACCTAAGAAATATATTTGCAGAAATCTGACTAAGAATTAGAGAAACCACACCAAATTGCCAAAGTCTTCAACAATAATAAGTCTTTAGTCACCATAAACTATTAAAAGAATAATTATAATTTAATGAATAAAAAATTCAGTATCAATCATGCAATCTAAAAGTAAGATGAACAACTTACTGAATTAGTAATACAAAGTAATAAAGTAAGAAACTCACGGTTAATGGAAGATTTAAGATTGGCAAATCAAACTTGGAAATTGCCGACAAAGATTCACCACCAAAACCCCAAAAAAATAGATTCTAATGAGATTGAGTATTCAATTATGAATTGAGTATTTGATAAGAAAAAGAATCAGAGAAACCGAGAGACTGGAATTTCAGATGCAAGATATAGATATGAGAAAACCCAATATTTATCATATAATTTTTTTCCAATGCAAAATCTCTAGTAGAGTGAGTATGAGTTTGAACAGTTGAACTGAAGCGTGAAGATTTGGATTACCATATTCTAGAAAAAGTACAGCAGAAGGTTTGAAGGTGATTGAGACTGGAGAAGGGGAAGGACCGAAGGAAACTCGGTATTCATTAAAGTTAAAACCTAATATCTTCTTCTGTACTTTTTAAAGATTTGGGCCCCCTGTTTTCTTGGGCCCTGGGCGACCGCCTCTTTGGACACCCCTCAGGGCCGGGCCTGGGTTGAATGATAGCAAAATTTATATTTAATTCTGAATACCATGATTACTTTGTTGTTGAATTGACATAGTAATAACTTTGTAGCTTTAGTCACGTTTTAACTCCATATCAGTTGATTAAATTTAGTATGTAAATCATGTTACTATACTAAAATATATAATTTACGAGAGTAATGAATTTGAATAATAACAAGTTCACACTATGTTTTACCTAACCCATATATAATACTTCATCCCCTGTTTTTCTATTGCAATATAATTCTTTTGGTCAAACTTTGACCTTATATAAATTCAAATATAATCAATATAATTATCAAGTACTATATTGTTAGATTCGTCCCTATTTTCAAATATCAAGTACTTATAATTTTAACCTATATGTAATTAACAAAACGAATGCTCAAAGTTTACATTTGAGTCCCCGAAAGGTATGTTGCAATTAAAAATGATTGCAGGAATTGTGATATATAATAGGATCAATATTCCCTCCATGAAGTAATATCCATTCCTAAACAACACATTAAGTATTTCGAGTTGTGGATCTTAGTCAAAAAAATATGAGAAGCAAGGTTCAAAACTTAAACCTCTTGTTCAATACAAGTACACTCAGTTTATAAGTCTCAACATTTCTTTCATGTATATCTTTTTTAAAGAGATATTTCATTAATTAAAGGCCAAATGACATCTACAATAGGTATTAAAGAAAAACAAAATACTATCAAACAAGATCAAATCAACTTCGTCTTCGATGAAACTAAAATGAACCAGATCAAATATTGTGGAGCATGCCCCTTGTATTTGTTGTCTCAATAAGCAGCTAATAATGGAACCGTCTATCATCTTGACATAGTTTGGATAAGAACATACTTGATCTAACCATGTTGACCGCATCCGAACTTCCAATACATTCATGTTGATAGTCTTGAACTTCAACCAATGAGAACAATTTTTCATTCCTACAAACAAACAAACGAGACTCACAATTCCCATAGGGAGAAGGAGGCCTCCGCAACAGAGGAAACTAAAATTTTCATAGTAGGGCACGAGAAACTCTTATAAAGAGAGACTAACTTATTCAAAAAAAAAAAATAAGAGAACAAACTAGAAACTAAAAACAAGAAAGGAAAAGGGGCTTATCATGGATGAAATCAGCCATGGCAGCCCCTAACTGATGAAAGGGAGAAGGAAAGAAGAAGGGGGCGGTGAGAGAGAAATTAGGTTTAGGGAGAAATATTGCTCAGTCGAGTTTTTATGTATATACATATACATCTTAGCATGTATAGTCAGTGGCGGATCCAGGAATTTATGAATGGTGGGTCACTACTTACTAGGTTGCACAGAAACAGATACGGGTACGGATTCGGATACGGGTTGACTAGGGGGAGGATTTTGTATAGAAGGAGGATTTAGAGGAGGTATTAGTGTGGTTTTTGTAAAAAAACTTGAGATATTCGGTTGCGTTTTCTTTCTTTTCATTCTGAAATTTAAATTATAATTTTTAATTAGATACAACAATTCAATTTGTCAAACATATCAATCAAATTCACTTAAACTATTCAACTTTAATCTCATATCAACAAATTATGCATATATAACAAATAATTTCACATTAGAGGGAAATCCTATCCATCTCCAACTAATTCCACCAGCACATAAAACACATAAAACCAAAGGCTCATTCATGGCCTCTCCGAAACTTCACATGATAGGTCCAATTCTAAAAATCCTAAAACAAGAGTTTTAGTGCATTACCTGAACACAATCAATCGTTCTTCAAAGCTAATCCAAAGCTCATAGCATCACAATCATCATTCACCAATTAGCCACTGTAACAAATAATATCAAATTAACAACAATACATATAACACAATCCATAAAGCTAACAAATACATTATAAAATGGTGACTGTTACTAACATTTTCAAGATCTAAGTGCAAACAAACTCAATCCATTCATTTAACTAAATAAGCATTAAAGCATACATTTACAAAATTAAAAAAATGCTCTAATTCAAACATTTTAATGTCGGTTGCTAGTTTGAAGTACAAACTCCTCAAATCTACCACACTGTCTACATTACTTCACTTCATGATTCATGAATATCAACTTTGATTCAAATTACTGATCTAGCAGCGTCAAATATACAAATTCTAGAACAAGAACTAGTGAAAAACACTAATCCTACACAAAATACTCAATCTAATTCAAAATACATGTTAATTTTCCAGTAAACTCGAATCATACACTACAAATCCACCACATTACCACAATCTTCAACAACATTCCAATTTCCAATTAGAGTCGAAACTGAATCTTCAACAGATTTCCACACAAATTCAACTAAATCTCTAAAAACTAAACCATTAAACCAATGAAACTGAATTTCAAACAAAAAAAAAACAAAAAACTAACCCGAATTATAGTGACGATTCAAATTGTAGTGACGTTAAGCGAGAGAAATCTTGAGTGAAATCGAATTCTTGAGTGAAATCGAAATCTTGAGAGGTTCGCAAGTCACAAGTCGCAAGTTGAGAGAAATCTTGAGAGCAACCTTCAAACGATTCAGGCCAGGGCGCGGCGGTCGGCGAGATTGCGTGAGTAACTGAAGGGTGAAGGCGCGACGGTCGGTAGAGATGAGAGAAGTTAAGAGGATGAGAGGAAGAAATGACTGAAGGCTGAAGCGAGGAAGGAAGAGAGAGTGAGAGACGCGTTTCCTAAACCTAAAATTTTAAATTTTTTTTTTCTAGGGGAATGGTGGGTCACGTGACCCACCAGGACTAAAGGTGCATCCGCCACTGTGTATAGTTTAATAACTCAAAAAAAATAACACTCGAGACTAGGCCTCTACTGGCGCGCGCGGTGAAAGATCTTCCCCTAATAACTCCAAATAATAAGGTAAGTTTCACCTGGGTTTTATAATAATTAACCTCTTCTTAATGTAGTAATTCAACCCTATACAATAAGTAACCTATCCGAAGCATTATGTTGACTTATACTCACATTTGATGTGAGTTTGTCCCCCATATAAAAATGAAGACACAATAAACAACATAAAGAAGTAGAGAAAGTTTGATCGGCTACTCTATATTTCTAATTGAAATTTAGAATGGAATCCCATGGAGCTAGTATATCTGTATATGTATTGGAGAGGATTTATCAAGTATGGTATTTACCACCTAATTTAAAAAAAAAAAGGGTAATCAACAAGGTGTTTCTTCACATATCTGTCTTCACATAATTATAAAAAAGAAAGGACGAAAGCTTTAATTTTCCAACGGTCAAATGATGTTGTTAATCTATACAAATATATTAAAAGGCGTTCCTATTAAAGGAACGATTGTCACGCGACACTCTTCCTGACCTTCTAATACATGTTTATTATCTCAATCAAAAATCTTAACAATGTGTAGTTACTAGGAATCGAATACATGAACCCCAAAATGAAATGTGAGAATTTAACCACCAATCCAATACAATTTCAGTGCTTAATGTTTCAAAGAAAAACATAATAAAGTCTCATAATTATATGCAATTACAAAACATGTAGACAAGCTTTTTTATCTTTAACCCTTTTATTAAGTAATAAGATTTGCTTACCCAAATTCCATTGAAATTGTTATTTTTATTCTCAATTTCTTAGAAGTTTTTTTGAACAACTTACCATGCCATAATGTCCATTTTTCAATTTCGTACTATACAAAATATTACGAAAAGCTGATAGAATTAATTATGAAATTTATGAATAATATATTTGCTAATTGTAACTTACCCGGGGCATCGCCCGGGGTAAAATACTAGTACTTAATACAAAGTACGTAGTTTCAAAGTCTTACCAAACTGAGGTCCTCGTGGGAGCCCAATGGTTGGTGCTCCCACCTCCCAACCACGAGGTTGGGTGTTCGACTCTCATCACTCCCCAATTTGGGGAGTTTGTATAATGTTTGCTTGTGGGTATAAATCCCTCTACCCTAATGGTAGTGTGTGCCCGCTGTAAGTATGCCTGCGGGGTTGTCTTCGGCACCAATTATCTTTCTCCCGAACAAAAAAAAAAAAAAAAAAAAAAAAGTCTTACCAAACTTAAGATTCAAAAGAACTAAAATTAAATATTAACAGAGCACCTTCCTAGATATTTCCCTCGACAATAACCTCTAGCAACAAAACCCATATCCCCATTCACCATGATTACTCTATAAAAACTCACCTTTTCAATTTTCAAATTACATGATCCCGTATCCCATTTCTTTTAAAAAAACCATGGAAAATGTGAAGCTATTTGGAGCTTGGCCGAGCCCGTTTGGCAGCAGAGTGATTTGGGCACTTGAATTAAAAGGCATAAAATATGAATATATCGAAGAAGATCTTACAAACAAAAGTTCATTACTTTTAGATTATAATCCAGTTCAAAAAAAAGTGCCAGTGTTGGTCCATAATGGTAATCCAATTTGTGAGTCGTTGATCATCCTTGAATATCTTGAGGAGATGTGGCCTAATCAGCTTCCATTATTACCAAAAGATCCCTATGAAAGAGCAATGGTCAGATTCTGGGCGAAATTTGCTGAAGAGAAGGTAGATTCTTAACTTGGTACTACTAGTACTTGCTATGAGCCAATGATGTAGTACTTCCTCTTAATTTTTTTTGGTTTTCTATTGCATTATATGAGATTTCAGGTTTGTCAATACACAATTTTGGCCAATTAATATCATTAAGGATTTCTTAGTAAATTTTTTAATTAATTTATATTTTATATGGAAAAATTGACAATGTCAATCCCAATTATTGTCGGTTCACTATGAAAGGTTTCAAGTTTTGTTTATCTAAGAGCGGTCCCATGAATGGTCCCTCTTCCCAAAATGGTCCTTCAAACCAATTAACCAGCTAAACCGGTTAATTATGACATATTAGACTCTTCCAATGACTTCAATTACTTAAGAAAAATGGTTACGGATCAGTGTGTTGTGTCTTAACTAACTTATATAGTAGTTTAATTAAGTTGAAGGACCATTTTGAGAAGAAACCCAAAAAGTTAGGACCATTCTAAGATAATTAAAAGGTGAGATCTTTTAAAGTGAATCAGCCATAGTTAGAATCGATAGCGTCTATATATACTCTTGTATTTTTTTAACTTTCTTACTTGGAATCTTGACATTGTTCACAACTAGAGAGAATCTTCTAACTTTTTCTCAGAATATAAGAAAAAATATAGTCGTAGGATCTTGTTTGATTAATCTCAATGAAGTCTTTATTAATATTCAATTGTTATATTTTTTATTAATATGTAGTGAAAGATATTTAAGGTCGAATAAGTGCGTTGTGAAACGCGCGAGAATAAAAGGAGGAAAGATAAAAAAAAATATACAAAGGGGTATATGTGTGTATGTGTGTGTGTGTAAAGTTTGGTCAACACTAGTACTAAATTCGTTAGAATCTTTTAGGGGTTATTTGGTTTAAGATAGAGAAGGGGAATTGTAATAAAAATAGTTACCTTTATTGAGTGTTGGTTCAAGCCAAGGAATGGAAATAAATGGTAATCATTACCACCAAGTAACGGATTTTGTTACTTGATGGGGAGGGGAAAGTAACAAATTTGGGGAATTCATTACTATCAAGTAATGGTAATGGATTAATGAGGGCTTGAATCAAACAAGAAAAAAGAGAATCGATAATTGATTTGTTTCTAGGAGCCTAAAAATTGTGAACCAAACAACCCCTAAGCCTCTATTTTATTCAAAGGAAACGGAAAGAAAACAGAAATCAATTAAAGTAGAGCAACGGATTCATCTATATATCTCTATTATATAAGCTAAGGGGGGAGCAATGGTGTCCCCCTTAGAATTTACTTAACTGCCCCTCCACAATATAAATATTAGATTCCAAATTTCTACACATAAACTTGCCAAAAAAAAAATCAATCAAATCTCTATTAAACTCAATCAACTCATATAAAAGCTCAATCACATAAACTTGCCAATAAAAAAGATTCAATAAAAAGATTCATAATCAAGAACTTACCAAACATTAATACTACAGACAATAAAAAAAATACACGACATTCTCATTACATAGAAAACTCAAATTCAAACTCAAAATAATTTTTCCTTAACACAAACACAAACTCCAAACTAAAAAAAATCAGTTCTCTTCATAGATTGGAGCTTGACGACATTCTCAAATTTGCGAATACTTTACTATTAATCAGGTATGCAGTTCATAATTGAACATAAAAGTATGTGTAATGTTCTATGTTCAGTAAATAGTAAGAATTAATATATCTAAATTCATTTACAAAAAATTAATATTAAGAATCACTCACAACCAATGTTAGTTTTTTACATTAGCGAATTAATATATCTAAATTCATCTGATCATTCACATTTTAAGAGTAATCATAACTATAATATGGAAGGAGTATATAATAACAAGTTTTGAAATTAACGCACGCATCGCGTGCATATAAGACTAGTATATCTAAAACCCAAGACAAACAAATGTCATGCTGCCACATGTACTCTTCCCTCCTCCACACAATCAAATGAGACATTAAACAATAAAAATGTTTGTTTCAAGACTTGAACCCATGACCTCTCATTTGATATGCTAATGCACTAACCAACTATACTACAATGCTCATGTTGGTCTTTGTGGGGGGAAAATTCATTTCAAGACATATATTTCTATTTTTGAAGACTTCAAATACATGTCTAGTAAATACTACAGGGCGTATGTCCCGTGACAAGAACTAGTTTTAAATCTGAAAAGAAAGGTAATAAATTGATAATTGAAATTGGAGCGCCCTAGACAACTTACAAATTTGTAATTGGTGCCCGAACAACAGTAATAAACACTAAAAGCAGTTGAATTATCAAAAAAAAAAGCGGACGTTGCATATTGAAGAGCAACACAAAGGAGGAAGAGTGAGTGAGTAATGGGGAGGTAACCTCTTTGTATCCGCTGGAATATGAGAAATACCAACTACCAAAGCAACTTGTTGGGTAACTGGGTTAGGATATGAAACGGATTGTATTATTTTTCTGGCCCAACCAAACATGAAAAGGGAATCACTAATTCCATTCCTTTTCTAGGCCCTTTCTGTTTTTTTGGCTAACCATACATGGGTTTAATACAACTTCGGTTAAACTTAAAAGTAGTTTTTATTTTGGATTTTTTTTATTATAAACCACTTCTAACAAGGGGTTTGACTTTGGCAAATCACTCAAACTAACAGATTTTAGAACAAGATCCATTAAGGAATAGTTATGAGACAATAATTGATAATTATAGGTGAAAATCTTGTAATATTTTTAGATTCAAGTAATTTTGAAATAGATAATTCATTTAGAGATTGTTGTAATAAAAAAGGGGATAAAGTATGGTATTATAGGTGGCAATCGCATTCAATCCAAAGATCCAAGAAGCAGGGCAGCCAAAGATGGCATGGCCATCCCTCTCAATTTCACCACAGTCCCAAGGACATGAGTCGTCCTCTATAAGATGACGATGCTTGAGCAAAGTGGCCACTTTAAAGAGTTGCATTTGGTAAAAAATCATTAGCAAGTCAATATGGAAGGAAAAAGGAAGGAAAAAGGGTGAATATGTGATTTCTTTTTAGGGTCACGTGATCCGCACGTGGGGTTAGCGCAGGCACATGGGGGGTAGACAAATTTTCCTGCGTAATATAGTGTTTCACAATCTTAAGTGTGTTTATAACGTACTTTTTGTCAATTTTTTTAATTAGGTGGTTTTTCACAAAAAATTAAATTTATTAGGTAGAATCTAGCAAATTATCACAGTTACTACTTTGAAAAACCTAACATATGACTTTTTTTTTTTTGAGAAACTAACATATGATTTATATATATACTATGTCACAGGGCATAGCCATTTGGATACTTTTTCGAGCAACAGGGGTGGATGACCAAGCCAAAGCTAGAAAAGACTGCTTAGATATGCTAACAACTCTAGAAGAGCATGGCCTAGAAAAAAGTACATTTTTTCGAGGTGAAAACATTGGGATAGCAGACCTAGCAGTTGGGAGTGTAATATACTAGTTGCAAGTTGTTGAGCTTACAATAAAAGTTAAATTCTTTGAAGCTAGTAATTTTCCCGGGGTTGTATAAATGGTTCAACAACTTCAAGGAAGTTCCAAAAATTAAGAGCAACCTTCCGATCAACACCAAATGTTATTATACTTCAAAAAGCTGAGAGTGAAATTGATAGAAGCTACATCTTTGTGAAAACAATAAACGTGTTTAATAAATGGCTGATTTGATATGTTGTTTTTATGAACCAAATATGAGTCCAACTATGCAGCAACGATTACAAGGCTACAAGTACAAGTGACTTGTGATTGAAGTTCCAAGTTATGTTTGGGTTTTATTTGCTTTTGTTGTTATTTTTAAGCTTGTAATAAACCATGAGATTACTCATAAAGTAATCCATATTAGGAGAGTGTTTTATGATGATAGGCGTGTGCTAATACATCAAGTTAGGGTTTAAATTGTGCTAAATGTAACTCCTTGTAACAACTCATTAAATGAGCTTGAAGAGGGGGGACTTGATTCAAGGAGCTTTTCATGTTCCTTGAAACTGATTTAGGGACGATTTTACTAGAGTTGTGAGTGTGTGTTTTTAGCTTCATTTTGCTGCTCTTATATCTTATATAAGGAGAGCATATGGTATGAAAAGAACAGATTTTGAGTGATATAAAAAAACCTTGTGTTTATGCATTTTAACTTTGAGTGTGTCTCAAGTTCAAAGTGTACCGTTGTTGCTTTGATTGGGTTCTTGACCATTAAGCTTAGGGGAGGTTGAGTGGGTCTTGCCTCTGGCCTAAAACCCCAAATCATTGAGTTTGTCCTTGTGATTTGGTTCAATCCTTGGTTACGAGTGTTTTCTAGTGTTCTTGTAAGTGTTCTATGTTCCTTGAGTTTAGATTCATCATCCAACACTTTGGAGGGTGTATTTAGATTTACATCATTTGGTATCAGAGCTTTGGCGTGAAAACCTTGATGAAAAATCGCACACACCAACGTATCTTCCTCGGCCTCCGTCAAAGAGAGCTGCTTCCATTTATTAATCGAATCCGACGACATTCTCCAAAAACTCACCCAGCAAAACTCATTGAAAACCTTAGCAAGCAAATAAACGCAACGAACCACGAGATGAAGAAAACTCGGATCGAGGGAACAATAGAAAACACGACACGGGGAAAACCTATGCGCCCCTAAAGATCAACGAAAATGCCCCCACAAGGATAATCTCGGGGTCAAAAATTCCTCATTAATGCTTGAATCAACTCATCAAGGAAACCTCTAGAAACCCTAGAGTCCTTCACTATCCTCTACTTTTGGTTGAATGATAGCGTAATTTATATTTAATTCTGAATACCATGATTACTTTGTTGTTGAATTGACATAGTAATAACTTTGTAGCTTTAGTCACGTTTTAACTCCATATCAGTTGATTAAATTTAGTATGTAAATCATGTTACTATACTAAAATATATAATTTATGAGAGTAATGAATTTGAATAATAACAAGTTCACACTATGTTTTACCTAACCCATATATAATACTTCATCCCCTGTTTTTCTATTGCAATATAATTCTTTTGGTCAAACTTTGACCTTATATAAATTCAAATATAATCAATATAATTATCAAGTACTATATTGTTAGATTCGTCCCTATTTTCAAATATCAAGTACTTATAATTTTAACATATATGTAATTAACAAAACGAATGCTCAAAGTTTACATTTGAGTCCCCAAAAGGTATGTTGCAATTAAAAATGATTGCAGGAATTGTGATATAGGATCAATATTCCCTCCACGAAGTAATATCCATTCCTAAACAACACATTAAGTATTTCGAGTTGTGGATCTTAGTCAAAAAAATATGAGAAGCAAGGTTCAAAACTTAAACCTCTTGTTCAATACAAGTGCACTCAGTTTATAAGTCTCAACATTTCTTTCATGTATATCTTTTTTAAAGAGATATTTCATTAATTAAAGCCCAAATGACATCTACAATAAGTATTAAAGAAAAACAAAATACTATCAAACAAGATCAAATCAACTTCATCTTCGATGAAACTAAAATGAACCAGATCAAATATTGTGGAGCATGCCCCTTGTATTTGTTGTCTCAATAAGCAGCTAATAATGGAACACAACCGTCTATCATCTTGACATAGTTTGGATAAGAACATGCTTGATCTAACCATGTTGACCGCATCCGAACTTTCAATACATTCATGTTGATAGTCTTGAACTTCAACCAATGAGAACAATTTTTCATTCCTACAAACAAACAAACGAGACTCACAATTCCCATAGGGAGAAGGAGGCCTCCGCAACAGAGGAAACTAAAATTTTCATAGTAGGGCACGAGAAACTATTATAAAGAGAGACTAACTTATTCAAAAAAAAAAAAAACAAGAGAACAAACTAGAAACTATAAACAAGAAAGGAAAAGGGGCTTATCATGGATGAAATCATCCATGACAGCCCCTAACTGATGAAAGGGAGAAGGAAAGAAGAAGGGGGCGGTGAGAGAGAAATTAGGTTTAGGGAGAAATATTGCTCAGTCGAGTTTTTATGTATATACATATACATCTTAGCATGTATAGTTTAATAACTCAAAAAAAATAACACTCGAGACTAGGCCTCTACTGGCGCGGTGAAAGATCTTCCCCTAATAACTCCAAATAATAAGGTAAGTTTCACCTGGGTTTTATAATAATTAACCTCTTCTTAATGTAGTAATTCAACCCTATACAATAAGTAACCTATCCGAAGCATTATGTTGACTTATACTCACATTTGATGTGAGTTTGTCCCCCATATAAAAATAAAGACACAATAAACAACATAAAGAAGTAGAGAAAGTTTGATCGGCTACTCTATATTTCTAATTGAAATTTAGAATGGAATCCCATGGAGCTAGTATATCTGTATATGTATTGGAGAGGATTTATCAAGTATGGTATTTAACACCTAATTTAAAAAAAAAAGGTAATCAACAAGGTGTTTCTTCACATATCTGTCTTCACATAATTATAAAAAAGAAAGGACGAAAGCTTTAATTTTCCAACGGTCAAATGATGTTGTTAATCTATACAAATATATTAAAAGGCGTTCCTATTAAAGGAACGGTGTCACGTGACACTCTTCTCAAGCGTCTAATACACATGTTTATTATCTCAATCAAAAATCTTAACAATGTATAGTTACTAGGAATCGAATACATGAACCCCGAAATGAAATGTGAGAATTTAACCACCAATCCAATACAATTTCGATGTTAATGTTTTCAAAGTAAAACATAATAAAGTCTCATAATTATATGCAATTACAAAACATGTAGACAAGCTTTTTTATCTTTAACCCTTTTATTAAGTAATAAGATTTGCTTACCCAAATTCCATTGAAATTGTTATTTTTATTCTCAATTTCTTAGAAGTTTTTTTGAACAACTTACCATGTCATAATGTCCATTTTTCAATTTCGTACTATACAAAATATTACGAAAAGCTGATAGAATTAATTATGAAATTTATGAATAATATATTTCTTAATCAGAACTTACTCGGGCATCGCCCGGGGTAAAATACTAGTACTTAATACAAAGTACGTAGTTTCAAAGTCTTACCAAACTTAAGATTCAAAAGAACTAAAATTAAATATTAACAGAGCACCTTCCTAGATATTTCCCTCGACAATAACCTCTAGCAACAAAACCCATATCCCCAATCACCATGATTACTCTATAAAAACTCACCTTTTCAATTTTCAAATTACATGATCCCGTATCCCATTTCTTTTAAAAAAACCATGGAAAATGTGAAGCTATTTGGAGCTTGGCCGAGCCCGTTTGGCAGCAGAGTGATTTGGGCACTTGAATTAAAAAGGCATAAAATATGAATATATCGAAGAAGATCTTACAAACAAAAGTTCATTACTTTTAGATTATAATCCAGTTCAAAAAAAAGTGCCAGTGTTGGTCCATAATGGTAATCCAATTTGTGAGTCGTTGATCATCCTTGAATATCTTGAGGAGATGTGGCCTAATCAGCTTCCATTATTACCAAAAGATCCCTATGAAAGAGCAATGGTCAGATTCTGGGCGAAATTTGCTGAAGAGAAGGTAGATTCTTAACTTGGTACTACTAGTACTTGCTATGAGCCAATGATGTAGTACTTCCTCTTAATTTTTTTTGGTTTTCTATTGCATTATATGAGATTTCAGGTTTGTCAATATACAATTTTGACCATTAATATCATTAAGCATTTCTTAGTAAAATTTTTAATTAATTTATATTTTATATGGAAAAATTGACACTGTCAATCCCAATTATTGTCGGTTCACTATGAAAGGTTTCAAGTTTTGTTTATCTAAGAGCGGTCCCATGAATGGTCCCTCTTCCCAAAATGGTCCTTCAAACCAATTAACCAGCTAAACCGGTTAATTATGACATATTAGACTCTTCCAATGACTTCAATTACTTAAGAAAAATGGTTACAAATCAGTGTGTTGTGTCTTAACTAACTTATATAGTAGTTTAATTAAGTTGAAGGACCGTTTTGAGAAGAAACCCAAAAAGTTAGGACCATTCTAAGATAATTAAAAGTTGAGATCTTTTAAAGTGAATCAGCCATAGTTAGAATCGATAGCGTCTATATATACTCCTTCTGTATTTTTTTAACTTTCTTACTTGGAATCTTGACATTGTTCACAACTAGAGATAATCTTCTAACTTTTTCTCAGAATATAAGAAAAAATATAGTCATGTAGGATCTTGTTTGATTCATCTCAATGAGTACTTTATTAATATTCAAATGTTATATTTTTTATTAATATGTAGTGAAAAATATTTAAGGTCAAATAAGTGCATTGGCAAACGCGCAGAATAAAAGGAGGAAAGATAAAAAAAAAATATACAAAGGGGGTATATGTGTGTATGTTTGTGTGTGTAAAGTTTGGTCAACACTAGTACTAAATTCGTTAGAATCTTTTAGGGGTTATTTGGTTTAAGATAGAGAAGGGGAATGGTAATAAAAATAGTTACCTTTATTGAGTGTTGGTTGGCCAAGGAATTTAAAATAAATGGTAATCATTACCACCAAGTAACGGATTTTGTTACTTGATGGGGAGGGGAAAGTAACAAATTTGGGGAATTCATTACTATCAAGTAATGGTAATGGATTAATGAGGGCTTGAATCAAACAAGAAAAAAGAGAATCGATAATTGATCTGTTTCTAGGAGCCTAAAAATTGTGAACCAAACAACCCCTAAGCCTCTATTTTATTCAAAGGAAACGGAAAGAAAACAGAAATCAATTAAAGTAGAGCAACGGATTCATCTATATATCTCTATTATATAAGCTAAGGGGGAGCGATGGTGTGCCCTCCTTAGAATTTACTTAACTGCCCCTCCACAATATAAATATTAGATTCCAAATTTCTACACATAAACTTGCCAAAAAAAAAAAATCAATCAAATCTCTATTAAACCCAATCAACTCATATAAAAGCTCAATCACATAAACTTGCCAATAAAAAAGATTCAATAAAAAGATTCATAATCAAGAACTTACCAAACATTAATACTACAGACAATAAAAAAAATACACGACATTCTCATTACATAGAAAACTCAAATTCAAACTCAAAATAATTTTTCCTTAACACAAACACAAACTCCAAACTAAAAAAAAATCAGTTCTCTTCATAGATTGGAGCTTGACGACATTCTCAAATTTGCGAATACTTTACTATTAATCAGGTATGCAGTTCATAATTGAACATAAAAGTATGTGTAATGTTCTATGTTCAGTAAATAGTAAGAATTAATATATCTAAATTCATTTACAAAAAATTAATATTAAGAATCACTCACAACCAATGTTAGTTTTTTACATTAGCGAATTAATATATCTAAATTCATCTGATCATTCACATTTTAAGAGTAATCATAACTATAATATGGAAGGAGTATATAATAACAAGTTTTGAAATTAACGCACGCATCGCGTGCATATAAGACTAGTATATCTAAAACCCAAGACAAACAAATGCTACGCCGCCACATGTACTCTTCTTCTCTCTCCACACAATCAAATGAGACATTAAACAATAAAAATGTGTGTTTCAAGACTTGAACCCATGACCTCTCATTTGATATGCTAATGCACTAACCAACTATACTACAATGCTCATGTTGGTCTTTGTGGGGGGAAAATTCATTTCAAGACATATATTTCTATTTTTGAAGACTTCAAATACATGTCTAGTAAATACTACAGGGCGTATGTCCCGTGACAAGAACTAGTTTTAAATCTGAAAGGAAAGGTAATAAATTGATAATTGAAATTGGAGCGCCCTAGACAACTTACAAATTTGTAATTGGTGCCCGAACAACAGTAATAAACACTAAAAGCAGTAGAATTATCAAAAAAAAAAAAGCGGATGTTGCATATTGAAGAGCAACACAAAGGAGGAAGAGTGAGTGAGTAATGGGGAGGTAACCTCTTTGTATCCGCTGGAATATGAGAAATACCAACTACCAAAGCAACTTGTTGGGTAACCGGGTTAGGATATGAAACGGATTGTATTATTTTTTTCGGCCCAACCAAACATGAAAAGGGAATCACTAATTCCATTCCTTTTCTAGGCCCCTTCATTTTTTTTGGCTAACCATACATGGGTTTAATACAACTTCGGTTAAACTTAAAAGTAGTTTTTATTTTGGATTTTTTTTATTATAAACCACTTCTAACAAGGGTTTTGACTTTGGCAAATCACTCAAACTAACAGATTTTAGAACAAGATCCATTAAGGAATAGTTATGAGACAATAATTGATAATTATAGGTGAAAATCTTGTAATATTTTTAGATTCAAGTAATTTTGAAATAGATAATTCATTTAGAGATTGTTGTAATAAAAAAGGGGATAAAGTATGGTATTATAGGTGGCAATCGCATTCAATCCAAAGATCCAAGAAGCAGGGCAGCCAAAGATGGCATGGTCATCCCTCTCAATTTTACCACAGTCCCAAGGACATGAGTCGTCCTCTATAAGATGACGATCTTGAAAGCAAAGTGGCCACTTTAAAGAGTTGCATTTGGTAAAAAATCATTAGCAAGTCAATATGGAAGGAAAAAGGAAGGAAAAAGGGTGAATATGTAATTTCTTTTTAGGGTCACGTGATCCGCACGTGGGGTTAGCGCAGGCACATGGGGGGTAGACAAATTTTCCTGCGTAATATAGTGTTTCACAATCTTAAGTGTGTTTATAACGTACTTTTTGTCAATTTTTTTAATTAGGTGGTTTTTCACAAAAAATTAAATTTATTAGGTAGAATCTAGCAAATTATCACAGTTACTACTTTGAAAAACCTAACATATGACTTTTTTTTTTTTGAGAAACTAACATATGATTTATATATATACTATGTCACAGGGCATAGCCATTTGGATACTTTTTCGAGCCACAGGGGTGGATGACCAAGCCAAAGCTAGAAAAGACTGCTTAGATATGCTAACAACTCTAGAAGAGCATGGCCTAGAAAAAAGTACATTTTTTCGAGGTGAAAACATTGGGATAGCAGACCTAGCAGTTGGGAGTGTAATATACTGGTTGCAAGTTGTTGAGCTTACAATAAAAGTTAAATTCTTTGAAGCTAGTAATTTTCCCAGGTTGTATAAATGGTTCAACAACTTCAAGGAAGTTCCAAAAATTAAGAGCAACCTTCCTGATCAACACCAAATGTTATTATACTTCAAAAAACTGAGAGTGAAATTGATAGAAGCTACATCTTTGTGAAAACAATAAACGTGTTTAATAAATGGCTGGTTTGATATGTTGTTTTTATGAACCAAATATGAGTCCAACTATGCAGCAACGATTACAAGGCTACAAGTACAAGTGACTTGTGATTGAAGTTCCAAGTTATGTTTGGGTTTTATTTGCTTTTGTTGTTATTTTTAAGCTTGTAATAAACCATGAGATTACTCATAAAGTAATCCATATTAGGAGAGTGTTTTATGATGATAGGCGTGTGCTAATACATCAAGTTAGGGTTTAAATTGTGCTAAATATAACTCCTTGTAACAACTCATTAAATGAGCTTGAAGAGGGGGGCTTGATTCAAGGAGCTTTTCATGTTCCTTGAAACTGATTTAGGGACGATTTTACTAGAGTTGTGAGTGTGTGTTTTTAGCTTCGGTTCTTTGCTCTTATATCTTATATAAGGAGAGCATATGGTATGAAAAGAACAGATTTTGAGTGATATAAAAAAACCTTGTGTTTATGCATTTTAACTTTGAGTGTGTCTCAAGTTCAAAGTGTACCGTTGTTGCTTTGATTGGGTTCTTGACCATTAAGCTTAGGGGAGGTTGAGTGGGTCTTGCCTCTGGCCTAAAACCCCAAATCATTGAGTTTGTCCTTGTGATTTGGTTCTATCCTTGGTTACGAGTGTTTTCTAGTGTTCTTGTAAGTGTTCTATGTTCCTTGAGTTTAGATTCATCATCCAACACTTTGGAGGGTGTATTTAGATTTACATCATTTGGTATCAGAGCTTTGGCGTGAAAACCTTGATGAAAAATCGCACACACCAACGTATCTTCCTCGGTCTCCGTCAAAGAGAGCTGCTTCCATTTATTAATCGAATCCGACGACATTCTCCAAAAACTCACCCAGCAAAACTCATTGAAAACCTTAGCAAGCAAATAAACGCAACGAACCACGAGATGAAGAAAACTCAGATCGAGGGAACAATAGAAAACACGACACAGGAAAACCTATGCGCCCTAAAGATCAACGAAAATGCCCCCACAAGGATAATCTCGGGGTCAAAAATTCCTCATTAATGCTTGAATCAACTCATCAAGGAAACCTCTAGAAACCCTAGAGTCCTTCACTATCCTCTACTTTTGGTTGAATGATAGCAGAATTTATATTTAATTCTGAATACCATGATTACTTTGTTGTTGAATTGACATAGTAATAACTTTGTAGCTTTAGTCACGTTTTAACTCCATATCAGTTGATTAAATTTAGTATGTAAATCATGTTACTATACTAAAATATATAATTTGCGAGAGTAATGAATTTGAATAATAACAAGTTCACACTATGTTTTACCTAACCCATATATAATACTTCATCCCCTGTTTTTCTATTGCAATATAATTCTTTTGGTCAAACTTTGACCTTATATAAATTCAAATATAATCAATATAATTATCAAGTACTATATTGTTAGATTCGTCCCTATTTTCTAATATCAAGTACTTATAATTTTAACCTATATGTAATTAACAAAACGAATGCTCAAAGTTTACATTTGAGTCCCCAAAAGGTATGTTGCAATTAAAAATGATTGCAGGAATTGTGATATATAATAGGATCAATATTCCCTCCATGAAGTAATATCCATTCCTAAACAACACATTAAGTATTTCGAGTTGTGGATCTTAGTCAAAAAAATATGAGAAGCAAGGTTCAAAACTTAAACCTCTTGTTCAATACAAGTGCACTCAGTTTATAAGTCTCAACATTTCTTTCATGTATATCTTTTTTAAAGAGATATTTCATTAATTAAAGCCCAAATGACATCTACAATAAGTATTAAAGAAAAACAAAATACTATCAAACAAGATCAAATCAACTTCATCTTCGATGAAACTAAAATGAACCAGATCAAATATTGTGGAGCATGCCCCTTGTATTTGTTGTCTCAATAAGCAGCTAATAATGGAACACAACCGTCTATCATCTTGACATAGTTTGGATAAGAACATACTTGATCTAACCATGTTGACCGCATCCGAACTTCCAATACATTCATGTTGATAGTCTTGAACTTCAACCAATGAGAACAATTTTTCATTCCTACAAACAAACAAACGAGACTCACAATTCCCATAGGGAGAAGGAGGCCTCCGCAACAGAGGAAACTAAAATTTTCATAGTAGGGCACGAGAAACTCTTATAAAGAGAGACTAACTTATTCAAAAAAAAAAAAATAAGAGAACAAACTAGAAACTATAAACAAGAAAGGAAAAGGGGCTTATCATGGATGAAATCATCCATGGCAGCCCCTAACTGATGAAAGGGAGAAGGAAAGAAGAAGGGGGCGGTGAGAGAGAAATTAGGTTTAGGGAGAAATATTGCTCAGTCGAGTTTTTATGTATATACATATACATCTTAGCATGTATAGTTTAATAACTCAAAAAAAATAACACTCGAGACTAGGCCTCTACTGGCGCGGTGAAAGATCTTCCCCTAATAACTCCAAATAATAAGGTAAGTTTCACCTGGGTTTTATAATAATTAACCTCTTCTTAATGTAGTAATTCAACCCTATACAATAAGTAACCTATCCGAAGCATTATGTTGACTTATACTCACATTTGATGTGAGTTTGTCCCCCATATAAAAATAAAGACACAATAAACAACATAAAGAAGTAGAGAAAGTTTGATCGGCTACTCTATATTTCTAATTGAAATTTAGAATGGAATCCCGTGGAGCTAGTATATCTGTATATGTATTGGAGAGGATTTATCAAGTATGGTATTTAACACCTAATTTAAATAAAAAAAGGTAATCAACAAGGTGTTTCTTCACATATCTGTCTTCACATAATTATAAAAAAGAAAGGACGAAAGCTTTAATTTTCCAACGGTCAAATGATGTTGTTAATCTATACAAATATATTAAAAGGCGTTCCTATTAAAGGAACGGTGTCACGTGACACTCTTCTCAAGCGTCTAATACACATGTTTATTATCTCAATCAAAAATCTTAACAATGTTTTTTTTTTTTTTTTTTTTTTTTTTTTTTTTGTTCGGGGAAAGATAATTGGTCCGAAGACCAACCCTGTTCAGCTACTAACTTGCGGGCACACCACTCATTCGCACGGTAGAGGGGATTTATACCCACAAGCAAACAATTTATACAAACTCCCCAAATTGGGGAGTGATGAGAGTCGAACACCCGACCTTGCGGTTGGGAGGTGGGAGCACCAACCATTGGGCTCCCACAAGGACCAAAAAAAAAAATCTTAACAATGTGTAGTTACTAGGAATCGAATACATGAACCCCGAAATGAAATGTGAGAATTTAACCACCAATCCAATACAATTTCAGTGCTTAATGTTTCAAAGTAAAACATAATAAAGTCTCATAATTATATGCAATTACAAAACATGTAGACAAGTTTTTTTATCTTTAACCCTTTTATTAAGTAATAAGATTTGCTTACCCAAATTCCATTGAAATTGTTATTTTTATTCTCAATTTCTTAGAAGTTTTTTTGAACAACTTACCATGTCATAATGTCCATTTTTCAATTTCGTACTATACAAAATATTACGAAAAGCTGATAGAATTAATTATGAAATTTATGAATAATATATTTGCTAATTGTAACTTACTCGGGGCATCGCCCGGGATAAAATACTAGTACTTAATACAAAGTACGTAGTTTCAAAGTCTTACCAAACTTAAGATTCAAAAGAACTAAAATTAAATATTAACAGAGCACCTTCCTAGATATTTCCCTCGACAATAACCTCTAGCAACAAAACCCATATCCCCAATCACCATGATTACTCTATAAAAACTCACCTTTTCAATTTTCAAATTACATGATCCCGTATCCCATTTCTTTTAAAAAAACCATGGAAAATGTGAAGCTATTTGGAGCTTGGCCGAGCCCGTTTGGCAGCAGAGTGATTTGGGCACTTGAATTAAAAGGCATAAAATATGAATATATCGAAGAAGATCTTACAAACAAAAGTTCATTACTTTTAGATTATAATCCAGTTCAAAAAAAAGTGCCAGTGTTGGTCCATAATGGTAATCCAATTTGTGAGTCGTTGATCATCCTTGAATATCTTGAGGAGATGTGGCCTAATCAGCTTCCATTATTACCAAAAGATCCCTATGAAAGAGCAATGGTCAGATTCTGGGCGAAATTTGCTGAAGAGAAGGTAGATTCTTAACTTGGTACTACTAGTACTTGCTATGAGCCAATGATGTAGTACTTCCTCTTAATTTTTTTTGGTTTTCTATTGCATTATATGAGATTTCAGGTTTGTCAATACACAATTTTGACCATTAATATCATTAAGCATTTCTTAGTAAATTTTTTAATTAATTTATATTTTATATGGAAAAATTGACACTGTCAATCCCAATTATTGTCGGTTCACTATGAAAGGTTTCAAGTTTTGTTTATCTAAGAGCGGTCCCATGAATGGTCCCTCTTCCCAAAATGGTCCTTCAAACCAATTAACCAGCTAAACCGGTTAATTATGACATATTAGACTCTTCCAATGACTTCAATTACTTAAGAAAAATGGTTACGGATCAGTGTGTTGTGTCTTAACTAACTTATATAGTAGTTTAATTAAGTTGAAGGACCGTTTTGAGAAGAAACCCAAAAAGTTATTACCATTCTAAGATAATTAAAAGTTGAGATCTTTTAAAGTGAATCAGCCATAGTTAGAATCGATAGCGTCTATATATACTCCTTCTGTATTTTTTTAACTTTCTTACTTGGAATCTTGACATTGTTCACAACTAGAAAAAATCTTCTAACTTTTTCTCAGAATATAAGAAAAAATATAGTCATGTAGGATCTTGTTTGATTCATCTCAATGAGTACTTTATTAATATTCAATTGTTATATTTTTTATTAATATGTAGTGAAAGATATTTAAGGTCAAATAAGTGCGTGAAACGCGAGAATAAAAGGAGGAAAGATAAAAAAAAAAATACAAAGGGGGTATATGTGTGTATGTGTGTGTGTGTAAAGTTTGGTCAACACTAGTACTAAATTCGTTAGAATCTTTTAGGGGTTATTTGGTTTAAGATAGAGAAGGGGAATGGTAATAAAAATAGTTACCTTTATTGAGTGTTGGTTCAAGCCAAGGAATGAAAATAAATGGTAATCATTACCACCATGTAACGGATTTTGTTACTTGATGGGGAGGGGAAAGTAACAAATTTGAGGAATTCATTACTATCAAGTAATGGTAATGGATTAATGAGGGCTTGAATCAAACAAGAAAAAAGAGAATCGATAATTGATCCGTTTCTAGGAGCCTAAAAATTGTGAACCAAACAACCCCTAAGCCTCTATTTTATTCAAAGGAAACGGAAAGAAAACAGAAATCAATTAAAGTAGAGCAACGGATTCATCTATATATTTCTATTATATAAGCTAAGGGGGGAGCAATGGTGTCCCCCTTAGAATTTACTTAATTGCCCCTCCACAATATAAATATTAGATTCTAAATTTCTACACATAAACTTGCCAAAAAAAAAAAAATCAATCAAATCTCTATTAAACCCAATCAACTCGTATAAAAGCTCAATCACATAAACTTGCCAATAAAAAAGATTCAATAAAAAGATTCATAATCAAGAACTTACCAAACATTAATACTACAGACAATAAAAAAAATACACGACATTCTCATTACATAGAAAACTCAAATTCAAACTCAAAATAATTTTTCCATAACACAAACACAAACTCCAAACTAAAAAAAAAAATCAGTTCTCTTCATAGATTGGAGCTTGACGACATTCTCAAATTTGCGAATACTTTACTATTAATCAGGTATGCAGTTCATAATTGAACATAAAAATATGTGTAATGTTCTATGTTCAGTAAATAGTAAGAATTAATATATCTAAATTCATTTACAAAAAATTAATATTAAGAATCACTCACAACCAATGTTAGTTTTTTACATTAGCGAATTAATATATCTAAATTCATCTGATCATTCACATTTTAAGAGTAATCATAACTATAATATGAAAGGAGTATATAATAACAAGTTTGAAATTAACGCACGCATCGCGTGCATATAAGACTAGTATATCTAAAACCCAAGACAAACAAATGTCATGCTGCCACATGTACTCTTCCCTCCTCCACACAATCAAATGAGACATTAAACAATTAAAATGTGTGTTTCAAGACTTGAACCCATGACCTCTCATTTGATATGCTAATGCACTAACCAACTATACTACAATGCTCATGTTGGTCTTTGTGGGGGGGGGAATTCATTTCAAGACATATATTTCTATTTTTGAAGACTTCAAATACATGTCTAGTAAATACTACGGGGCGTATGACCCGTGACAAGAACTAGTTTTAAATCTGAAAGGAAAGGTAATAAATTGATAATTGAAATTGGAGCGCCCTAGACAACTTACAAATTTGTAATTGGTGCCCGAACAACAGTAATAAACACCAAAAGCAGTTGAATTATCAAAAAAAATAAGCGGACGTTGCATATTGAAGAGCAACACAAAGGAGGAAGAGTGAGTGAGTAATGGGGAGGTAACCTCTTTGTATCCATTTGGAATATGAGAAATACCAACTACCAAAGCAACTTGTTGGGTAACTGGGTTAGGATATGAAACGGATTGTATTATTTTTCTGGCCCAACCAAACATATGAAAAGGGAATCACTAATTCCATTCCTTTTCTAGGCCCTTTCTGTTTTTTTGGCTCACCATACATGGGTTTAATACAACTTCGGTTAAACTTACAAGTAGTTTTTATTTTGGATTTTTTTTATTATAAACCACTTCTAACAAGGGTTTTGACTTTGGCAAATCACTCAAACTAACAGATTTTAGAACAAGATCCATTAAGGAATAGTTATGAGACAATAATTGATAATTATAGGTGAAAATCTTGTAATGTTTTTAGATTCAAGTAATTTTGAAATAGATAATTCATTTAGGGATTGTTGTAATAAAAAAGGGGATAAAGTATGGTATTATAGGTGGCAATCACATTCAATCCAAAGATCCAAGAAGCAGGGCAGCCAAAGATGGCATGGCCATCCCTCTCAATTTCACCACAGTCCCAAGGACATGAGTCATCCTCTATAAGATGACGATGCTTGAGCAAAGTGGCCACTTTAAAGGGTTGCATTTGGTAAAAAATCATTAGCAAGTCAATATGGAAGGAAAAAGGAAGGAAAAAGGGTGAATATGTAATTTCTTTTTAGGGTCACGTGATCCGCACGTGGGGTTAGCGCAGGCACATGGGGGGTAGACAAATTTTCCTGCGTAATATAGTGTTTCACAATCTTAAGTGTGTTTATAACATACTTTTCGACAATTTTTTTAATTAGGTGGTTTTTCACTAAAAATTAAATTTATTAGGTAGAATCTAGCAAAATATCACAGTTACTACTTTGAAAAACCTAACATATGACTTTTTTTTTGTGAGAAACTAACATATGATTTATATATATACTATGTCACAGGGCATAGCCATTTGAATACTTTTTCGAGCCACAGGGGTGGATGACCAAGCCAAAGCTAGAAAAGACTGCTTAGATTTGCTAACAACTCTAGAAGAGCATGGCCTAGAAAAAAGTACATTTTTTCGAGGTGAAAACATTGGGATAGCAGACCTAGCAGTTGGGAGTGTAATATACTGGTTGCAAGTTGTTGAGCTTACAATGAAAGTTAAATTCTTTGAAGCTAGTAATTTTCCCAGGTTGTATAAATGGTTCAACAACTTCAAGGAAGTTCCAAAAATTAAGAGCAACCTTCCTGATCAACACCAAATGTTATTATACTTCAAAAAACTGAGAGTGAAATTGATAGAAGCTACATCTTTGTGAAAACAATAAACGTGTTTAATAAATGGCTGGTTTGATATGTTGTTTTTATGAACCAAATATGAGTCCAACTATGCAGCAACGATTACAAGGCTACAAGTACAAGTGACTTGTGATTGAAGTTCCAAGTTATGTTTGGGTTTTATTTGCTTTTGTTGTTATTTTTAAGCTTGTAATAAACCATGAGATTACTCATAAAGTAATCCATATTAGGAGAGTGTTTTATGATGATAGGCGTGTGCTAATACATCAAGTTAGGGTTTAAATTGTGCTAAATGTAACTCCTTGTAACAACTCATTAAATGAGCTTGAAGAGGGGGGCTTGATTCAAGGAGCTTTTCATGTTCCTTGAAACTGATTTAGGGACGGTTTTACTAGAGTTGTGAGTGTGTGTTTTTAGCTTCATTTTGCTGCTCTTATATCTTATATAAGGAGAGCATATGGTATGAAAAGAACAGATTTTGAGTGATATAAAAAAACCTTGTGTTTATGCATTTTAACTTTGAGTGTGTCTCAAGTTCAAAGTGTACCGTTGTTGCTTTGAGTGGGTTCTTGACCATTAAGCTTAGGGGAGGTTGAGTGGGTCTTGCCTCTGGCCTAAAATCCCAAATCATTGAGTTTGTCCTTGTGATTTGGTTCTATCCTTGGTTACGAGTGTTTTCTAGTGTTCTTGTGAGTGTTCTATGTTCCTTGAGTTTAGATTCATCATCCAACACTTTGGAGGGCGTATTTAGATTTACATCTTCTGGTATCAGAGCTTTGGCGTGAAAACCTTGAAGAAAAATCGCGTTTTGGTGGTAAAACAAAATGGGCAGAATACATCTAGTTTTTTTATCTGGCTTTGAAGGGCTATTTCTTGGCCTTCAGGAGTCCAAATTGGGTGATTCTTTTTTTGATTCTGCATAACTTTTTGTCTAGAATACTCACAGAAGTTTTCAGATTTTTGTGAATTTTTTAGATATTAAACTGGGCACGTTTTTCACAACAGCGCCAGAACGAAGCAAATCCAGCATATAGAACTTCAAACGAAGATTACTCCTTCATCCGAAAAGCTTTTCAAGAGTTTCTTTTTATGATTATGCTTGAAATTTCCTAAATTTTGTTAATCTGTAAGCCTTTGAGAGTCTCAAGGCCATTTACAGTTTCTTTTTGTTGTTCAAGATTACGGCAGTATTACCCCTTGTAATTGTAATAGTCAAGCAAAATATATAGTGAAATCATGGATGATAGTGAACTTGCTAGGATTTTATAAGTCATAACACAAGAATTAAAAAACCTAGAGAGAAAATTAGAAGCAAATGATGAAGATAAGGCTCAACAAAAGACTAGGTTAGATGTTATATTCGAAATGTTGATGCAAGCAAGTAGAAAACTGAATTTTCTTGAAAATGAGGAGGGTGAGATTAATACACCTAGAAATTTTGACGAAGATAGGGGTTTGAAAATTGAGATGCCTGAATTTGATGGGAGGCATGATAGTGAGGTCTTTCTTGATTGGATGAGGCAAATTGAAACCGTATTTGACTATAAGGGGTATGATGATAGGAAAAGATTCAAACTTGATGTCCTAAAACTCACTAAACTTGATGCATTGTGGTATGAAAACCTAAAATCAAATAGATGGAGAGAAGGGAAAGATAAGATTGATTCATGGAATAGATTAAAGTAGAAAATGAGGGATAAATGGGTTAGTTGAACAAGAGAAATACTTAAAATTGACACACCTTTCACAAGACAATGACATGAGTATTGAAGAATACATGAAAGAGTTTGAGAAGTTATGTCTAATTTGTGATTTACAAGAAAAAGAAACTTTCAAGATAGCTCGTTTTGTTATGGGGTTGTCTAAAGGAATTAGTAGAAAAATGGAGGTGACTCACTGTGGCACTTTTAGTGATGTTTGTAAGCTTGCTTTGAAATATGAGGCACAAGCTAAGGAGGAAAGGGAGAAAGAGAAGCCTAAAACTTCTTCTTCATTCAAGGGTGCTTTGGAATTTACTCCTTTCTATTCTAAGGGGAGTACTTTTCAAAACCAATCTTCTTCATCATCTTTTAAGGGGAAAGAGAGAGAAAGGGCCGTAATTTCACCTAGTGAACTTGCTACTAGAAGAAGGTGTTTCAAATGTAATGGGAGGGGTCATATTGATAGTGAGTTTCCTAGTAAATCTGTTTTGACCGCCACTCAAAGTCCCATCATGGATGAAGAAGATAAGGTGTATAATTTTGTTGCTCATGATAAGAGTAGTTTTGTGGATGACGATTGTGAGGAGGAGATTCCTCCGGAGGAAGAGTTGAACATGATGGTAGTGAGGAGAGTCTTGTTTAGTGAACCTCAATGTATGGGGGCTATCTAAGTTCCATACCGGTCCAACTGGACCGCCATTGACCATCATGGTCAAATCATCCAGGAATATACTAATGACTGGAGTAGTGTATGTAGGATGCCGGTATTCTTATCATACTGGTCCCTATCAGGTACTTTATCGATGTTATATACCCGGGCTACTCTTACTGATCCTGGGCCTGATCCAGTACTTACTCAATGAGGCTTATGGGCCTAAAGATAAGTATCAAAAGAGGATAAAATTGTATTCAACCAATAGGAGCAGTGTCCTACCTGCCGGCTCCTATAAATACCCCATGATCTGAGTCACAAGGTACATTCACAAACACTAACACTCTCTACTTGAGATATACCGGCTTTTACCCTTACTAACTTAGGCATCGGATGGGTGTTCCTCGGATCAACCCCCGAGGTTAGTTTACATGTTTTATATTGCAGGACTTCAAACCGGCATACGTGGTCAAAGGATACCGGTTTACCCCAACAACATTTATTCCATACCGGAACAATTAGCGCTAGAAGGAGGGGAAGAACAATACCTTAGACTTAAGCCACGATCCTACCAGCCAACCTGCCCCATGGATCCTAAGCAGTCATCAGCTGTTGGCAAGCAACCCTTTGGAAGGCCGGAAACTGATGAGAACAATAATGCTACTGAAGGAGGACCACTCGGTTTCAAAACCCCGCAACCGGTGGTTGTATTCTCCAAACCATCAGCTGATAAGGGCAAGAGGGCTACTGAAACCCCTCAGCCCAACATATTTGAAACCTTACAGGCAACAGCACATGTTCAGTCCTGAACAACTCCTGAGTGCTGTTGAAGTCTTCCAAGCCATGGCGAGTCAGACTCCACCGGCCGGTCGTGCTAGCAGGCGTCCTCTGAATAGGACACACAGTTCTGTTAGGAAGATTCGATCTCTCCTTAGTGACCGACAGGGTGAACAAAGCTGGCATGATCAGGATCAGGGGGAAAATTCGAAGACCGCCACGGAGTCCGTGGGAGATGAAGAAGAAGAGGATCATCATGATACAGAGATCCAACAATCATCCCAGCCTAGAAGACAGAGTGAGTATGCCCGGCGTCGAGCACTGGTATCACTTCGTTCCTCTCCATTCTCCACTACCATACTCCAAGAGCCCATGGAGAAGATACAAAATACCGACATGTAAATACGACGGCAAAACAGATCCTGAGGATATATATCTGCTTATGAAGGACACATGCCGTTATACACCGACACAGACTCTGTCTGGTGTAAAGTGTTTCCTTCAACTTTATCTGGTTTAGCGCAAACTTGGTTTAAGAGCATTCAGCCGGCAATAATCTATGATTTTCGGCAACTCTCGGCTATGTTTGTCACACACTTCGTCAGCAATAAGCGAAGGGAGAAAACAACTGGAGAACTGATGTCCATCAAGCAGGGGGAAGAAGAAAGCCTGAGGGATTATATAGGCCGTTTTAACTCTGAAGCCGTTACTATCCCAAGCTTGCAGCAAGAGGTTGATGTCCTAGCACTGATGACGGGTTTGAAGGAAGGCACTGCCTTTAGAAGCTACTTGGGCAGTAAGAAGTTGACCAGCCTGACTGAAGTTCTCGGTAAAGCCAATGAGTTCATCCGAGGAGAAGAATTTGACAAGGCGGCAACGTCTAAACGGTCTGAGGGAGATGGTAAGGAAAAGGAGAAGGAGAAGGAGAAGGAGAAGGAGAAAACAAATACCGGAAAGACAAGAAGTACGACAGTTCTGGTAGAAGAGAAGAGAGTAACTCGGTGAAAAAGGGCCAGGAAAGAAGGCCAGAATGCTACCACAATTACACTCCTCTAACGATTTACAGAGCAGAAATCTATGAGATGCACAAGAAGGATGATAAGTGGCAGCTACCCAGAAAGATGTTATATAAAGACCGTGATAAATCGAAGTGGTGTGAATTCCATAGAGATTACGGTCATGTCATAGATGACTGTAAGGATCTGAAGGATGGGATTGAAGACTTGATACAGAGAGGCTATTTCAAGTAGTATCAATCTCAAACTGACCAGAAAAGGTCGCCTAGAGAAGAAGAGGGTAAAAGAAGGTCGGCAGAGGAGAGAATAACCGAGATACATGTTCACGGTGGTAATATACATGGGGCCAAGGCTAGTTTGAAAGAAGTCAGACACCAAATCAACTACCACAACACTAGAAAATGGCCGGCACCACCTCAAATGCCGTCTGTAGCATTTACGGTGGAGGACGCCTGTAATAGCCCTATTTTTAAGAGCGTTTATTAAAGGTTAATTATAATTATTAAGTTAATTATGTTTTGAAAATTCCTATTTTATTTGAGTTTAGAGTATGGAGGTTTGTAATATATTTATTTGTTTAATTTTATGACGCTATTATTGATATATTTTGGATTTTAAGATTAAGTTGAGTGGTATTTGGCCAAATAGGGAAATTAGAGTCGGTTTCTTTTCTTTTGCTTGTCGGTGAAATTGGGATACAAAACCCCAATCTTATCTCATCTTTTCAGTGGCTCTCACAAAACCCCAAACCCCTCTAAACTTTCTGTCTCCCCGTGATGTCTCTCTTTCTCTCATGCGGTCTCGCCCCCTCCTTCAGCTCATCGGAGCTTCACTCCCTCCTGCCGGCGGTTCCCCAAGCTCGTCGGAGCTAGGCCTGCCGCTCGCGTTTTCTCTCTCCTCGTTTGTCTTGTTGCTGGTCTTGTTCTTCCTCGTCTGTTCATGTTCTGCCGCCGAGGTGCTGCTCGCGTGCCGCCGTGGTGCTGCCGTTGTAGTTGGTTGCCGTCGCTGTTGCTGCTCTCTCTCTCCTCCATCGCGGTGCTGCTGCTGGTGGTTCTCGTCGCCATGCTGTTGCAGCTGTCATTTTATTGGTTGTCCGGCGAAGAACCAAAGGTACTCCCCCCTTCTTGTGTTATTTTTATAATTGTTATTGTTGTGTTTTTGTCGTTGGCAGGCATTTGTTATTATTGTTAGAATTGTCATAGTCTAATAAGGTTACACAATCAGTTTGTTGAGGTTTATTTGTGAGCTAAGTTAGTTTTGTCTTCTCTTTATATTGTTAGTAGCTAAATTATGTGTGGATCTCTTTGTTCTGTTTTTGATAAATAAGTTCGTACTATGGCCATAGTTATGAATGTGTTGATATGAGTTGATTCAGGAAATATTATTGGATAATATGAATACGCAACTGTTTTGCTTGCTTAGTTTATGAATCGAAAATAGAAAGTGGGCAAGGTATGGGTGGAGGATGGTTACTCTTTTGACCTGATATGGTCGGCTACGCCTCATTACGAACCTTGGGGGTAGTATTGATGGGCTCCATAACGAACCTTGGAGGCAGCGTTTGTCCAAACCCCGTACTTGACACTGATTTGTTTAAGAGAATGAGCTATGCCTGCGTTGTAACGAGAGAAAATGATTTGACAAATAAAATGTTTATAACGGGCTGAAGTAAAGGTTCCGAGTTTTCCACTCATTTTGGAATTTTGTTTGCTTTGTATTTCTTCCCTCAATTTGCAGGTTTGATATTCAAAGCTCGGAATTGAAAGTGGAGCAAGATCAAGATGTCATTGGGGATTAAGGATTGAGTTTGTATTTTAGATAGCTGATTTGAGAATAGTTATTGATAATTTCATTGTATATAATATTTTGGGAATTTTAGCTGAGATATTGGTGTAATTAAGGATATTTTTCCGCTGCGATTTTATTTAATTAAGAGTTGAAGTAGTTTATGGATTTGAGTGTGGTTTCATTAGCAGCTCGGAAGAGCGGGCTGTTACAAGATGGTATCAGAGCAACCTTGCGACCGTATGCCGAGTTGGCTACCTAGCGAGGGTAAAAGATTCTTTGGATAGTTTGAAATCGATTTGGGTTGCTAGTGGTTAAGAATTGATGATGGGAAATTAGGATCTCAAAGATTGAGTATATGAGTGTTTGCGCTTTTGCATGTGCTATATGATTTCGTTTATGTGGAACTGTATTATCTTGTATTGTTAATGATGTTATGCGTTTTGAGAAAATTGTATGATTTGCTGAAGTAAATGAATTTCAAACGAGATCTCTGTAAATGAAATGACTGGATACCTATGATGAAAATTTTGCTCCTTTTGTTTTCTTTGCTCCTCGATTCTAATATTGAGTTGAAGTGGAGATACAAAAGCTGATGGTAGAATTGAGGTTGGACGCCTAATATCTTAGGAGCTTGAGATTTCGGTTTTCTTTAAGTTATTTTTTTCAAGTTTTGAAGACAAAACTATTAATAAGGGTGGTAGTATGTAATAGCCCTATTTTTAAGAGCGTTTATTAAAGTTTAATTATAATTATTTAGTTAATTTTCTTTTGAAAAATCATATTTTATTTGAGTTTAGAGTATGGAGGTTTGTAATATATTTATTTGTTTAATTTTATGACGCTATTATTGATATATTTTGGATTTTAAGTTTAAGTTGAGTGGTATTTGGCCAGATAGGGAAATTAAAGTCGGTTTCTTTTCTTTTCCTTGTCGGTGAAATTGGGAAACAAAACCCCAATCTTATCTCATCTCTTCTGTGGCTCTCACAAAACCCCAAACTCCTCTAAACTTTCTATCTCCCCGTGATGTCTCTCTTTCTCTCCCGCGGTCTCATCCCCTCCTTAAGCTCATCGGAGCGTCACTCCCTCCTGCTGGCGGTTCCCCAAGCTCGCCGGAGCTAGGCCTGCCGCTCGCGTTTTCTCTCTCCTTGTTTGTCTTGTTGCTGGTCATGTTCTTCCTCCTCTGTTCATCTTCGGCGGCCGCAGAGCTGCTCGCGTGCCGCCGCGGTGTTGCCGTTGTTGTTGGTTGCCGTCGCTGCTGCTGCTGGTAGTTCTCGTCGCCGTGCTGTTGCTGCTGTCATTTTATTGGTTGTCCGGCGAAGTACCAAAGGTACTCCCCCTTTCTTGTGTTGTTGTTATAATTGTTGTTGTTGTGTTGTTGTTGTTGGCAGGCATTTGTTGTTATTGTTAGAATTGTCGTAGTCTAATAAGGTTACACAATCAGTTTGTTGAGGTTTATTTGTGAGCTAAGTTAGTTTTGTCTTCTCTTTATATTGTTAGTAGCCAAATTATGTTCTTTGTTTAAGTAAGGTTGTGAGTTAAGTTTAGTTAGTTTAGTTATGTAATTTAGAAATATGATTATGAATTGGGAATGCTAGATGTGTGATGTAGCTAGTGTTATTGAATTTATAGTTGATTATGATTTGAGGATTATGGGATTGGGATGTTAAAGGTTGATAATTTCTAAATTTGGAATTGGTTATGGTTCCATTTTCTAGTTTAGATTAGTTTATGGATAGTTTATTAATTATTCTTATTGTTGTGAAATGGTTGTTGGAGGATGATTATGGAGTGGAATATCATTTGGAGATCAATGAAGGAGGTTGTGTTTTTGGAATGATTATGCGTATGAGGTAACTTTAATGTTTAGTAAAATGTATAACTTATGCCCTCATGTGTGGATCTCTTTGTTCTGTTTTTGATAAATATGTTCGTACTATGGCCATAGTTATGAATGTGTTGATATGAGTTGATTCTGCAAAATATTATTGGATAATATGAATACGCAACTGTTTTGGTGGCTTAGTTTATGAACCGAAAATAGAAAGTGGGCAAGGTATGGGTGGAGGATGGTTACTCTTTTGACCTGATATGGTCGGCTACGCCTCATAACGAACCTTGGGGGTTGTGTTGCTGGGCTCCATAACGAACCATGGAGGCAGCGTTTGTCCAAACCCCATACTTGACACTGATTTGTTTAAGAGAATGAGCTATGCTTGCGTTGTACCGAAAGAAAATGATTTGACAAATAAAATGTTTATAACGGGCTGAAGTAAAGGTTACGAGTTTTCCAATCATTTTGGAATTTTGTTTGCTTTGTATTTCTTCCCTCAATTTGCAGGTTTGATATTCAGAGCTCGGAATTGAAAGTGGAACAAGATCAAGATGTCATTGGGGATTAAGGATTGAGTTTGTATTTGAGATAGCTGATTGGAGAATAGTTATTGATAATTTCGTTGTATATAATATTTTGGGAATTTTAGTTGAGATATTGGTGTAATTAAGGATATTTTTCCGCTGCGATTTTATTTAATTAAGAGTTGAAGTAGTTTATGGATTTGAGTGTGGTTTCATTAGCAGCTCGGAAGAGCGGGCTGTTACAAGATGGTATCAGAGCAACCTTGCTACCGTATGCCGAGTTGGCTACCTAGAGAGGGTAAACGATTCTTGGGATAGTTTGAAATCGATTTGGGTTGCTATTGGTTAGGAATCGATGATGGGAAATTACGATCTCAAAGATTGAGTATATGAGTGTTTGCGCTTTTCCATGTGCTATATGATTTCGTTTATGTGGAAGTGTATTATCTTGTATTGTTAATGATGTTATGCGTTTTGAGAAAATTGTATTATTTGCAGAAGTAAATGAATTTCAAACGAGATCCCTGCAAATGAAATGACTGGAATCCTATGATGAAAATTTTGCTCCTTTTGTTTTCTTTGCTCCTCGATTCTAATATTGAGTTGAAGTGGAGATACAAAAGCTGATGGTAGAATTGAGGTTGGATGCCTAATATCTTAGGGGCTTGAGATTTTGGATTTCTTTAAGTTATTGTTTTCAAGTTTTGAAGACAAAACTATTAATAAGGGTGGTAGTATGTAATAGCCCTATTTTTAAGAGCGTTTATTAAAGGTTAATTATAATTATTTAGTTAATTTTCTTTTGAAAAATCTTATTTTATTTGAGTTTAGAGTATGGAGGTTTGTAATATATTTATTTGTTTAATTTTATGACGCTATTATTGATTTATTTTGGATTTTAAGTTCAAGTTGAGTGGTATTTGGCCAGATAGGGAAATTAGAGTCGGTTTCTTTTCTTTTCCTTGTCGGTGAAATTGGGAAACAAAACCCCAATCTTATCTCATCTCTTCCGCGGCTCTCACAAAACCCCAAACTCCACTAAACTTTCTATCTCCCCGTGATGTCTCTCTTTCTCTCCCGCGGTCTCGTCCCCTCCTTCAGCCCATCGGAGCGTCACTCCCTCCTGCTAGCGGTTCCCCAAGCTCGACGGAGCTAGGCCTGCCGCTCGCGTTTTCCCTCACCTTGTTTGTCTTGTTGCTGGTCATGTTCTTCCTCCTCTGTTCATCTTCGGCCGCCGCGGAGCTGCTCGCGTGCCACCGCGGTGTTGCCGTTGTTGTTGGTTGCCGTCGCTGCTGCTGCTGGTAGTTCTCGTCGCCGTGCTGTTGCTGCTGTCATTTTATTGGTTGTCCGGCGAAGTACCAAAGGTATTCCCCCCTTCTTGTGTTGTTGTTATAATTGTTGTTGCTGTGTTGTTGTTGTTGGCAGGCATTTGTTGTTATTGTTAGAATTATCATAGTCTAATAAGTTTACACAATCAGTTTGTTGAGGTTTATTTGTGAGCTAAGTTAGTTTTGTCTTCTCTTTATATTGTTAGTAGCCAAATTATGTTCTTTGTTTAAGTAAGGTTGTGAGTTAAGTTTAGTTATATAATTTAGAAATATGATTATGAATTGGGAATGCTAGATGTGTGATGTAGCTAGTGTTATTGAATTTATAGTTGATTATGATTTGAGGATTATGGGATTGGGATGTTAAAGGTTGATAATTTCTAAATTTGGAATTGGTTATGGTTCCATTTTCTAGTTTAGATTAGTTTATGGATAGTTTATTAATTATTCTTATTGTTGTGAAATGGTTGTTGGAGGATGATTATGGAGTGGAATATCATTTGGAGATCAATGAAGGAGGTTGTGTTTTTGGAATGATTATGCGTATGAGGTAACTTTAATGTTTAGTAAAATGTATTACTTATGCCCTCATGTGTGGTTCTCTTTGTTCTGTTTTTGATAAATAAGTTCGTACTATGGCCATAGTTATGAATTTGTTGATATGAGTTGATTCTGCAAAATATTATTGGATAATATGAATACGCAACTGTTTTGCTGGTTATGTTTATGAACCGAAAATAGAAAGTGGGCAAGGTATGGGTGGAGGATGGTTACTCTTTTGACCTGATATGGTCGGCTACGCCTCATAACGAACCTTGGGGGTTGTGTTGCTGGGCTCCATAACGAACCATGGAAGCAGCGTTTGTCCAAACCCCGTACTTGACGCTGATTTATTTAAGAGAATGAGCTATTCTTGCGTTGTACCGAAAGAAAATGATTTGACAATTAAAATGTTTATAACGGGCTGAAGTAAAGGTTACGAGTTTTCCAATCATTTTGGAATTTTGTTTGCTTTGTATTTCTTCCCTCAATTTGCTGGTTTGATATTTAGAGCTCGGAATTGAAAGTGGAACAAGATCAAGATGTCATTGGGGATTACGGATTGAGTTTGTATTTTAGATAGCTGATTTGAGAATAGTTATTGATAATTTCGTTGTATATAATATTTTGGGAATTTTTGTTGAGATATTGGTGTAATTAAGGATATTTTTCCGCTGCGATTTTATTTAATTAAGAGTTGAAGTAGTTTATGGATTTGAGTGTGGTTTCATTAGCAGCTCGGAAGAGCGGGCTGTTACAAGATGGTATCAGAGCAACCTTGCGACCGTATGCCGAGTTGGCTACCTAGAGAGGGTAAAAGATTCTTGGGATAGTTTGAAATCGATTTGGGTTGCTATTGGTTAGGAATCGATGATGGGAAATTAGGATCTCAAAGATTGAGTATATGAGTGTTTGCGCTTTTGCATGTGCTATATGATTTCGTTTATGTGGAAGTGTATTATCTTGTATTGTTAATGATGTTATGCGTTTTGAGAAAATTGTATTATTTGCAGAAGTAAATGAATTTCAAGCGAGATCCCTGCAAATGAAATGACTGGAATCCTATGATGAAAATTTTGCTCCTTTTGTTTTCTTTGCTCCTCGATTCTAGTATTGAGTTGAAGTGGAGATACAAAAGCTGATGGAAGAATTGAGGTTGGATGCCTAATATCTTAGGGGCTTGAGATTTTGGTTTTCTTTAAGTTATTGTTTTCAAGTTTTGAAGACAAAACTATTAATAAGGGTGGTAGTATGTAATAGCCCTATTTTTAAGAGCGTTAATTAAAGGTTAATTATAATTATTTAGTTAATTTTCTTTTGAAAAATCTTATTTTATTTGAGTTTAGAGTATGGAGGTTTGTAATATATTTATTTGTTTAATTTTATGACGCTATTATTGATATATTTTGGATTTTAAGTTCAAGTTGAGTGGTATTTGGCCAGATAGGGAAATTAGAGTCGGTTTCTTTTCTTTTCCTTGTCGGTGAAATTGGGAAATAAAACCCCAATCTTATCTTATCTCTTCCGTGGCTCTCACAAAACCCCAAACTCCTCTAAACTTTATGTCTCCCTGTGATGTCTCTCTTTCTCTCCTGCGGTCTCGTCCCCTCCTTCAGCTCATCGGAGCTTCACTCCCTCCTGCTGGCGGTTCCCCAAGCTCGTCGGAGCTAGGCCTGCCGCTCGCGTTTTCTCTCTCCTCGTTTGTCTTGTTGCTGGTCATGTTCTTCCTCCTCTATTCATCTTCTGCCGCCACGGAGCTGCTCGCGTGCCGCTGCGGTGTTGCCGTTGTTGTTGGTTGCCGTCGCTGCTGCTGGTGGTAGTTCTCGTCGCCGTGCTGTTGCTGCTGTCATTTTATTGGTTGTCCGACGAAGTACCAAAGGTACTCCCCCCTTCTTGTGTTGTTGTTATAATTGTTGTTGCTGTGTTGTTGTTGTTGGCAGGCATTTGTTGTTATTGTTAGAATTGTCATAGTCTAATAAGGTTACACAATCAGTTTGTTGAGGTTTCTTTGTGAGCTAAGTTAGTTTTGTCTTCTCTTTATATTGTTAGTAGCCAAATTATGTTCTTTGTTTAAGTAAGGTTGTGAGTTAAGTTAAGTTATATAATTAAGAAATATGATTATGAATTGGGAATGCTAGATGTGTGATGTAGCTATTGTTATTGAATTTATAGTTGATTATGATTTGAGGATTATGGGATTGGGATGTTAAAGGTTGATAATTTCTAAATTTGGAATTGGTTATGGTTCCATTTTGTAGTTCAGATTAGTTTAAGGATAGTTTATTAATTATTCTTATTGTTGTGAAATGGTTGTTGGACGATGATTATGGAGTGGAATATCATTTGGAGATCAATGAAGGAGGTTGTGTTTTTGGAATGATTATGCGTATGAGGTAACTTTTATGTTAAGTAAAATGTATTACTTATGCCCGCATGTGTGGATCTCTTTGTTCTGTTTTTGATAAATAAGTTCGTACTATGGCCATAGTTATGAATGTGTTGACATGAGTTGATTTTGGAAATATTATTGGATAATATGAATACGCAACTGTTTTGCTGGCTTTGTTTATGAATCGAAAATAGAAAGTGGGCAAGGTATGGGTGGAGGATGGTTACTCTTTTGACCTGATATGGTCGGCTACGCCACATAACAAACTTTTGGGGTAGTATTGCTGGGCTCCATAACAAACCTTGGTGGCAGCGTTTGTCCAAACCCCGTACTTGACACTGATTTGTTTAAGAGAATGAGATATGCCTGCGTTGTAACGAAAGAAAATGATTTGACAAATAAAATGTTTATAACGGGCTGAAGTAAAGGTTACGAGTTTTCCACTCATTTTGGAATTTTGTTTGTTTTGTATTTCTTCCCTCAATTTGGAGGTTTGATATTCAGAGCTCGGAATTGAAAGTGGAACAAGATCAAGATGTCATTGGGGATTAAGGATTGAGTTTGTATTTTAGATAGCTGATTTGAGAATAGTTATTGATAATTTCGTTGTATATAATATTTTGGGAATTTTAGTTGAGATATTGGTGTAATTAAGGATATTTTTCCGCTGCGATTTTATTTAATTAAGAGTTGAAGTAGTTTATGGATTTGAGTGTGGTTTCATTAGCAGCTCGGAAGAGCGGGCTGTTACAAGATGGTATCATAGCAACCTTGCGACCGTATGCCGAGTTGGCTACCTAGAGAGGGTAAAAGATTCTTGGGATAGTTTGAAATCGATTTGGGTTGCTATTGGTTAGGAATCGATGATGGGAAATTAGGATCTCAAAGATTGAGTATATGAGTGTTTGCGCTTTTGCATGTGCTATATGATTTCGTTTATGTGGAAGTGTATTATCTTGTATTGTTAATGATGTTATGCGTTTTGAGAAAATTGTATTATTTGTAGAAGTAAATGAATTTCAAACGAGATCCATGCAAATGAAATGACTGGAATCCTATGATGAAAATTTTGCTCCTTTTGTTTTCTTTGCTCCTCGATTCTAATATTGAGTTGAAGTGGAGATACAAAAGCTGATGGTAGAATTGAGGTTGGATGCCTAATATCTTAGGGGCTTGAGATTTTGGTTTTCTTTAAGTTATTGTTTTCAAGTTTTGAAGACAAAACTATTAATAAGGGTGGTAGTATGTAATAGCTCTATTTTTAAGAGCGTTTATTAAAGGTTAATTATAATTATTTAGTTAATTTTCTTTTGAAAAATCTTATTTTATTTGAGTTTAGAGTATGGAGGTTTGTAATATATTTATTTGTTTAATTTTATGACGCTATTATTGATATATTTTGGATTTTAAGTTCAAGTTGAGTGGTATTTGGCCAGATAGGGAAATTAGAGTCGGTTTATTTTCTTTTCCTTGTCGGTGAAATTGGGAAACAAAACCCCAATCTTATCTCATCTCTTCTGCAGCTCTCACAAAACCCCAAACTCCTCTAAACTTTCTATCTCCCTGTGATGTCTCTCTTTCTCTCCTGCGGTCTCGTCCCCTCCTTCAGCTCATCGGAGCGTCACTCCCTCCTGCTGGCGGTTCCCCAAGCTCGACGGAGCTAGACCTGCCGCTCGCGTTTTCCCTCACCTTGTTTGTCTTGTTGCTGGTCATGTTCTTCCTTCTCTGTTCATCTTCGGCCGCCGCGGAGCTGCTCGCGTGCCGCCGCGGTGTTGCCGTTGTTGTTGGTTGCCGTCGCTGCTGCTGCTGGTAGTTCTCGTCGCCGTGTTGTTGCTGCTGTCATTTTATTGGTTGTCCGGCAAAGTACCAAAGGTACTCCCCCCTTCTTGTGTTGTTGTTATAATTGTTGTTGCTGTATTGTTGTTGTTGGCAGGCATTTGTTGTTATTGTTAGAATTGTCATAGTCTAATAAGGTTACACAATCAGTTTGTTGATGTTTATTTGTGAGCTAAGTTAGTTTTGTCTTCTCTTTATATTGTTAGTAGCAAAATTATGTTCTTGGTTTAAGTAAGGTTGTGAGTTAAGTTTAGTTATATAATTAAGAAATATGATTATGAATTGGGAATGCTAGATGTGTGATGTAGCTAGTGTTATTGAATTTATAGTTGATTATGATTTGAGGATTATGGGATTGGGATGTTAAAGGTTGATAATTTCTAAATTTGGAATTGGTTATGGTTCCATTTTCTAGTTTAGATTAGTTTAAGGATAGTTTATTAATTATTCTTATTGTTGTGAAATGGTTGTTGGACGATGATTATGGAGTGGAATATCATTTGGAGATCAATGAAGGAGGTTGTGTTTTTGGAATGATTATGCGTATGAGGTAACTTTTATGTTAAGTAAAATGTATTACTTATGCCCGCATGTGTGGATCTCTTTGTTTTTGATAAATAAGTTCGTACTATGGCCATAGTTATGAATGTGTTGATATGAGTTGATTATGGAAATATTATTGGATAATATGAATACGCAACTGTTTTGCTGGCTTTTGTTTATGAATCGAAAATAGAAAGTGGGCAAGGTATGGGTGGAGGATGGTTACTCTTTTGACCTGATATGGTCGGCTACGCCACATAACGAACTTTAGGGGTAGTATTGCTGGGCTCCATAACAAACCAAGGAGGCAGCGTTTGTCCAAACCCCGTACTTGACACTGATTTGTTTAAGAGAATGAGCTATGCCTGCGTTGTAACGAAAGAAAATGATTTGACAATTAAAATGTTTATAACGGGCGGAAGTAAAGGTTACGAGTTTTCCACTCATTTTGGAATTTTGTTTGTTTTGTATTTCTTCCCTCAATTTGCAGGTTTGATATTCAGAGCTCGGAATTGAAAGTGGAGCAAGATCAAGATGTCATTGGGGATTAAGGATTGAGTTTGTATTTTAGATTGCTGATTTGAGAATAGTTATTGATAATTTCGTTGTATATAATATTTTGGGAATTTTAGTTGAGATATTGGTGTAATTAAGGATATTTTTCCGCTGCGATTTTATTTAATTAAGAGTTGAAGTAGTTTATGTATTTGAGTGTGGTTTCATTAGCAGCTCGGAAGAGCGGGCTGTTACAAGATGGTATCAGAGCAACCTTGCGACCGTATGCCGAGTTGGCTACCTAGCGAGGGTAAAAGATTCTTGGGATAGTTTGAAACCGATTTGGGTTGCTAGTGGTTAAGAATCGATGATGGGAAATTAGGATCTCAAAGATTGAGTATATGAGTGTTTGTGCTTTTGCATGTGCTATATTATTTCGTTTATGTGGAAGTGTATTATCTTGTATTGTTGATGATGTTATGCATTTTGAGAAAATTGTATGATTTGCTGAAGTAAATGAATTTCAAACGAGATCTCTGCAAATGAAATGACTGGAATCCTATGATGAAAATTTTGCTACTTTTGTTTTCTTTGCTCCTCGATTCTAATATTGAGTTGAAGTGGAGATACAAAAGCTGATGGTAGAATTGAGGCTGGATGCCTAATATCTTAGGAGCTTGAGATTTTGGTTTTCTTTAAGTTATTGTTTTCATGTTTTGACGACAAAACTATTAATAAGGGTGGTAGTATGTAATAGCCCTATTTTTAAGAGCATTTATTAAAGGTTAATTATAATTATTAAGTTAATTTTGTTTAGAAAAATCTTATTTTATTTGAGTTTAGAGTATGGAGGTTTGTAATATATTTATTTGTTTAATTTTATGACTCTATCATTGATATATTTTAGATTTTAAGTTTAAGTTGAGTGGTATTTGGCCAGATAGGGAAATTAGAGTCGGTTTCTTTTCTTTTCCTTGTCGTTGAAATTGGGAAACAAAACCCCAATCTTATCTCATCTCTTCCGTGGCTCTCACAAAACCCCAAACTCCTCTAAACTTTCTGTCTCCCCGTGATGTCTCTCATTCTCTCCTGCGGTCTCGTCCAATTCTTTCAGCTCATCAGAGCTTCACTCCCTCCTGCTGGCGGTTCACCAAGATTGCCGGAGCTAGGCCTGCCCCTCACGTTTTCTCTCTTCTCGTTTGGCTTGTTGCTGGTCATGTTCTTCCTCCTCTGTTCATATTCTGCCGCCGCGGAGTTGCTCGCGTGCCGCCGCGGTGTTGCCGTTGTTGTTGGTTGCCGTCGCTGCTACTGCTGGTAGTTCTCGTCGCCGTGCTGTTGCTGCTGTCATTTTATTGGTTGTCCGGCGAAGTACCAACGGTACTCCCCCCTTCTTGTGTTGTTGTTATAATTGTTGTTGCTGTGTTGTTGTTGTTGGCAGGCATTTGTTGTTATTGTTACAATTGTCATAGTCTAATAAGGTTACACAATCAGTTGTTGAGGTTTATTTGTGAGCTAAGTTAGTTTTGTCTTCTCTTTATATTGTTAGTAGCCAAATTATGTTCTTTGTTTAAGTAAGGTTGTGAGTTAAGTTTAGTTATATAATTTAGAAATATGATTATGAATTGAGAATGCTAGATGTGTGATGTAGCTAGTGTTATTGAACTTATAGTTGATTATGATTTGAGGATTATGGGATTGGGATGTTAAAGGTTGATAATTTCTAAATTTGGAATTGGTTATGGTTCCATTTTCTAGTTTAGATTAGTTTAAGGATAGTTTATTAATTATTCTTATTGTTGTGAAATAGTTGTTGGAGGATGGTTATGGAGTGGAATATCATTTGGAGATCAATGAAGGAGGTTGTGTTTTTGGAATGATTATGAGTATGAGGTAACTTTTATGTTGAGTAAAATGTATTTCTTATGCCCTCATGTGTGGATCTCTTTGTTCTGTTTTTGATAAATAAGTTCGTACTATGGCCATAGTTATGAATGTGTTGAAATGAGTTGATTCTGGAAATATTATTGGATAATATGAATACGCAACTGTTTTGCTGCCTTTGTTTATGAGCCGAAAATAGAAAGTGGGCAAGGAATGGGTGGAGGATGGTTACTCTATTGACCTGATATGGTCGGCTATGCCTCATAACGAACCTTGGGGGTAGTATTGCTGGGCTCCATAACGAACCTTGGAGGCAGTGTTTGTCCAAACCCCGTACTTGACACTGATTTGTTTAAGAGAATGAGCTATGCATGCGTTGTAACGAAAGAAAATGATTTGACAAATAAAATGTTTATAACGGGCTGAAGTTAAGGTTACGAGTTTTCCACTCATTTTGGAATTTTGTTTGCTTTGTATTTCTTCCCTCAATTTGCAGGTTTGATATTCACAGCTCGGAATTGCAAGTGGAGCAAGATCAAGATGTCATTGGGGATTAAGGATTGAGTTTGTATTTTAGAAAGCTGATTTGAGAATAGTTGTTGATAATTTCGTTGTATATAATATTTTGGGAATATTAGTTGAGATATTGGTGTAATTAAGGATATTTTTCCGCTGCGATTTTATTTAATTAAGAGTTGAAGTAGTTTATGGATTTGAGTGTGGTTTCATAAGCAGCTCGGAAGAGTGGGCTGTTACAAGATGGTATCAGAGCAACCTTGCGACCGTATGCCAAGTTGGCTACCTAGCGAGGGTAAAAGATTCTTGGGATAGTTTGAAATCGATTTGGGTTGCTAGTGGTTAAGAATCGATGATGGGAAATTAGGATCTCAAAGATTGAGTATATGAGTGTTTACGTTTTTGCATGTGCTATATGATTTCGTTTATGTGGAAGTGTATTATCTTGTATTGTTAATGATGTTATGCGTTTTGAGAAAATTGTATGATTTGCTGAAGTAAATGAATTTCAAACGAGATCTCTGTAAATGAAATGACTGGAATCCTATGATGAAAATTTTGCTCCTTTTGTTTTCTTTGCTCCTCGATTCTAATATTGAGTTGAAGTGGAGATACGGAAGCTGATGGTAGAATTGAGGTTGGATGCCTAATATCTTAGGAGCTTGAGATTTTGGTTTTCTTTAGATTATTGTTTTCAAGTTTTGAAGACAAAACTATTAATAAGGGTGGTAGTATGTAATAGCCCTATTTTTAAGAGCGTTTATTAAAGGTTAATTATAAATATTTAGTTAATTTTCTTTTGAAAAACTTATTTTATTTGAGTTTAGAGTATGGAGGTTTGTAATATATTTATTTGTTTAATTTTATGACGCTATTATTGATATATTTTGGATTTTAAGTTTAAGTTGAGTGGTATTTGGCCAGATAGGGAAATTAGAGTCGGTTTCTTTTCTTTTCCTTGTCGGTGAAATTGGGAAACAAAACCCCAATGTTATCTCATCTCTTCCGTGGCTCTGACAAAACCCCAAACTCCTCTAAACTTTATGTCTCCCCGTGATGTCTCTCTTTCTCTCCTGCGGTCTCGTCCCCTCCTTCAGCTCATCGGAGCTTCACTCCCTCCTGCTGGCGGTTCCCCAAACTCACCGGAGCTAGGCCTGCCGCTCGCGTTTTCTCTCACCTCGTTTGTCTTGTTGCTGGTCATGCTCTTCCTCCTATGTTTATCTTCTGCCGCCGCGGAGCTGCTCGCGTGCCGCCGCGATGTTGCCGTTGTTGTTGGTTGCCGTCGCTGCTGCTGCTGGTAGTTCTCGTCGCCGTGCTGTTGCTGCTGTCATTTTATTGGTTGTCCGGCGAAGTACCAAAGGTACTCCCCCCTTCTTGTGTTGTTGTTATAATTGTTGTTGCTGTGTTGTTGTTGTTATTGGCAGGCATTTGTTGTTATTGTTAGAATTGTCATAGCCTAATAAGGTTACACAATCAGTTTGTTGAGGTTTATTTGTGAGCTAAGTTAGTTTTGTCTTCTCTTTATATTGTTAGTAGCCAAATTATGTTCTTTGTTTAAGTAAGGTTGTGAGTTAAGTTTAGTTAGTTTAGTTATATAATTTAGAAATATGATTATGAATTGGGAATGCTAGATGTGTGATGTAGCTAGTGTTATTGAATTTATTGTTGATTATGATTTGGGGATTATGGGATTGGGATGTTTAAGGTTGATAATTTCTAAATTTGGAATTGGTTATGGTTCCATTTTCTAGTTTAGATTAGTTTAAGGATAGTTTATTAATTATTCTTATTGTTGTGAAATGGTTGTTGGAGGATGATTGTGGAGTGGAATATCATTTGGAGATCAATGAAGGAGGTTGTGTTTTTGGAATGATTATGCGTATGAGGTAACTTTTATGTTTAGTAAAATGTATTACATATGCCCTCATGTGTGGATCTCTTTGTTATGTTTTTGATAAATAAGTTCGTACTATGGCCATAGTTATGAATGTGTTGATATGAGTTGATTCTGCAAAATATTATTGGATAATATGAATACGCAACTGTTTTGCTGGCTTTCTTTATGAACCAAAAATAGAAAGTGGACAAGGTATGGGTGGAGGATGGTTACTCTTTTGACCTGATATGGTCGGCTACGCCTCATAACAAACCTTGGGGGTAGTATTGCTGGGCTCCATAACGAACCTTGGAGGCAGCGTTTGTCCAAACCCCGTACTTGACACTGATTTGTTTAAGAGAATGAGCTATGCCTGCGTTGTAACGAAAGAAAATGATTTGACATAAAATGTTTATAACGGGCTGAAGTAAAGGTTACGAGTTTTCCACTCATTTTGGAATTTTGTTTGTTTTGTATTTCTTCCCTAAATTTGCAGGTTTGATATTCAGAGCTCGGAATTGAAAGTGGAGCAAGATGAAGATGTCATTGGGGATTAAGGATTGAGTTTGTATTTTAGATAGCTGATTTGAGAATAGTTATTAATAATTTCGTTGTATATAATATTAAGTTAATTTTCTTTTGAAAAATCTTATTTTATTTGAGTTTAGAGTATGGAGGTTCGTAATATATTTATTTGTTTAATTTAATGACGCTATTATTGATATATTTTGGATTTTAAGTTTAAGTTGAGTGGTATTTGGCCAGATAGGGAAATTAGAGTCGGTTTCTTTTCTTTTCCTTGTCGGTGAAATTGGGAAACAAAACCCCAATCTTATCTCATCTCTTCCGTGGCTCTGACAAAACCCCAAACTCCTCTAAACTTTATGTCTCCCCGTGATGTCTCTCTTTCTCTCCTGCGGTCTCGTCCCCTCCTTCAGCTCATCGGAGCTTCACTCCCTCCTGCTGGCGGTTCCCCAAGCTCGCCGGGGCTAGGCCTGCCGCTCGCGTTTTCTCTCTCCTTGTTTGTCTTATTGCTGGTCATGTTCTTCCTCCTATGTTCATCTTCTGCCGCCGCGGTGTTGCCGTTTTTGTTGGTTGCCGTCGCTGCTGCTGCTGGTAGTTCTCGTCGCCGTGCTATTGCTGCTGTCATTTTATTGGTTGTCCGACGAAGTACCAAAGGTATTCCCCCCTTCTTGTGTTGTTGTTATAATTATTGTTGCTGTGTTGTTGTTGTTGGCAGGCATTTGTTGTTATTGTTAGAATTGTCATAGTCTAATAAGGTTACACAATCAGTTTGTTGAGGTTTATTTGTGAGCTAAGTTAGTTTTGTCTTCTCTTTATATTGTTTAGTTTTGTTTTCTCTTTATATTGTTAGTAGCCAAATTATGTTCTTGGTTTAAGTAAGGTTGTGAGTTAAGTTTAGTTATATAATTTAGAAATATGATTATGAATTGGGAATGCTAGATGTATGATGATGCTAGTGTTATTGAATTTATAGTTGATTATGATTTGAGGATTATGGAATTGGGATGTTAAAGGTTGATAATTTCTAAATTGGGAATTGGTTATGGTTCCATTTTCTAGTTTAGATTAGTTTAAGGATAGTTTATTAATTATTCTTATTGTTGTGAAGTGGTTGTTGGAGGATGATTATGGAATGGAATATCGTTTGGAGATCAATGAAGGAGGTTGTGTTGTTGGAATGATTATGCGTATGAGGTAACTTTTATGTTCAGTAAAATGTATTACTTTTGCCCTCATGTGTGGATCTCTTTGTTCTGTTTTTGATAAATAACTTCGTACTATGGCCATAGTTATGAATGTGTTGATGCGAGTTGATTCTGGAAATATTATTGGATACACTAGTGGAAAAAACCTTATATGTCACTTAGTATCTAGTGCGGTTTTTGTAAAACCGTATTCGAAAATCAACAAAAAAATGGGAGGGAAATTTGGCAAACAAAATCTGTTGCGGTCCTCAAAAAACCGCATCAGATTTTCAAGTGAGTAAGACCCCAAAAAACCCGCGTCCCAGCAACATTTGCAAAATTAATTTTCTTTGGAAAACCCGCGTCCCAGCAGCAGCTAGCCCCGCACACTATTCCTCCACACTTAGCTGAAGAATATCGACCACCCACCACCACACCTCACCGCCACCGCCTGCGACCGGCATTGAAACGCCGTCCACTGCACCACCGGTGGCCACGACTTCCGCCGTCAACTACACCGTCAACCACCTGCGCCACTGTTTTCTCCCTATTGTGGTTTGCCCAAGCACCACCACACCACTTCGCCGACCACCTAGACCGCCGTCGACCTTGCGCACCACAACCGCCAGCGAGCATTGGCACCTGAAGCTAGGAGCCCACCACTACACCGCTGCCTTAGCTTGCGTGCCACCACTTCACACCTCACCTCCACCTTCCTCCTCCTAAACAACTACTCCTCCACTTCAAGGTTGTTGTTGTTGTTGTTGTACTTAATTAGTAACTAGTTTAGTTTAGTTTAGTTTAATTTAATTTAGTTTAATTTTGTTAAGTTAAGTTAAGTTAAGTTAAGTTAAGTTAAGTTTAGTTTAGTTTAGTTTAGTTTAGTTTAGTTTAGTTTAGTTTAGTTTAGTTTAGTTTAGTTTAGTTTAGTTTAGTTTATTTTAGTTTGATTTGGTAATTCATACTAATTTTAACTTTAAACTTTGTTGTTGATTATTGAAGCTAGCTAGTGACGGAGTGTTGAGTTCGATTTCCCTATTCAACCTTAATATTGGTATGTTATCGCTCATATTTAACTTTCTTTAATTTCATATTAGTAAATTGGTTTATATGTGTAAATTGGTTTATATGTGCAAATATGTATATATGTATCGTTGAATTAAGATTAGATGTAAAATGCTTTGTTGTTCAAAAGCCTACGTATATATGCATCATCATATCATATGCCTAGATACCCGTTCGAGACTTACTCATTAGGAGTAAGTCTTGAATAGTCCCCGGTTTGGGACTGTTCTTAGATGTTTAATCTCACTTAGGTGGTGAATGTATGTCTTTATTTCGATTCTATAGAGGAAAATCTTGGCTCGTCGTTTCCCTATTTTTGTTCTCTGGGTACATATGTAGATATAAGTAACTATATATCTACATCGTGTACTTGGATAACTATAGGGAAATGCTACCATATTTTCCGTAGAATCGAAAAGAAGACATACATTCACTAGTGAGATTAGACATCTAAGGATGTGTTAGGTTGGAGTGATAAGGGCCCTTGGAAAGCATGCCTAATTTCATTAAATATATATGGTTCATAAACTCTAATCATGTAATGAAGTTCGTCATTGACATGAGGTACTTGTTGCTTGTGTTTAATTAGAGGTCTGATTGAAATGAATCGTGCATGGATGTACGGTAGTCGCGACACATGTGAATTCGTGGATGGGGTCTATGAATTTTGTGATGCTGCATTAAGTCATCGGGATGCAATGAGAACCGAGGGATTTTATTGTCCTTGTGTTGATTGTAGTAATGTGGGCATGGTTAGTACCATTGGGTCGCTTAGGGAGCATATCTTTCGTCGCTGGTTTAGGCAAGACTACCATGTATGGGTTTGGCACGGTGAGGAGGGTATATATAATGGTGGGAATGCCATTGTTAACGATGTGCATGAAGCAGGTGAGTTTGATGTCATTGAGAATGACAAGAACATCGAGGACGAATATGAGGATCATGAAGTAGAGGATGATGATGATGAAGGGGACTATATAGAGGAGATGATGGAGGGGGTGGATGATTATGCTGGCAAACGGCCTCGTGTTTTTGAGTGCATGACCGAGGCATCTCGGAAACCGTTGTATATCCCGGTTGTACGAGGTACACGAAGCCGATGCACCGTGATAACACTCTTTAATATCAAGACGAAAGCCGGTATAAGTGACTCTTGTTTCACTTCCTTATTGCAAGCCTTTGGTGATATGTTGCCGGACGACCATGAACTACCCAAGTCAAACTACTATGCTAAGAAACTGATGTGTCCCTTCGGTTTAGAGTACCAGAGGATACATGCTTGTCCAAATGATTGTGTGCTATATCGAAATGAATACGAAAATATGGATGAGTGTCCACGATGTGGGAAGTCGCGTTACAGGCGCGCAGGGGTTAGTGATAAGAAAGGGCCTCCAGCAAAGGTGATGTGGTATCTTCCGATTATACCACGATTCAAGTGCATGTTTTCAATTAAAAAAGATGCTAAGAACTTGAGGTGGCATGCGTAACGAAGGAAGAAGGACGGTTTTATCAAACATCCGCCGATTCTCCGAGTGGAAAGGTATCGATCGGGTGCATAAGCCCTTTGGTGCCGAGGCCGAAATTTGAGGCTTGGCCTATGCACGGATGGGATGAACCCATTTGGCACTCTTAGTTCTCAACATAGTACATGGCTGGTTCTTCTAGTTATATACAACTTGCCTCCTTGGTTGTGCATGAAACGTAAGTACATCATGTTGTCGATTCTTATTTCAGGGCCGAAACAGCCTGGAAACGACATAGATGTCTACCTCCAACGATTTGAGAAAAATGTGGGATGAAGGGGTTTCTGTGTATGACGCACATGCTGATGAGGTATTCACATTGCGTGCCATGCTTTTATTCACTCTTAATGACTATTCGGGTACAAGAACTTATCCGGGTACAAGAACAAAGGGAAGAAAGCATGTCCGATTTGCCTGGACGACACATCATCTAAATACATTACTACTTGTCACAAAGATGTTTATATGCGCACCCGGAGGTTCCTTCGACACGACCATCCTTATCGTACTAAGAAGAAGGCATTCGATGGAACAGTTGAGGAAGGGGTTGCTCGTAGACCATTGACTGGTATTGAGGTTTATGATCAAGTCAAGGGTATTGAAACGATATTCGGCAAAGGAGTGAGTGTTGGTGATAAGGGACTTTGGAAAAAGGAGTCTATTATGTGGAAACTTCCATATTGGAGAGATCTAGAGGTTAGACATTGTCTCGACGTCATGCACATAGAGAAAAATGTATGTGACGCCATTCTGGGGACACTTATGAATATTCCACATAAGACAAAGGATATCAAAGGGGTGCGACTGTATCTGGAAAGTGAGGGACTTCGACCAGAGCTATGGGCTCAAAAGAGGGACACTAAGAAAATAAAGAAAAAAGAGAAAGTGCCTAGTAAAGGAAAAGGAAAGGGAAAAGAAAAGGGAAAAGAAAAGGGATAAGAAGACGGGTTGCCTGCAGGAATTGAAGGAAAAGGAAAGAAAACGGTGAAGGATGATGATAGGAACTATTTGCCTCCGACTTGCTACACTCTATCTAGAGCTGAGAAGCGACTTTTTTGCGAGTCTTTGTACGACATTAAGGTTCCATCAGGGTACTCATCGAACATGAAAAGATTTGTTACCTTAGACGGTGAGTTGAAATTATCGAGTATGAAGTCTCACGATTGTCATGTAATGATGCAAGTATTCTTACCGATTGCACTTCGAGGGATATTGTCGAAACACGTGAGACACACCATAACAGAGCTATGTTCGTTTTTCAATACTATATGTAGCAAAAAGTTACAACCGTCGAAGCTTGATGCTTGGTGGGCTCTTGTCGTGAGAGTCACCAAATATAATTTTCTCCTACTCTCTTTTACAAATAAATGTAGATAGGAAGTAGGGTTCGTATCCACAGGGAAATGAGGAAAGCAAGTGTATTTAATGAAACTGATCACCTAGATTTCTCTTCGTGATGAACAATCGAGGCAATGGGGAATTTTGGATTAAATCAAAATCTAGACGAGCAAACAAGATGAAAATTAATTAGTGGAAGTCAATAATAACGAAGTTAGGGTCCAGTTGATATCCACTTCTACGGATCTATTTATCGATTCACTGCAAGCCTACTCAATTCTTGGTTGATTATCGTTAAGGATCGAATCCTCCGTTCTCTCAAGTTTTAGTTAAGTAAGTACGAGCTGCGCATTACAAAATCCTAATTCTCAATCAACCTCTCCTAGCGTCGAGATTCAAACTAAGAATCGCATTAAGAATAGAGAACCGATAATATTACCGATATTTAAACAAGCGCTAAGCATTCAACAACTTGTCTAGCTTAACTAGATTCACTCAATAATGTTCAGCATAAATCAAGAGAACCTAGCTTACTACAACATGGTTAAGCATATAACATCAGATTATATCCGAAACCTAGCATTAAATCAACAACAAACATCAACTAGTAGTACTCCTAGCTAATCCAAGTCATGACCATAAACATTAATATTGAAAGCTAGACAATAACCAAGATAAAGAGTAAGAGAAAGAGTAAATCTTACAATAAACCGTCAAAAGCTTCCTTCAACCATTCCCAAGAGAGTTTAAGCTATAATTTCCATGCTTCTTGTCCAAAATACAAAAGTGAAATACATAAAGCTCAATGGAAGATGAAAACAAGAAAACTAAAACAAAAGGGAGGAGTTCTTTTTCTCTAAGAGTGGCTAACCCCTTAGGGTTATGAATATTGTCCTATTTATACTCCAAAGAAAATATCATGAAAACAAAGAAGAAAGTTACAAGTTGTCTAAGTCGGCAACTTAGCCGACTTTGCCCAGCGCCAGGGGTCACGAGGTGCGGCATACTTCGCGAGGTGCGACATAGCCATGTCGCGAGGTGCGAGTATGGTCGCACCTCGTATTTTACGACGGGCACGAACGAACCACAAAAGTGCCCAGGTCGCGAGGTGCGGTACAGGTCGCGAGGTGCGACCTGGGCTTGCCTTGAACTTTCTTGGCTTGCCAGAAGGATGATGGTGCCGATGCTGTCCAATGATGTTCATGTGCTGCTTGCGTTGATGCCCAAAGTGACTATAGGCCAAAGCTCCCAACAACTCCAAAGGCTCACAATGTCGCACCTTAACACTCTCTTACAACTTCAACCTTAAACTTCCGCTAAAGCCTAAAAATGCACTAATGCCCATGACTACGACCAAGCCTTCCATCCAAAAGACGTCTAAAACAACGTAAAAACCCCGATAAACTTGAACACATCAAATACCCCCACACTTAGTCTTTACTCGACCTCGAGTAAACTTAATGAAGAGAATAAATAAATAAAAACAATGCCCAAGTGAATCAACACCAAACTTCGCCTTAACTCTCCAACTAATCCAACTATCCTAACCTAAGCAAGCCAGGGAGTGCTGCAAAAAAAAAGAATAAACTCCATGCTTAATTCAAACCCCAAACGTAACCTAAAATCTACTCCAACTAACTTAACCAAGTAAGCCATGGAACAATGACAAAAAGGGGTAAATTCCATGCTTACTACAAAAATAATCAACTAACCATCAATATAAAGCTTAAATTCCAAGTTGCAAAAGGAATTCAAACTTTAAACAATAAGCACAACTTTACAAATCACCATATGAACAAGGATATCAACATATTTCCACAACCTACCCGAAAACTCCGAAAACGCCTCCATCCTTATGCCACCAAAACTCCGCAAATGAGCAATAAAATTTTCCTCTCTTTTCTTTTTCTCTCATTTTGCCTAGGAGCCCTTTCGGGTTTTCATCCTAGCCTCTCAAATTTTTTTTTTAGAAGCTCACAACTCACCCGCTCTTTAAGCCTTTTGTTTTGCATAGGTTGCCCTTTCGGATTTTCAACCTATCAAGGTCCACAAATTTTGCCTAAGTCGCCCGCCCTTGCGGGTTTTCAACTTAGCGGGTTTCATTTTATCATCATTCTTTCTTTTTTTTTTTCTTTTTTTTTTTCTTTTTTTTTTCAATCTCATGAAAATACGACATAGAACATAAAACATAAAACATAAAACATAAATATTTACAATCCGAACTTCCTTCCTCCCCCCCACACTTAAAATACACATTGTCCTCAATGTGAGAAGAAGGAAATAAAACTAACCATTTAAGAACCGGAAGGCCCACCAGGATCCCGATGTCCCGCTCCCCTAGAGTCACGCTCTGCTTGCCTTCGTCGGCGGTGCATCTCGATGGTAGCAGTGGGGTCAGGGTAACCGGGGTTAGAGGATGCAAAGAATGAATTCATGGCCGAAACCATGGTAGACATGGAGTACATTGAGTCCTCAAACCCATCCAATCGCCGCTGCATATCATTTAGTTGTATCCCGAACATATTTTGACTCTCCTCAAGAGCATCAAATCTTGTCTCAACCATGGTGTGAAATATTGAAGGGGGCTCGGGGTTTCGGTTTGCGTGCTGCCGGGCACGCGCCCTACCAAACTCTTCTTCAACTACGTCTCGATAAGTATCATCCGGAGGGAGATAGAGCTGACGATCAGATGTAGTAGCGGTGATGGCTGTTTTCTGAGCCTGAGGCAAAACCATATATTTCACACTATTGGCCCCGTAAAGCCATACATAATGGTTGCCTCTTGGGGAAACCCACAACATTGATGCCTTCTTCAATTGATCCTTATTATACACATTGGAGGCTGCTGACAAACGAGCATCAATAGTACCTAATGCCTGGAGAATCTGTTTGTCGTTATCGTCCGTCGGAATCTCTTCCTCCAAGTAACTGGCCAAAAGGGAAACCATTCCACCCATGCTTATTTTCCCGCTCTCTTTTCTCGCGATCTCCAAACAATTGTTAACAAATATTCCAACCCAATCCGGGCAACCACATCCCTCAGGTGTCATGGCCCACAAGCATTTTAAATCAAACTTTGGGAGGTTCGTAGGCTCACCGTGGCAAAAGATAGTCATGGTAAGGGAATCGGTGAGAAAAACGGAGAGCCGGATGTGGGAGCGAGCTATTCTTGCACCTTCCGTGCCATGTCAAACCATTGGTGATGTTACCATAGAACATAGACTCATTGAATACACCCGGAGTTTCAAAATCCCTATCCTCCACATAAGTCCACCCAAAAGCTTCCATAATTTCATTGTAGTGCATTGTGTATTCATTATCATTAAGGTGAAAGGTAATGAACTTTCCATCCTCATCACTACCCTTCTCTAATGTGGAAAGGAATTCTAAAGTGTAGCGTTCATAAGTACGGGCTTGAAATTCAGTAAAACCGCGTAACCCGACTTTACCCAATAATTGCTCAACAGGCGCACGCAACCCTAAGGTGCCCAATGTATCCAAACAAACAAACTTGGTTTCTTGTATGGCTCTCCGGGCTTAGTGAGGCGAAGCCATTTCCTTTTATGGTCGGAAGTGAGGTTGTTCAAACCCATGGTATTAACACGAGGTGCACTGCTTGAGCTAGCATTAGTGGTCTTTCTCTTTTGTGAGGCCATCTCTAAGCAACAACTCCCTCCACACAATGCAACACAACCACCAATTCCCAAGTGAAACAATGCTCAATCACAACCACCAATTCTCAAACAACACAATAATTCTCAACCCTCAACAATCAATCACCAATTAAACATACAACAATAACAACCAACAACAATCCAAGACTAACTATGAGCAATGAAGTAAAATTTCTCAAACAAAACAAAATGTTGTTAGAGATGGAAATTGTGTACCAAGGGAAGCCTTCAAATGCTCTTAAGAATGTAATGTAGTTGTTGTTGTGGTGATAAAACTCCTTCATTTGCTTGTATCTTCAACTTATATCCTTCAATTTCCCCAAATTCTTCACCAAAAGAAAACCCCCAAATTCTAGGGTTTGATTTTTTTGAAGAAAAATTCTGAAAATTGAGTGTGAGGTGATGAATTAAAGAAGGAGATGAAGGTGGGTGGTTTTATTGAAGGATGGGGCGGCGGTTTTTGACGGTGGAGTGGCGGTGGGAGAGTATGAGAGAGAGACGAGCTGCTGTGAGGGAGTGGAAGAGTGAGACAGTCGAGTGGGTAGAGTGAGAGGGAGAGGAGAATCGTGTTTAAAGAAGATGAAGAAGCGGGATTTACCCAGGTCGCGAGGTGCGACATATGTCGCGAGGTGCGACATCAATGTTTCGCGAGGTGCGACAATGCTCGCACCGTGCGATCTCACTCTGCATTTTTTCCTTCGAAAACCACAAGCTTCGCGGGTCGCGGTACAGGTCGCGAGGTGCGACCTGGGCTGAAATACTGCGCTCAAAAATTCTCTCTTGTTCGGTTTTCCTTCTTTTTGAAATGACTCTCTAACATTCTTTCAAACTTGTTGTCACTCACAAATTACTCACACACACAACACACTTCTCATTCTTCAAATTTCTCGGATTTCCTGCAAAAATCATAACCAAACAAACATAATATCCTACAACGAAAAAATGCAAATAAAAGATTTGAAACAAATATATACATCCAAGTTCGTTTATTTAACGTCGTCGACACGACGAAGCATTTTAAAGAACCTTATCCATACTCCGGGTCGCCGAGAGGGACATCCTCGACCCCTACTTGCTCGAATCCATCAATGTATGGTTTAAGTCTTTGCCCATTTACCTTTAAAATCTTCGAAGTAGCTTCGCTTATGATTTCCACGGCACCATGGGGAAACACTCTCACTACAATGAATGGCCCGATCCACCTAGAACGCAGTTTTCCTGGAAAAAGACGTAGGCGGGACTGAAACAAGAGGACCTTTTGGCCCACCACGAACTCTTTTCTTATTATTAGCCTGTCATGCCATGCCTTAGTCTTTGCTTTGTAAATTGCTGCGTTTTCATAGGCCTCGTTCCTTATCTCCTCCAATTCTTGCAACTGTAGTTTCCGATGCAATCCAGCTTCATCCAAGGTCATGTTGAAATTTTTAATGGCCCAAAATGCTTTGTGCTCAAGCTCCACTGGAAGGTGACACGGCTTTCCAAACACCAATCTGTATGGTGACATACCAATGGGGGTTTTATAAGCCGTCCTATATGCCCATAGTGCATCCTCCAATCGCAAGCTCCAATCCTTCCTACTTGGATTCACCGTTTTCTCCAAGATTGATTTGATCTCGCGATTGGACACCTCCGCTTGGCCATTTGTTTGTGGATGGTAGGCCGTGGAGGTCTTGTGAGTCACATGATACTTTTTCAGCAGCGCACCTATGGTTCGATTGCAAAAATGAGTTCCCTTGTCACTAATCAATGCCCTTGGAATTCCAAACCTGCGCAAAATATGTGAGATTTCACAAAATGCGCAACCACCTTAGCATCGTCGACGAGTGGCCTTAGCCTCCACCCATTTTGATACATAATCCCCTTGCTAAAAGAATGTACATGAAACCAAAAGAGTTAGGAAATGGCCCCATAAAATCAATGCCCCAAACATCGAATATTTCATAATATAAGATCGAAGTTTTTGTGGCATTTCATTTCTTTGGGAGATATTCCCGACTCTTTGACAATTATCGCACGACTTACAGAAATGGTATGCATCTCTATTCAAACTAGGCCAATAAAAACCACAATCTAATACCTTTCGAGCAGTTCTCCTTGCTCCAAAATGACCTCCACATGCATGGGAATGACAAAAGGTGAGAATCGATATTACCTCATTATCGGGAATGCACCTTCTAATCACTTGATCCGCACAATGTTTCCACAAATATGGATCGTCCCATACATAATGCTTTGCATCGCTTCGTAATTTGTCTCTTTGTGCTTTTGAAAAATAAGGAGGAAATTTGTTAGAGATAAGGAAATTCACAATGTTAGCATACCATGGACTAAACTCCTTAAGGGCGAACAAATGTTCATCCGGGAATTCTTCTCGAATTGGTTCTTTCCATGGTTTTTCAACATTCTTCTCTAAATCATAGGAAGACACCCAATCTACTCAAATGATCCGCTACTAAATTCTCGGTCCCCTTTTTGTCTTTCACCTCCAAATCAAACTCGCTCAAAAGTAGAATCCACCTGATCAATCTTGGCTTGGCTTCTTTTTTCGTCATTAAATGACGAAGAGCTGCATGGTCAGTATATACAATAACTTTTGTTCCAAGCAAATAAGATCTAAATTTTTCCAAAGAAAATACTACAGCTAACAATTCTTTTTCAGTAGTAGAATAGTTACGCTGAGCCTCATTTAGTGTCATGGAAGCATAATAGATAGCATGAGGTGCTCTCCCCACCCTTTGACCTAACACCGCTCCGACGGCGTAGTCACTTGCATCGCACATGATCTCAAAGGGAAGAGACCAATCAGGTGGTTGTATAATTGGAGCCGAGACAAGTCTTTCTTTCAAGGTTTCAAAGGCATTCTTGCAATGTTCGTCAAAAGAAAAATCCACATCCTTTTGCAACAACTTACATAAAGGAGATGAAATCTTCGAAAAGTCCTTGATGAACCTGCGATAAAAACTCGCATGGCCAAGAAAAGAACGTATTTCTCTAACATTAGTAGGATAAGGCAAAGATTGAATAGTGTCTACCTTAGCTTTATCTACCTCGAGTCCTTTTTCGGAAACCACATGGCCTAAAACAATTCCTTGTCGCACCATAAAATGGCACTTCTCGGAATTCAACACAAGGTTAGAATCTATACATCTTTTAAGCACAAAAACTAAGTGTTGCAAACAACTGTTAAAAGAATCTCCATGTATAGTGAAATCATCCATAAAAACTTCAACAAACCTTTCGACATATTCAGAGAATACACTCATCATACATCTCTGAAAAGTGGCAGGGGCATTGCATAACCCAAAAGGCATGCGCCTATATGCAAACGTGCCAAAAGGACACGTAAATGTGGTTTTCTCTTGATCCTCTGGCGCAATAGCCACCTGGAAGTACCCTGAATAACCATCTAAGAAGCAATAGAAGGCATGACTAGTAAGTCTTTCAAGCATTTGATCTATAAATGGTAAAGGAAAATGGTCTTTCCTAGTCACAGCATTCAATTTACGATAATCAATGCAAACACGCCATCCATTTTGGATACGTGTAGGAATCAACTCACCATTTTGGTTTTCCACAATGATTACACCCCGTCTTCTTAGGCACAACTTGGGTAGGACTAACCCATTTGCTATCAGAAATAGGGTAAATCATACCTGCTTGGAGTAATTTCAGAATTTCTGCTTTCACTACCTCCATCATAGGTGGGTTTAACCGGCGTTGTGGTTGCCTCACTGGTTTCGCGTCATCTTCAATCAAGATCCGATGTATGCATGTGGTGGGACTTATGCCTTTGATGTCGGCATTCGTCCATCCAATTGCTTCTCTATGCTCCTTAAGAACCTCAATAAGTCTTCTTTCTTGCTCCTGGGTGAGCTGACTTGAGATGATCATTGGTAATGTTTCTCCTTCTCCAAGGAACACATACTTCAAATTATCGGGAAGTGGCTTCAATTCCACTTTTGGGGCCGCAAAACAGAGATGGTAACAACTTCTCTCTAGGAATGGTTAGTGGGACGGGTCCAAAATGAAAAGGGACCGTCGTAAGCTTGTCTTGATCTTCCAAAACCTTGCACTATTTCCCGCAAATTAGCGCTTAAAACATACTCAATTTCATTATCTTTCAAACTATGCTCAAGAACCACCTCGTAATTCATCTTTACCATCAATTTCAAACACGTCCTGCGAAAAGAAGTCAATCCCATCTATAGAATAACAGAATGATCATCACCTGGAAATTTTATTGAATCATAAATGTTGAAACTCTACTTTATCTCCATCAAATTCCATAGTAAGAGATCCACTATGCGCATTAATTTTAGTCCTAGCAGTTTTTAAAAATGGTCGTCCTAACAAAATAGGGGTCGCATGTTCATCGTGCTCCATATCTAGGACATAAAAATCGGCAGGAAAAATCAGCTTATCAACCTTAACTAACACGTCTTCCACTATTCCCTTAGAATAAGCATTAGAACGGTCAGCTAACTGAATCACAACACCTGTTTCATGTAAGGCACCTAGCTTTAAGGACTCGTACAAAGAATAAGGAATTACATTTATAGAAGCCCCTAAATCTAGCATAGCCCTTGGAAACGTGGTGTCCCCAATCACACAAGGTATAGCAAACATGCCTGGATCACTGCATTTTGGGGGAAGTTTCTTTTGAAACATGGCAGACACATGTTCGCTAACCTTAACCTTTTGTGCTCCCCTTAACCGTTACTTTCTTTTAGTAATGCACATTTCCTTAAGAAACTTTGCATACCTAGGAATTTGTTTTAAAGCATCTAAAAGGGGAATGTTTACCTCACATTTACGAAAGGTTTCGTAAATGTCTTTATCGCACTCCTTTCTTCGAGTATCTTTCAGTGCCTCTGGAAATGGTGGAACCGGCTCATAAGGTGGTGGAGGTGGTGGTTGCTTAGATTGCTCATCTGATGTAGATGACATTGGTTCGGGATCGGGCACCGGTTCATAAACAATGACCTCTTCCTCTACCTCTTTGTCTTTAGCTGTCGCTTTATCATTGCTCTTTAGTTCTCTTCCACTTCTTAGTGTTATGGCACTTGCATTTTGTCTCGGATTAATCTCCGTTTGAGACGGTAGCTTACCCGAATCACGAGCCTCTAATCGACCCACAGCTCCCGAGACCTGACTCATTTGCTTTTCCAGAATCTTTATGCTCGAACGAGTCTCCTCCTGAAACTGAACCATATTTCCCTGCATGTTAGTAACATTTTTAGTTAAAGCATTAATCATATCCTCTGTAGACATGCTGGTACTCGGTCCCTGTGATTGGCCTTGCGGCCGAAAATATGGAGCTCCTTGCTCCGGTGCCCTCGAATAAGGAGGTGGTGGGCGGTTATACTGCTGTGGCGGCTGCTGGTTCCCTGATGAATTCCCGTACCTCAAATTAGGATGATCTCGCCATCCCGGATTGTAGGTACCAGAATATGGATCATATCTTTTCTGGAAACCTTGGCCCTGAAAACCGACCGCCTTAACCTCTTCACTCGGTTCTTCTTGTAGATGAGGGCAAAAATCAGTTGGATGATTTGAAGAGCAAATGCCACAAGCCTTTACTTGGTGAGTTTTCTCTTTCACTATGAATTCTCGCATCACGGATGTGAGAGCTTGCACCTGATCTTCCAGCTTAGAAGAACTAGAACCCTCGGCGACCACACGTCGAGATCCAGACCTTCTACTAAAAGCGCCTCGAGCTTCAAAGAAGCTCATTTAACAGTTCCTTAGCAGCGAGTGCGGTTTTATTCACAATGGAGCCGCCACTTGCTGCATTAACCATCCTAGCATCCTCATCACATAAGCCATTATAGAAATATAGTACCAAATCTTCCTCTGAATAACCGTGGTATGGACAGCTAGCACATAACTTCTTAAACCTCTCCCCATACTCATAAAAAGACTCATCACCCCGTTGCTCAATGTTACTTATCTCCTTCTTCAATGTAGATGATTTAGAAGTAGGAAAGTATTTCTCGAGAAAGCTCTTTTTCAATTGTGCCCAAGTGGTGATGCTGCCAGCCGGAAGGTAGTACATCCAGTCCTTTACTGCGCCTTTTAGTGAAAAGGGGAAGGCTTTAAGCTTGATTCTGTCTTCTGAAACTCCACTTGGTTTCATGCTGCTGCATACCACATGAAACTCTGACAAATGTTTATTTGGATCTTCACCATTTAGCCCATGGAATGAGGGAAGCAAATGTATCAACCCTGACTTTAGCTCAAAGGTGTCCCCCACTTCCGGTTCCGGAAATGTGATACACAAAGGCTATTGGTCAAGGTTAGGAGCAGTGAGCTCCTTTAAAGTGCGGTGCTCAACTCTAGGAGGCATCTCTTCTTCAAATTCAAGCGAAAAAGGGAGCTCTCTAAAGCCTTCACGCAATTCTCTTCTCAACCTGAAAAGGGTTAGTTCTAGATCTCGATCGTACTGCAAAGGCTCTTGGTTAGTAGCACGAGTATTAACCATAAACAAAAACCATAAGCAATACAATCCAAAAACATACACTAAATACAAACAAGTAACACCGTTTCCCCGGCAACGGCGCCAAAATTTGGTGGGCTCTTGTCGTGAGAGTCACCAAATATAATTTTCTCCTACTCTCTTTTACAAATAAATGTAGATAGGAAGTAGGCCGGGTTCGTATCCACAGGGAAATGGGGAAAGCAAGTGTATTTAATGAAACTGATCACCTAGATTTCTCTACGTGATGAACAATCGAGGCAATGGGGGATTTTGGATTAAATCAAAATCTAGACGAGCAAACAAGATGAAAATTAATTAGTGGAAGTCAATAATAACGAAGTTAGGGTCCAGTTGATATCCACTTCTACGGATCTATTTATCGATTCACTGCAAGCCTACTCAATTCTTGGTTGATTATCGTTAAGGATCGAATCCTCCGTTCTCTCAAGTTTTAGTTAAGTAAGTACGAGCTGCGCATTACAAAATCCTAATTCTCAATCAACCTCTCCTAGCGTCGAGATTCAAACTAAGAATCGCATTAAGAATAGAGAACCGATAATATTGCCGATATTTAAACAAGCGCTAAGCATTCAACAACTTGTCTAGCTTAACTAGATTCACTCAATAATGTTCAGCATAAATCAAGAGAACCTAGCTTACTACAACATGGTTAAGCATATAACATCAGATTATATCCGAAACCTAGCATTAAATCAACAACAAACATCAACTAGTAGTACTCCTAGCTAATCCAAGTCATGACCATAAACATTAATATTGAAAGCTAGACAATAACCAAGATAAAGAGTAAGAGAAAGAGTAAATCTTACAATAAACCGTCAAAAGCTTCCTTCAACCATTCCCAAGAGAGTTTAAGCTATAATTTCCATGCTTCTTGTCCAAAATACAAAAGTGAAATACATAAAGCTCAATGGAAGATGAAAACTAGAAAACTAAAACAAAAGGGAGGAGTTCTTTTTCTCTAAGAGTGGCTAACCCCTTAGGATTATGAATATTGTCCTATTTATACTCCCAAGAAAATATCATGAAAACAAAGAAGAAAGTTACAAGTTGTCTAAGTCGGCAACTTAGCCGACTTTGCCCAGTGCCAGGGGTCGCGAGGTGCGGCATACTTCGCGAGGTGCGACATAGCCATGTCGCGAGGTGCGAGTATGGTCGCACCTCGTATTTTGCGACGGGCACGAACGAACCACAAAAGTGCCCAGGTCGCGAGGTACGGTACAGGTCGCGAGGTGCGACATGGGCTTGCCTTGAACTTTCTTGGCTTGCCAGAAGGATGATGGTGCCGATGCTGTCCAATGATGTTCATGTGCTGCTTGCATTGATGCCCAAAGTGACTATAGGCCAAAGCTCCCAACAACTCCAAAGGCTCACAATGTCGCACCTTAACACTCTCTTACAACTTCAACCTTAAACTTCCGCTAAAGCCTAAAAGTGCGCTAATGCCCATGACTACGACCAAGCCTTCCATCCAAAAGACGTCTAAAACAACGTAAAAACCCCGATAAACTTGAACACATCAATGCTCTCCAGGCTGGTGTGATAGAGACTTTGTGCAAGTTTGAGATGTATTTCCCACCTGCTTTCTTCGACATTATGGTCCATTTGGTTGTACATCTAGTTCGAGAAATTAAGCTATGTGGTCCGGTGTTTTTGAGGTGGTGCTATCCCTTTGAGAGACATATGGGCTCTTTGAAAGATAAAGTAAGGAATCCTGCTCAGCCAGAAGAAAGTGAGTGAAGAGGTCAATAATTTTGTGGATGAGTTCTTACCTAATGTTGATCCTATTGGACTTCCTACATTTCGACACGAGGGCAGACTCCAGGGTAAAGGTACACTTGGCTCCAAAATGATCGTACCTCCTGTTGAAAGGCGCATACAAGCACACTTATTTGTATTGCAGCATATGGTACAGGTCCATCCCTACTTGGATGAGCATATGGAGGAGTTACGCGATCAGAATCCAGGTAAAGGGACTAGAGCATTGATGCAGTTGCATAATAAGACGTTTATTGATTGGTTCCATAACCGAGTAATGCGTGAAGTAGATTCCAATGTTTCTAAAACTCTAAAGTGGCTAGCATTTGGTCCTCGAGAAGTGTGCACTCCAATGAGGGTTATGATGTTAACGGATTTACATTTTGGACAGATCGTCAAGATCAAAAGTCGAGATCTCTGCAGAATAGTGGCATTTCAGTAGAGGCATCATCTACACAGTATGCAAGTGCCAAAGACAAGTCTCCTATTGATGCTAAATTGTTATACTATGGGCGGGTTCAAGATATATGGGAGCTTGACTACTCTGGTTTCACGGTCTGCTTATTTCGATGTAAGTGGGTTGATTATAACCGGCGCTACATAAGAAAAGATGACCCTTGTGGATTTACTCTTGTAGACTTGGGTCGGTTGCGTTATAGTGAAGAGCCATTCGTGCTTGCATCACAAGTTAAGCAAGTATTCTACGTAACTGACCCTTCTGATAACAAGTGGTCAATTGTTGTCCCTGGAAAAAGAAGTATACTTGGAGTTGGTGATGTTGAGGATGAGGAGGAGTATGATGCGTTTGAAGACACCTCGCCTTTCACCATTCCCAAGTCCGATGTCACTGATGTCGAGTTAGCGACAAATTACATGCGTGCAGATCACGGGGAAGGGATAATGGTTGAAACTTCATAGGAAGGTGGCAAAAGTAAACAATAGGCTCGACTTCTCAAGTTCAAATTCCGGCTTCCGGCTTTTCAAGGTCATTTGACTTAATTTCTCACTTTTTGTCGTTTGTAATGTCATGAATAGTTCTTATTGGTATGTATATATGTATTACAATCAACTAAACTCGCTTCACATGTTTTGAAACCCATGTTGGGTAAGTGAATGTCATTTCGGGCCTATTTCGGCTTTTCGAGCTCAATTTCTTTAATTTATCGCTTTTAGCCTCATTTTAGGTCATGTATAGTTTTTATTGGTATGTATATATGTATTACAATCAACTAAACTCGCTTCACATGTTTTGAAACCCATTTTGGGTAAGTGAATGTCATTTCGGGCCGATTTCGGCTTTTCGAGCTCAATTTCTTTAATTTATCGCTTTTAGCCTTATTTTAGGTCATGTATAGTTCTTATTGGTATGTATATATGTATTACAATCAACTAAACTAGCTTCACATGTTTTGAAACCCATTTTGGGTAAGTGAATGTCATTTCGGGCCGATTTCGGCTTTTCGAGCTCAATTTCTTTAATTTCTCGCTTGTAGCCTCATTTTAGGTCATTCATAGTTCTTATTCGTATATGTATCACCATTAGAGTTACTTAAAGTCGGGTCACATGATTTTAAAGATATTTCCGATCGAATTATGGTCAGTGCGGGGAGGGTGCAACGGGGGCGGCGGCCGGGGGTCTGCAAGGGGGGGAAGCAGGGTGGGGGGCGTGCAAGGGGGTGGGCAGCGGGGGATGGGTTGCGGGGTGGGGGGGGTCCGGGGGGGTCAACAGGGTGGGAAGCGGGGGTGGGGGAAGCATGGTGGGTGGGGGGGCGGGGTGGGGGGGCGGCGGGGGTCGGGCAGCGGGGTGGGGAGCAGTAGGGGGACAGCGGGGGGTGGGGAGCAGGGTAGGTAGGGCAGCGGGGTGGGGGAGCAGCAGGGGGGGGGGACAAGCGGGTGGGGGAGCAGTGGTGGGGGCGACGGGGTGGGGGAGCAGCAGGGGTGGGGAACAGCGGGGTGGGGGATCGGCGGGGTGGGGGCGGCGGGGTGGGGGTGCAGCAGGGGTGGGGACAGCGGGGGTGGGGGCAAGCAGGGGGGACAACATGGGTGGGGGTAGCGTGGTGGGGGAGCAAAGGGGGTGGGGGGACAGCGGGGGTGGGGGTGCCGGTTGGGGCGGCGGCCCGGCGGGGGTGGGGGCGGCGAGGGGTTTACATTTGTTTGATGTTTGTTTGATACCATTGTTTTTTTTTTGTTAACTCTTGCGCGTTTCTAATTTATTTTTTTACATTATTTCAGGACTTTCAAACATGGTCTGAGATGATGTGATTGTGGAGGAAAAAACCGATGATGATTATGATAAGTCATTGGATGATGATGATGAGTATGATGCGGACAAGGAGGAGGATAAAGGTGAACCGGAAGACATAGCGGATGATGAGGAGGAAATTCGCTTGGCGGAAATAAATGAGGTGCTAGTCGATAATGCTCCCCCTATTGACGACAATGCTAGGGAAGATTGTCCATTTATTTCATCCATCGTTGTGCCACACAATAATGCGGGTAAAGAATTGCATAGGACCACCAAAACTCCAAGCATTGTTGCAACAAAGAAGCGAAAAGGAAGGGGTGCGACTAAGGGTTTGAATGTTGATAGAAATAGCCATATGACCCTCGTCTATGATGATTTGGGTCAACCTTGTGGTAAGTGGCGTGCAAAGTATGGGCAGCATATTGGGTTTTGTATGCGCAAACTCAACATTTTGGTCAAATGGAAAGATGTGCCCGAGGGAATGAAGAAATCATTATGAGAAGACACTTGTGTAAGTTTAATTTTCAACTCAATTAGTTTAAGTTCTCGCATTTAGCCACATGGTAGGACATATATAGTTGTAATAACAACATATACAACCATTAGAGTCAAGAAAAATCACTTCACATGCTTTGAAACCCATTTTGGGTAAATGAAGGCCATTTCGGGCCGGTTTTTGCTTTTCATGTTCAATGTACTTAGTTACTCGTATTTAGCCACATGTTAGGACATATATAACTCTTATAACAACATATACAACCATTAGAATTAACTAAAATCCATTCAATTGCTTTTAAACCCATTTTGGGTAGATGAACCGATTTTGGGTAAATGAAGGCCATTTCGGGCCGATTTTTGCTTTTCATGTTCAATGTACTTAGTTTCTCGCATTTAGCCACATGTTAGGACATATATAGTTGTAATAACAACATATACAACCATTAGAGTCAAGAAAAATCACTTCACATGCTTTGAAACCCATTTTGGGTAAATGAAGGCCATTTCGGGCCGGTTTTTGCTTTTCATGTTCAATGTACTTAGTTACTCGCATTTAGCCACATGTTAGAACATATATAGCTCTTATAACAACATATACAACCATTAGAATTAACTAAAATCCATTCACACGCTTTTAAACCCATTTTGGGTAGATGAAACCGATTTTGGGTAAATGAAGGCCATTTCGGGCCGATTTTTGATTTTCATGTTCAATGTACTTAGTTTCTCACATTTAGCCACATGTTAGGACATATATAGTTGTAATAACAACATATAAAACCATTAGAGTCAAGAAAAATCACTTCACATGCTTTGAAACCCATTTTGGGTAAATGAAGGCCATTTCGGGCCGATTTTTGCTTTTCATGTTCAATGTACTTAGTTTCTCGCATTTAGCCACATGTTAGGACATATATAGTTGTAATAACAACATATAAAACCATTAGAGTCAAGAAAAATCACTTCACATGCTTTGAAACCCATTTTTTGGGTAAATGAAGGCCATTTGGGGCCGATTTTTTCTTTTCATGTTCAATGTACTTAGTTTCTCGCATTTAGCCACATGTTAGGACATATATTGCTCTTTTAACAACATATACAACCATTAGAGTTAACTAAAATCCATTCACATGCTTTGAAACTGATTTTGGGTAGATGAAACCGATTTTGGGTAAATGAAGGCCATTTCGGGCCGATTTTTGCTTTTCATGTTCAATGTACTTAGTTTCTCGCATTTAGCCACATGTTACGACATATTTAGTTGTAATAATAACATATACAACCATTAGAGTTAAGAAAAATCACTTCTTATGCTTTGGCCATTTCGGGTCGATTTTTGCTTTTCATGTATAATGTACTTAGTTTCTCGCATTTTGCCACATGTTACGACATATTTAGTTGTAATAACAACATATGCAACCATTAGAGTTAAGAAAAATCACTTCTTATGCTTTGAAACCCATTTTGGGTAAATGAAGGCCATTTCGGGCCGATTTTTGTTTTTCATGTTCAATGTACTTAGTTTCTCGCGTTTAGCCACATGTTACGACATATTTAGTTGTAATAACAACATATACAACCATTAGAGTTAAGAAAAATCACTTCTTATGCTTTGAAACCCATTTTGGGTAAATGAAGGCTATTTCGGGCCGGTTTTTGCTTTTCATGTTCAATGTACTTAGTTTCTCGCATTTAGCCACATGTTAGGACATATATAGCTCTAATAACAACATATTTTCATTGATATATATGTATATGGAAATTAACTATTTGTTGGTTTCTTGTTTCTATAGAATTTGTTCCGTATTACGCCTAATGAAGCCAAAAAGGCGTTGTTCCTATCCGCGGTGGCCGAAAGATTTAGTGCTTTCAAAAGCACACTAGTTAGTGGGTGGATCATGAAACGGAGAAAGAGGAATGAAAAGAAGAATGTAAAGAGGAGGAAAATTGTAAAATCAAAGCAAAATGAGACAGAAGAAACAGAAAAGGACGGGGGAGAGGAAGAGCCACGACAACCGGATAACATGCCTTATGAGATTTGGGGCCATATAAAACGAGAGGATTGGGAGGCATTTGTTGCCCAAAATACTACGCCGGAGATGATGGTAAGTATTGTGCTATTTATCGCATATTCGACTTTGTATATTTACTCTTAATACAATTAGATGTGTTTTCAAACTAACCATGTGATTTTATAGGCTAAGCGTGAGAAACATGCACACAGTTCAAAACAGAGGAACCACTACCATCAAATGGGTTCCTACACTTATGCGAGGGCGAGACAGGTGTGGATTGACGATAAATTTTACCCTTCTATCGATGCATCTACAACGACATCTTCTGCCTCCAACACCGCATCTGTCAAAGTTGACCGTGTCGCTGATTGGTGGTGCTCCATGCATAGGCGTGATTCAAACAATAAAATGACCATTTCAGATCCGGGGACCTTGAAGATAGCAAATGCCGTTGTAAGTAATTGAAATAAGTTATTTTTCGCCCGCTTCTTCGCCATCCCCCCTGCAGACCCCCGTCCCCTTGCTGCCGAACCCCCGTCCCCTTGGTGCCTCCTGCCCGGACCCCCCGCCCTTGCCCCGGCCCCCCTCCTCGAGACCCCCTCCCCTGCTGCCCCCCTTCCCCCTATTGCCTCCCCCGCGCCTCCCCCTTGGACCCCCTCCCCTGCTGCCCCACCTCGCACCCCATTCCCCCTTCTTTGCCTCCCGCCCGCCCACCCCTGCCCCCCCTTAGACCTCTCCCCTGCTGCCCCCGGACCCCCCTTCCCCCTGCCGCCTCCCCGCGCCCCCGCTGCCCCCCTCGGACCCCCTCCCCGCTGCCCCGCACCCCCTCCCCCTCCCGCCCCCTTCCCCCCCTACGCTCCCTGCCTCGCCCCCAATGGACTTTGGGAAAGATGCTCTTTATGAGACTTTTGGAAAGGACCACAATGGACGTTTGAGGGGTTTTGGTGGTATTCGTCTCGGTGTGAAAAAAGCCTATGCCAAAGATTCCTCCGTGGGTAGAAGATCACGCTCTAACGAATCTATATCACAAGCTATGCGGGAGAAGCTTACGGAGGAAATTACAGAGAAAGTGACGGCTAAAATCACGGAAAGTTTCAACGCGGTCCTTTCACAGTTTGGTATACCGGCGATACATCCTTTGGATCGTCCTTTGGAGGACAAAGCTAGCCATCCTAACACACAAAAATCAGCACCATCTATACTTGAGTTAGAGGTAACTACTATCCTTCTTATAATTTTTGAAACTAAGTAATATAAACTAACCTCAATCCATTTACTTTTGGAAGGAAGAAACGCCTTGCCAGCTTTTACTACATGGTAAAGATGAGGGTTTGATTGTGGTGGCTGAAGGAAATGCACAATTGTCCATCACGAGTGTGTGGACAATGAGCACTTGGCGGTTAGTGTAGTCACCATCACTCCTGGTTACGAAGACTTTGCTCTTCCGTTGCCTAAATCGTCAGTTGATATAAATGTCTTGATCGACGCTCGTGGTGGTTATGTGTTGTGGCCATCGGCATGGGTGAGGCTTTCAGACGAGGTAAAATGAGAAACTAAAATCCATATTCATATTGATTTATTTCATACCTATTAAATATTAACTAACTAAGTTGAATGTTTTTCCCTTTGAATTAATAGGTTTTGGAGAGAATAAACAAGCCCAAGGAAAGCAAGGCGGACTCACCTCCTCTAGAAAAGGCGAAGGAGAAGGAGGGTACAAGCAGGCCAAAGAAGGCCATTTCGGGTAAAGGAACGCAAGACTCCAAAGGTTTAAGTTGCGAACAAAACCCGTCTAAAGATACTTGGATTAAGAAACCAACGCTTCAGTGTCTCACTATGTCATGCTTATGGCTACATGCAAATGTGCGTGATATGCCGGATGATACACCTGTGGAGGTGAAGTTGGGTACCACGGAATTAAACTACCACAAGGAAACATCGACATGGGTGTCTAAGGTTGATGTGAAGGAGTTCCTTTGCGGAGAGATGTTGAATGTTTCCTTGATTCAAGCCTTCATGAGGTATAATAGTTGTACTTATGAAATATATGAACTTCCTTTGCAATATCTAATAATATATCTATGTAACGTACTTGGTTGTGCTTTGAAGATTACTCCAAGATGATCCTCGTGGACGCAATCAGTTTGGGTGGTTATGTCCAAATTTTGTCCGAGCTGACAATTATTTGCAAAACACAAGTGAGGTTAAGGAGTATATTTGGCTATGTCTCAAAACATCTAAACGTGCACAACATAAGTTCATATTTGCCCCTTGTTTTGAAGAGTATAGTTCTTACCCTTGTATCCATTTTTGCCACTTCATTATTATACAATACAAGTACTCACATGATTGCTTCCTAACTTTTTTGGGATTTTAGTCTCCATTGGTCGCTCCTTGTGATTTGTCCTTCAAACAACACAGTATATCAGTTTGATTCTGCAGCTCAAGATCCACCAAGATCCTTACTCCTCAAATCATGCATAAATAGGTATGTTTGTTACTTAAAATGCTTATTAGCATAACATGTTTCACTAATTTCATCCTTTGCCCACTTCTCACATGAAATTAACATAACTACAGTTCTATGAAGAAAGTTGAGAGAACAGAACAAGTTCCTCAGTGGAAAACAATGAAGGTAATAGATATTACTTAACCTACTTCTTTCTTTTATAAAAAACAAACATGTACGTTTCTTACATGTTTTTTTTTATGTAATTTTATAATTAGTGTGCTCAACAACCTGGGGGAACCGAGTGTGGCTACTATGTGTTGAGGTTCATGTTCGATATATTGTCAAGTTGCAAGGAAGCCGGGGATCTTGAGAAGGTATTATACATAAATAATAAGTAGCTCACTTTACGGTCGATTTTGGCCTCGTAAGCTCAATTTTTTTAACTTTCCCGCATTAACCACATTTTAGGTCATATATACTTATAACAAGTACATATAGAACCATTAGAGTCAAGTAAACTACATTCACATCACTTAAGACCCAATTTGGGTAAATGAATGCTATTTTGTAGCCGATTTTGGCCTTTTAAGCTCATTGTACTTATTTTCATACATTTAGCCACATGTTAGGACATGTATAGTTCTAATAACAACATGTATAACCATTAGAGTTAAGTAAAATCCATTCACATGCTTTGAAACCCATTTTTGGTAAATAAAGGCCATTTCGGGCCTATTTTGGCCTTTCAAGCTCATTGTACTTATTTTCTTACATTTAGCCACATGTTAGGACATGTATAGCTCTAATAACAACATATACAACTATTAGAGTCAAGTAAAATCCATTCACATGCTTTGAAACCCATTTTGGGTAAATGAAGGCCATTTCGGGCCTATTTTGGTCTTTCTAGCTCATTGTACTTATTTTCTTACATTTAGCCACATGTTAGGACATGTATAGCTCTAATAACAACATATACAACTATTAGAGTCAAGTAAAATCCATTCACATGCTTTGAAACCCATTTTGGGTAAATGAAGGCCATTTCGGGCCTATTTTGGTCTTTCAAGCACATTGTACTTATTTTCTTACATTTAGCCACATGTTAGGACATGTATTGCTCTAATAACAACATATACAACTATTAGAGTCAAGTAAAATCTATTCACATGAGAAAAGCGTTATTTTCTCTCTCTAGTTTCCCGCTAAAGAGACCCTTCAAATCGCCATTGTTACTGATCGCGGTGCTTCGGCACCTGAGCTATGGCACGAACTAGGAAACAAAATGCGATTGTTCACAACAATCCAAAGAACGCTAAAACAAAAAAGGGAGATGATGTTAGCAAGACCATAAATGATGATGAAACCCAGATGATGGAATCGAATGAGATTCTGGAGGACATCTTAGCCAAACAAATGTATAATGGTGATGAATCTTTACAAGTTTTGCAAGATAAGGAACATATGGATAAATGGATGAACGCCCTCAAGAATGGTGATTCACAAAGGGGTGATAATAACTCCACATAGAAGATTTTGGCAGCAGAATCTCTTGCGGGTAAATCTCTGAACTCAATTTCACATGTTAAAATAGATATGGATGATATTGAAGATGAAATTGGATATTGGAGTTCAGCTATTGTGTGTTATGTAATGGGGTCTAATCCGCCATTGAAGGTCATGGATGGATTTGTGCGAAGGATATGGAAGGATTATGGAATTGATAAAATTGCCTTAATTGGAAAGGGTCTTTTCTTGATACGGTTTAATTGTATGGAACATGTGAATGTTGTTCTGGAATCTGACCCTCAATTTTTTGATTCAAAACCTTTCCTTGTTAAAGCTTGGCATCATGAAATGGATTTGAATGACCCTATTAAAACTGTTTCAGTTTGGATTAAGATGCCTCAACTAGATATTAAATATTGGGGGGAGAAGAGTCTTAGCAAAATTTCTGGGTTAGTAGGGCGTTTTGTTAAAATGGATCAAGCTACAAAGAACAAGGATAGATTGATGTATGCTAGGGTTATGGTAGAGATTGGTTTGTCACAGGATTTACCTAATGCTATATTTTTTGAGAATAAGAGAGGGGTAGTCATTGAACAAAAAATTGAATATGAATAGAGACCTTTAGTTTCTACATGTTGCCATGGATATGGACACACTGGTGATAAGTGTAGGAAGAATAAAGAGTAAAGATGGACCCCTAGGAAAACTGTGGACCAGATTCATAAGGTGCCTGTGCTGAATATTGATAATGATGGGCTGCAAGAGGGGTTCAAGGAAGTGACAAGAAGGAAGAATAGTCCTGCTAGGAATCCTAAAGAAAATATTGCTCTAGTCAATACTGCAAATGCTTTTCAGGTACTTGATAGGGACATGGAGGTGCAGTTTGGCAGTGTAGATGAAGAAATAAGGGTTGAAACTGGTTAGGGGGGGGAGCCCCCTACCAGGGATGGATAACATCCTCATATGGAATGTCAGAGGGCTGAACAACATTACAAAACAGATTAAAGTGAGGAAGATGATTCAACTTCACAACATTCAGCTGTTTGGTCTTCTGGAGACAAGGGTAAAAGCTCCTAATCTTGGGAGAGTTTACCTTAATTTGTGCCCTCAATGGTGTTTCTTCTCTAATCATGTGAGTCACTACAATGGCAGAATAATTATTGCTTGGATTCCTGAGGTTTTTACTGTTGACATATTAATAACTACTGCCCAGTTGGTGCATTGCAGAATCTATATTCAGAGCAGTAAAAAATCTTTTTTATGTACCTTCATATATGCATATAATGATGAAGGTGGAAGAGATGATTTATGGAGTTCTCTCACTTCCATTGCTGCTGGGTGCCAGGAGCCATGGTGTGTGGGAGGGGATTTCAACAGTCTTCTCAACTTGGATGAAAGAATAGGGGGTTTGCCTGTTAGAGTTCATGATATCCTTCCTATGAGAAATTGCATGAATCTTTGTAAATTGGAGGAGGTAAAGGTTGCTGGCAGATTCTTCACCTGGACCAATAAACAAGAAGGAGGGGACATAATTTTTTCCAAGTTAGACAGACTTATGTCTAATGAGGAGTGGTCCTTAATGTTTCCTACTAGTGAAGTGCAGTTTATGCCTGAAGAGGACTTTGATCACTGCCCCATGGTGATTAAAACTTGTCCTGTGTATCATGGAAGGAAACCATTTAGATTTTATAATCATTGGTGCCTTAACCATAGATTCATAGAAACTGTTAAAACTGGATGGGAATTGCAGATAGTTGGATGCAGAATGTACAAAGTCATTAGTAAGCTTAAAAGTCTAAAGAAGTATCTCAAAGACTTAGATACCTGGGGACATGATGAACTACATGCTGCTTCAATAAGTGCTAAAAATGATCTGCTTAGAAGACAGGAAGAGATGCATCAGAATCCTTTAGATGAAGATCTGGTAAATCAAGAAAAGGATGCTCAGAGTAGATATGACGAGGCATGGAGAACATACAACTTAGCTATGAAACAGAAAGCTAAACTTCACTGGCTGAAGGAGGGGGATGAAAATTCCAAGATTTTTTACAGAAGCATCAAAGCTAGATATAGAAGAAATGCTATTAATGCCATTCATAATGAGGCTGGCTGCTGGGTGGATACTCCTGAAGGGGTAGCTTAGGCTTTCATTGGTTTCTACCTAGGGCTGCTAGGTGAGTGTATGAGCAATAGGATGACTGTTTCCCCTGATATGATAGGGCATGGAAGGATTATGGATCCTGATCTATGCAATGCTCTGCAGTGTGACTTCACCAGGGCAGACGTTAAAAGGGTGATGTGGTACATTCCTGTTAATAAAGCACCAGGGATTGATGGCTATAATAGTGGGTTTTTTAAGGCCACATGGGACATAGTGGGGGAGGAGGTTGCAGATGCTATTTTGGATTTCTTCAGTACAGAATCTTAAAAGAACTCAACATCACTACTCTTACTTTAATTCCTAAGGTGAGGGTTCCTAGCACTGTAAGTGAGTTCAGGCCCATAGCCTGCTGCTCAACTGTTTATAAGTGCATTTCAAAACTACTTTGTGAGAAATTGAACAAAGTGTTACCCCATATCATTAGCCAAACACAGGGTGCTTTCATTTCAGGAAGGAATATCCTTCATAATGTATTGCTGTGTCAAGATTTGGTGAAGATTTACAGACCTAATCAGAAACAAGCCTGTTGCTTGATGAAATTAGATATTATAAAGGCTTATGATACCGTTGAATGGAGTTTCATTGAAGAAATGCTGCAGCAACTTTAATTTCCTACTCACTTCATCAATATGATCATGGTTTGTGTCACTTCACCTAGTTATGCACTCATGATTAATGGATGCCCTAGTGATTTAGTGACTCCAAAGAGAGGTCTCAGGCAAGGAGACCCTCTTTCTCCTTTATTGTTCACATTATGTATGGAGTATGCATCTAGGATTTTGACTAAAATCAGCACTATGCAAGACTTCCAACATCATGCTAGGTGTAGGAGGCTCCAAATAAACCACTTATGTTTTGCTGACGATTTGTTACTATTCTCCAAAGGTGATCTTACTTCAATCACTATGATGCTGGGGGGTTTAAAGATGTTTTCAGAAACTACTGGCCTCTAGATAAGCAAGGAGAAATCTGAGGTGTTCTTAACTGGAATGGATGCAGAACACAAGGCTAGAATTGCTGCTCTCTCAGGGTTTAGGCTTGGAACTCTACCTTTTAAATACCTGGGGGTTCCAATAACCTCAAAGAAGCTAAAGAAAGTGGACTGTGAGCTGCTGGTGGAGAAAATGTGCAACAGAATCAAGGTATGGAGTAGTAGAAATCTATCCTACAGTGGTAGATTACAGCTTGTAAATGTTGTGCTCATGTCTATTAGCATCTATTGGTGCCAAATCTTCATATTGCCTAAAGCTGTACTTAAGCAAATAAATGCAGTCTGTAGACATTATCTATGGCATGGGACATGGGACAGTCATAAAGCTGGATATATATGCTTGGAAGAGGTTTGTTTTTCTAAAGGTGCAGGTGGTCTGGGGGTAAGAAACATCAACCTATGGAACCTAGCGGCTGTTGGTAGACAAGTTTGGGCCATTGCTCATAAAAAAGACAACGTATGGGTTAAATGGGTTCACTCCATTTACATTAAAGAGCAAGATTGGGGTGATTACAGGGCTCCACAGGGGGCAAGTTGGGTTTGGAAAAGCATATGCAAGGCTAAGGAGAAAGTGATGCCATATGTTATGACTGCAGATGAACAAGTTTACAGTATCAAAATGGTATACTGTAAATTATGCCCTGAGGCTCCGAAGTGGTTATGGAGCCAATGTGTTTGGAATAGATTCTCTATTCCAAAGCATAGATTTAATCTTTGGCTCATTATGAAGCAAAGACTCCCTACTAAGCAAAGGCTTGCCCAATGGGGTGTTATTAGCACCAATATATGCTGCCTATGTGGAGAAGTGGAGGAGACTCACACTCATTTGTTTTTTGAGTGTGCCTTTAGCTCTCAATGCTTCCAAGAAGTTCTTCACTGGTTGGATATTCAGAGGCATGTACAGAATATCTACAGATTTATGAAGTGGATTAGCAGAGACTGCAAGAAATCAAGATTTAGGAAAAAAGTCATTTGTGCTTGTAACAGCCCGATTCCCGAGCTGATAGCTTAACTCGCTTAGCAATCACAAATCTCAATTAGCACCAAAATAATAATAATCACTTATAAATTAGATAATACTCGTAGTGGAAACAACCTGAAATATACGATCCTGGACCTGTGGGTTATGGGCCCACAAAACAATATCCTTTATATAAGACTTTAATTACAGCCCGCTCTTCCGAGCTACTAGCGAGACACACTCAACAACCATAAACTAGAATTAACTCTTAATTAAATAAAATCGCAGCGGAAAAAAATATCCTTAATTACACTAGTATGATGTTGGAGAGAATTCTAACTACTTAAAGGACCAAAGCCTGATGAAGACTTAATATAGCTAATAAAATAATGGAACCTGCTTAAAAATTTAGGCTGTTACACTCTACCACCCTTAAAATAAGTTTCGTCCTCGAAACTTCAAAACATAAACTCATAGATCAACCTTAAGTATCCATATATCAAGCACTACAGCCTTTGATAGTCCATAATAAATTTCCATGAAAAAGTTCTCAATTTTTCCAACAAATTAATTTCAAATATCCTCAAATTACAACTTTGAACTCCATACTCTTATTCCCAAAGTTTTACACAAATCTAGACTCTTATTCTTATTCTATAGCTCAAAACTTGAACTCTAATTACCCAAGTAACAGACACACATTCCCAATGATCTTTTACCCCGCTATGTGGCTAACTCAGCGCACGGTCGTAGGTTTGCTCTGATACCATTTGTAACAGCCCGATTCCCGAGCTGTTACAGTGCTGCTACTGCTGCTACCTGTTATGCCATATGGAGGTGTAGGAATGATGTACTATGGAATGATACACAACCCCTTGTTGAACATGTCATTACACATATAAAATACACTGTTAAAAATAGAATTGTACAGATTTGTGGGAAAAAAACCAAAGCTAGTGACTTTACCTGGTTACTAGGCTTATAGTCTTGTTATATAGCTACTTTGGGGCTAATCTGCTAGCCTGGTTAGTTTTTGAGCTGCTAGCTAAAGGAGGGGTTTGTTCTTTGCTAGATTGCTCTAGGTTGTAAAAAAGTTTTTGTGAGCAATATATTTCTTTCTTACGTCTCAAAAAAAAATCTATTCACATGCTTTAAAACCCATTTTGGGTAAATGAAGGCCATTTCGGGCCGATTTTGGCCTTTCAAGCTCATTGTACTTATTTTCTTACAGTTAGCCACATGTTAGGACATATATAGTTCTAATAGCAACATATATAACCATTAGAGTCAAGCAAAATCATTTTTCATGCTTCGAAACCCAATTTGGGTAAATGAATGCCATTTCGGGACGATTTTGGCCTTTTAAGCACATTTTACTTATTTTCTTACATTTGGCCACATGTTAGGACATGTATAGTTCTAATAACAACATATACAACTATTAGAGTCAAGTAAAATCCATTCACATGCTTTGAAACCCATTTTGGGTAAATGAAGGCCATTTCGGGCCGATTTTGGCCTTTCAAGCTCATTGTACTTATTTTCTTACATTTAGCCACATGTTAGGACATATATAGTTCTAATAGCAACATATATAACCATTAGAGTCAAGCAAAATCATTTTTCATGCTTTGAAACCCAATTTGGGTAAATGAATGCCATTTCGGGACGATTTTGGCCTTTTAAGCTCATTTTACTTATTTTCTTACATTTAGCCACATGTTAGGACATGTATAGTTCTAATAACAACATGTATAACCATTAGATTCAAGTAAATTCCACTCATATGCTTTTGAAACCCATTTTGGGTAAATGAATGTCATTTTGGCCCGATTTTGGCCTTCTTAGCTCAACTTTCCTTAATCTCCCGCACTTACTCTCATTTTAAGGTCATATATAGTTCTAATAAGTATATATGTAAGTATTAAAGTCAACTAAAGTCCACTCACATGCTGTGAAACCCATTATGGGTAAATGATTGTCATTTTTTGCTTATTTTTGCGTTTTAAGCTCGATTTCCTTAATTTCTTACATTATATTATTTCCTCAATCTCTTTAGAGTCAACTAAAGTCATATGTGTGTTTCCTTATGTTTGTTTTATAAGGTATTCCTCGATGGCAAACCAAGGGAGGGTTCTTCCACCACGGCCGAGATAGACGAGGTTCGGAATTTGCTAGCACGCTACCTTACCGACTTTTGCATGTGAAGATGATGTCGCGGCTTTGAGTTTTTATGTTCTTATTATGTTACTAGCAACTTATATAGGTCCAAATATTTATTTTTGATTTTAGTACTTATTACAACTTTATTTGTAGTACATTCTCGATATATATATATATATATATATATATATATATATATATATATATATATATATATATATATATATATATATATATATATATATATATATAATATCATTTTGACTTGTATACGACGCGTGCGTGATACTTTTTTCCAATTATAACAGGTTTAAATATACGCTTCATATAAATATAATAATATATATATATATAAATATTATATATATATATAAATATATATAATATTTAAATATATATATTACAATCTAATCCGATTTTCCTAAATAACCGGACCAGATTGTGTGCTTTGCATACATCAATTTGGCGCCAAGAACATTTTCTGATCCGATTTTCCTAAAAAACCGGATCAGAAAATTATTTACTGATCCGGTTTAGGACCGGATAAGTAAATAATTGATATCGGCTGCGAGCCCACCTGATGCGGCCCAAAACCACTGCAGCAAGCCCGGTTTTGACCGCATCAGATGGGCTTTTTCCACTAGTGATAATATCATTAATATGAAAACGCAACTGTTTTGCTGGCTTAGTTTATGAACCGAAAATAGAAAGTGGGCAAGGTATGGGTGGAGGATGGTTACTCTTTTGACCTGATATGGTTGGCTACGCCTCATAATGAACCTTGGGGCCGGGTAGTATTGTTGGGCTCCATAACGAACCTTGGAGGCAGCGTTTGTCCAAATCTCGTACTTGACACTGATTTGTTTAAGAGAATGAGCTATGCCAGCGTTGTAACGAAAGAAAATGATTTGACAAATAAAATGTTTATAACGGGCTGAAGTAAAGGTTTGATATTCAGAGCTCGGAATTGAAAGTGGAGCAAGATCAAGATGTCATTGGGGATTAAGGATTGATTTTGTATTTTAGATAGCTGATTTGAGAATAGTTATTGATAATTTCGTTGTATATAATATTTTGGGAATTTTAGTTTAGATATTGGTGTAATTAAGGATATTTTTTCGCAGCGATTTTATTTAATTAAGAGTTGATGTAGTTTATGGATTTGAGCGTGGTTTCATTAGCAGCTCGGAAGAGCGGGCTGTTACAAGATGGTATCAGAGCAACCTTGCGACCGTATGCCGAGTTGGCTACCTAGCGAGGGTAAAAGATTCTGGGGATAGTTTGAAATTGATTTGGCTTGCTTATGGTTAAGAATCGATGATGGGAAATTAGGATCTCAAAGATTGAGTATATGAATGTTTGTGCTTTTGCATGTGCTATATGATTTCGTTTATGTGGAAGTGTATTATCTTGTATTGTTAATGATGTTATGCGTTTTGAGAAAATTTTATGATTTGTTGAAGTAAATGAATTTCAAACGAGATCTCTGCAAATGAGATGACTGGAATCATATGCTAAAAATTTTGCTCCTTTTGTTTTCTTTGCTCCTCGATTCTAATATTGAGTTGAAGTGGAGATACAAAAGGTGATGGTAGAATTGAGGTTGGATGCCTAATATCTTAGGAGCTTGAGATTTTGGTTTTCTTTAAGTTATTGTTTACAAGTTTTGAGGATAAAACTTTTAATAAGGGTGGTAGTATGTAATAGCCCTATTTTTAAGAGCGTTTATTAAAGCTTAATTATAATTATTAAGTTAATTATGTTTTGAAAATTCTTATTTTATTTTAGTTTAGATTATGGAGGTTTGTAATATATTTATTTGTTTAATTTTATGATGCTATTATTGATATATTTTGGATTTTAAGTTTAAGCTGAGTGGTATTTGGCCAAATAGGGAAATTAGAGTCGGTTTCTTTTCTTTTCCTTGTCGGTGAAATTGGGAAAAAAAACCCCAATCTTATCTCATCTCTTCTGTGGCTCTCACAAAACCCCAAACCCCTCTAAACTTTCTGTCTCCCCGTGATGTCTCTCTTTCTCTCCTGCGGTCTCGCCCCCTCCTTCATCTCATCGGAGCTTCACTCCCTCCTGCTGGCGATTCCCCAAGCTCGCCGGAGCTAGGCCAGCCGCTCGCGTTTTTTCTCTCCTCGTTTGTCTTGTTGCTGATCTTGTTCTTCCTCCTCTGTTCATCTTCTGCAGTCGTGGTGCTGCTCGCGTGCCGCCGCGGTGCTGCCGTTGTTGTTGGTTGCCGTCGCTGCTGCTGCTGGTGGTTCTCGTTGCCGTGCTGTTGCTGCTGTCATTTTATTGGTTGTCCGGCGAAGTACCAAATGTACTCCCCCCTTCTTGTGTTGTTGTTATAATTGTTGTTGCTGTGTTGTTGTTGTTGGCAGGCATTTGTTGTTGTTGTTAGAATTGTCATAGTCTAATAAGGTTACAAAATCAGTTTGTTGAGGTTTATTTGTGAGCTAAGTTAGTTTTGTCTTCTCTTTATATTCTTAGTAGCCAAATTATGTTCTTGGTTTAAGTAAGGTTGTGAGTTAAGTTTAGTTAGTTTAGTTATATAATTTAGAAATATGATTATGAATTGGGAATGCTAGATGTGTGATGTAGCTTGTGTTATTGAATTTATAGTTGATTATGATTTGAGGATTATGGAATTGGGATGTTAAAGGTTGATAATTTCTAAATTGGGAATTGGTTATGGTTCCATTTTCTAGTTTGGATTAGTTTAAGGATAGTTTATTAATTATTCTTATTGTTGTGAAGTGGTTGTTGGAGGATGATTATGGAGTGGAATATCGTTTGGAGATCATTGAAGGAGGTTGTGTTGTTGGAATGATTATGCGTATGAGGTAACTTTTATGTTCAGTAAAATGTATTACTTATGCCCTCATGTGTGGATCTCTTTGTTCTGTTTTTGATAAATAAGTTCGTACTATGGCCATAGTTATGAATGTCTTGATATGAGTTGATTCTGGAAATATTATTGGATAATATGAATACGCAACTGTTTTGCTGGCTTAGTTTATGAACCGAAAATAGAAAGTGGGCAAGGTATGGGTAGAGGATGGTTACTCTGTTGACCTAATATGGTCGGCTACACCTCATAACGAACCTTGGGGGTAGTATTGCTAGGCTCCATAACGAACCTTGGAGGCATCGTTTGTCCAAATCCCGTACTTGACACTGATTTATTTAAGAGAATGAGCTATGCCAGCGTTGTAACGAAAGAAAATGATTTGACAAATAAAATGTTTATAACGGGCTGAAGTAAAGGTTACGAGTTTTCCACTCATTTTGAAATTTTTTTTCTTTTGTATTCTTCCCTCAATTTGCAGGTTTGATATTCAGAGCTCGGAATTGAAAGTGGAGAAAGATCAAGATGTCATTGGGGATTAAGGATTGAGTTTGTATTTTAGATAGCTGAATTGAGAATCGTTATTGATAATTTCGTTGTATATAATATTTTGGGAATTTTAGATGAGATATTGGTGTAATTAAGGATATTTTTCCGCTGCGATTTTATTTAATTAAGAGTTGATGTAGTTTATGGATTTGAGTGTGGTTTCATTAGCAGCTTGGATTAGCGGGCTGTTACAAGATGGTATCAGAGCAACCTTGTGTGGTATCCGATTTTTGACTGTCTTAATTAACGGTCTGAATCCCACGAAAGTCTCTCATTGGACTATGAGATTTAGAAAACTTGGAAGTCGCCACCCTATTAGTATCTGAATAGGAACAAATTTAATTAATAAATCGTTTTATTAAATAAATTTCAGGAAAAATCATTTGAAACGATGATGACTTCATATGGATAAGGCTTTTTGAAAATTGGTCTTTCATACCATGAGATAGGGTTCGGGGTTTAGGTTAAAAGGTGCGAACGTTTGGAACTCGTCTCCTCTTCCGTTCTACAGAACGGACTCTTACTAAATGCGTTATTTTTCATTTTAAAGTAATCATGGCTATTCAAAAGAAAGAAAATCATATAATTTGCACATATACACATTAACCATTTTTATTTACGACCAATATATCATTTGTACATGGTAGGTTTGAGCACTGAAGTTGCACTACGTACCAATCATTGCGGGATTGGAATCCACTCATGGATCAAAACCGTCGTAGTTCGAGCTTATGTCTCACCCTAAATGGTCAATTCCACTGGGGAAAGAAGAGGAGAGAATAGATTATGAATAATTCACTTTTAGAATTAAACAAATCTATTTGAAATGAGGTAATCACTCCAATTAGTGATTAAAATGGGGTTAAGATAATCACTTTAATTAGTGATAAAATATGAAGGATTAAGATAATCACCTTAATTAGTGACTAAACTTAAGAGGAAAGATAATCAACTTGATTAGTGATTAACAATGAAGGTTAAGAAGTAATCACCCTAATTAATGATTATTCAAGGTTTCAGATAATCACTTAATTAGTGATTAAATGAGGAAAATAATCGTCCTAATTAACGATCATTAAGGTTTAAGATAATCACTCTAATTAGTGATTAAATGAGAAGAATAATCGTCCTAATTCACGATTATTAGGAGTTAAAATAATCACTCTAATTAGTGATTAAATGTGAAAAATAATCGTCCTAATTAATGATCATTATGGTTTGAGATAATCACTCTAATTAGTGATTAAATGAGAAGAATAATTGTCCTAATTAACGATTATTAGGGTTTAAGATAATCACTCTAATTAGTGAATAAATGAGACAAATAATCGTCCTAATTAACGATCATTAAGGTTTGAAATAATCACTCTAATTAGTGATTAAATGAGGAAAATAATCGTCCTAATTAACGATCATTAAGGTTTAAGATAATCACTCTAATTAGTGATTAAATGAGAAGAATAATCGTCCTAATTCACGATTATTAGGAGTTAAGATAATCACTCTAATTAGTGATTAAATGTGAAAAATAATCGTCCTAATTAATAATCATTAAGGTTTGAGATAATCACTCTAATTAGTGATTAAATGAGAAGAATAATTGTCCTAATTAACGATTATTAGGGTTTAAGATAATCACTCTAATTAGTGATTAAATGAGAAAAATAATCGTCCTAATTAACGATCATTAAGGTTTGAAATAATCACTCTAATTAGTGATTAAATAATGATTGGAGATAGTCACCCTAATTAGTGATTAAAAGAAGTTTGTGTTAACCGCTCTAATTAGCGATTAATCGAGAATTGAAATAACCACCTTAATAGTGATCACGTTTATGATTTTCGAGAGGTCTTAGAAGGTTTGCTTCCTAATTGAAGGCTTTTGAGAAATAATCTTTATTGAAGATTATAAAGTCATTTGGAGAGAAATGATCAATTTGAGATCGAATTTGGAGATTTGTGTTTGGCTAATTGGAATTTGGCTATTTAAAGCGAGACACGTGAAACGACCTAAAATCAATTTGGAGATCCTAATTACCAATCTAATTATGTCAAATTATATGATTAATCCATTTGAATATGGAGAACACATTTTTAAAATGTAAGATGGATCATCATACAATTTAACTTAGTTAGATTTGCAATTTTTCCTCTTAATTGAGATTGGGTCATTTGATTCATGTACTATGACATATTGGGCCCAACATGCAACATTTGTAACATTGGTTGCTCATTTTATTAAAAAGAATTGTGAAATTATTTATGAACATTATGCATAAACATCTCCATGTTTTTTTATTAATTGAGTGATGCAATAATTATTTACAAATAAACTATTATTACAACAATATGTACAAAACCTATGATCTATACAAATCTTCAATCTTGATCTTCACCATGATGCTCCTTGATCTTCACCTCCTTGAATGGGCTTTGGAATTCATGTTTATTTGTGAATTTGTGAAAGTTAAAGATTAATTAACTTCTTTGATTTTGATTTTTTATGACAATTTTTATTGATTTTTATTTACATGATAAAATGAGTCATTTTAAGAGAAACTTAAAATTTCATGATTTTTTATTCACATTTTCATATGAAGAAACATTTTTTTTTTATGAAAGTTGAGTTAATTACTTTATTTCATTTTCCAGATTGCCTTTTTGTTCTTGTACTGAATTACAAAAATAATAACTTTCTATACAAAGAGTTAGACTAAGCATATGATACATCTATGGATAGATCAGTGAGTTTTTTATGTTGTATCAAAAGTTCACAAGTTTTTAGTGACCACTTGAATTATGGTGAATTTTATGTCAAAACGGGTCAAACCATGACCTTTATTCAATTTATTCTTTCAAATCCAACTTATTGAACTCATTTTGAGAACTAGACTGAATATTTTCACTTGAATTGGACACTTTTAAGACCTTTTTTTATTTATTTCCTTAACCGAAAGGAAAATTAATTTTTTGGAATTTAGTGATTTACATGAATGATTTTGTAAAAATGATATAAAATTATATAAAATTCATATGAACATGATTTTTATATTTTTAAAAAGCTACTGATATTTTCTTCAAACTTAATGTTTTTAGTTTTATCTAAAGGATTTTATTTTTAACTTTATTGACAGAACAAGCATAGGTAGTACTGAACAAAATCAGTTTTGCACAACCAAGTTGTATGATTTTTAATTATTTACACAAAATTCGGTTTTTAGAAATTCCAAAGCCCAGTTGCTGGAAATATCTTTGAATTCATAGGAAAAATATTAAATCCTACAACTACTATTCTGATAACACAGACGAAAAATAGAATGAATTGCAAAATTAAAACTGATTATAATTACAGCATCACATTTTCTTTTTTATGGAGATGTTTATGCACAACTATCTTGAATTTTTCTTATGAAATCATTTTTTTGTGATGAATAACAACTTGATTAAGGAACATCACATAATCACATTGTTTCCTAAGAGTCACCCCATTAGAGGTGACTATTCTAGGTGGGGTGATTTAAGGTTGGGAACCTATTAGGACTTCCACATACCCAAATCACTCCAAAGATTAAAACAATGATAAGAAGAAAACAAGGAAGAAGTTAGTAGATGATTAAATAGATAATCAAAATAACAAGAACTTTAACATTACATTGCTAGCTCAATGATGCACTTCCTTTTTGTAAATTTTTCTACCTTTTTTTGTGATTTTCTTAATTTTTAAGTGAGTTTCTAAATCTTCTTAATTACTAACTTAAACTCTTTTTTGTGTTTTTTTTTTCTTCTTTTGATGAACTTCTTTACTTACTAATTATCTTTCTAACTTTTACTTTCTTTTGCTTAAGTGAGATTTTTAGAGAGAAGGAGTAGAGAAGATGAGAGTGAAGTTGAATTGTGTTTTTTTCAACTTCCTACTTACTAATTAAGACTTTGCTTAGATGGAAAAATTAAGGAGAAGAAGAGTATTAGAGAGAGAAGTTGTGAAGTTGAATTGTGTTTTTTTCAACTTGGTTTTGAAGTGAATTTTGGAGGGTATTTATAGAGAAATGAGGGAAGTGAACTAGGGTTTCAAAGAGGTAGAAAATTAGATTTTTCATCCAAAAAAATCTGATCTTCTTCATCCCTAATTACCCTAATGACATCACTCTAATGACTTCACCCTAATGACATCATCAAATCTCTTTGGAAACATAAATATTCTTATTCTTTTTTAGATTTTCTCATTAATGAGGTAAGATCAGATTTTCAGAAAATATGCTTCCTAAAACATCCTAATATGCAAAAAAAATGCTTTGAAAATCGTGCAAACGAAATTGACCAGAATGCTGCGCCTAGCGCAGGAAGCTGCGCTAGGCACAACACCTTGGGCCTGGCGCAAGGTCTTGCGTCTGGCGCAGGTCTAACTTGGCGCACACCTGACCTTTCCGGAAAAAATCCGGATTTCCCCCTCTTACACATGGGATTTGATTCTTATTCTCACATCTTTTCATGATTCTTATTCTCTAACTAATGGATAAAGGATGTGTTTAGTGGATAAAGAATATATTCTTATTCTTTATCCAATGAACAATGACTTGACCATCAAGGAAACTGATTAATGTCGATTTTGGGATACGACGAAAATCCCGACGCCTAATCGCGACTTGTTTTTTTCATTTTTCCGAAAGACTGACTTAAGATAATTAATGAAAACACGTCAAATTAATGAAGACGATCATGATTATACTAGGAATCATTTTATTAAAACGGTGGTGGTAGTATTGACTACAACTCACGAAAATTATACTTCAAACATGAAAATGTATGATTAATACGCAAAAATGGAAAATCGTGCGACGGAATGAAACTCGCTCTCCGAGGTGCGCGCTCCACGCTGCATGATGATTTTGTTATTATAATTTTTTTTTTCAATACCTTTATTTATCCGAAAAAGGGGTTCAAAATTTGGTGTCTACAGAATGCCCCACATTGGTCGAATTTCGGAGAAAATGATGGCCAATGTTTGAAAAGACACAAAATTTTGACAGAAAATTTCTTTTGAGATAACAGATTCTCCATAGAAAATAGTCATCATCAGTGTTATTTTGAAAACATGATTTGCGACTTTTGTTGACGCTTTAAGTAGAAAATCCCAGTTAATTTTCTAAAATAGGAGATGCGACTTTGACGTCGTCTTTAAATAGAAAATCCCAATTAATTTCCTAAAATTGAGAATTCTACTTTATTGTCGTCTTAGATAGAAAATCCCAATTAATTTTCCAAATTTTGAAAATGCGACTTTATCATCGTCTTAAGTAGAAAATCCCAATTAATTTTCTAAATCTTGAAAATGCGACTTTATCGTCGTCTTAAATAGAATATCCCAATTAACTTTCTAAAAGTTTTGAATGCGACTTTAATGTCGTCTTAAATAGAAAATCAAAATTAATTTTCTAAAAGTTTTGAAAATGCAACTTTATTGTCGTCTTAAATAGAAAATCAAAATTAATTTTCTAAAAGTTTTGAAAATGCGATTTCATCATCGTCTCTTTTTTTTTAGTCTTCTGAATTTGTCTTTTGGTAATGCGAGAAATTCCGACAATTAACAGGTCGACTCCAGTTTTTACAGTTTTTCATGGCCTTGATGACAAACAAGTTGTCAAGTCACCGTTACTTACTTTTTATGACTCCATGTGTTATCATGTCACCTTAAACTAGGACATTGTAAGGTCATGTCAACTTAGAGTGATGCATTATTAAGTCATGTCACCTTAAAGGGCTGACCAAATGTTATTACCCTCTATGGTGGACCAAACCTCATATGGCAAAATTTTATCTGTTTTTTCCGAAATCTTTCAGAAATTTTTTTTTTATGCATAATGCTTATTTGCTTTATCGGAAAATGATGATCACTATATAAAATAGATTGATCAAGGTCATTATTTTGAATGATAATTAGGAAAAAGGGATTGTATCAACGTTCTTGATTCATCATTGACACAGTTTTTTTTATGTTCGGTTTTAGCAAAAAATTGCCATACCACAAATGCTTGGTCATTAGCCATGGTGAAGGATGCTCCTTATTATCCTATGGACAATACTCAAACTCATTATCCATGGCATAAATCATGGATGATCATCTTTTCCATCTATAAAAAGGGGCATGGTTCTTCATTTCCAAATGCACCACTTCCACTACTCCAATCTTTTCTCTAAATTTTCCTTTCACAAAAATGGGTCTTTCTTATGAAGAAGTTAATGAAATGCAGAGTCGGAAGAAAAAACAACTCTCGGGGATCACAAGAAACTTGGAGCAACCAATGCAATCTTTTTCCTCTTCCCGCTTCACTAAGGTGCTTATGCCTTTGCTTTCACTTTCTATTTGTTACGACATGATTCATGCTGCTTCCAAATTTTGGGATGAAACTCGCCATGTCTTCCGCTTTGGAGATCGGGAGATTGTGTCTTTTGTTGAAGAGGTCGAAGGTTTACTTGGCTTACCATCCAATGGTCCAGTTATCACACCAAGATCTCCTACCAGAATTTCGGGAGATTTATCAATGATTTTATATCTTCCTGAAAATCTTCATGGAAACTACCTACAATATGGTGAGGTATTTCTTGCCAACTTATTATTGACTTTTCAATTTGGCACTTGGCAACTTTCTAACAATGCCAACTATAGGATTGCCAGAGAAAATGCTTGCATTCTTATGATTTTGGGAAGTACCCTCACTAAATGGTGATTGGTGTCTTTCACTTATTCCTCAAATTGTTAGCGGGGGTCGTCTTGGACCACTTATTTTGGGGGAAATGTTCCTTGGCTTAGATGAACTCAAAAGAAACCCTCAAAGCTTTGTGAAGGGATGTCCATTAGCCCTTCATTTATGGCTATTAGAAAAATTTTCTCTCATGAAACCCCACAAGAGTCTTACCTACAAAACTAGTCATGTCCGGGAGAGAGGTCTTCTTCCTTTCTTCTATCAACTTAGCAAAAATGGTGGGTGGGAGGATTTTTTCTTATATCAAGACATAAAGTGGGTCACAAGCCACCTTGGCATTAGTGCAATTGTATATTGCAATTCTGGTCGCAGAGGTGTATAATTACCCGGGCTTTGCCAAGTCACTTTCTACCTTCCGTGGAGATGTTTAAGACAAATTGGTTGGAAGCAAGAGCATATTCCTTCCCTCCAGGCTCTTCCATCTTGTACCACTTATGAGGCTGATATGAGTGGTGTACAGATAATGCCTACTATATGGCAGGGGGCTAAAATTATATCAGCGCTACCGGAACCTTCTTTTCCACTAATTGATGAAGATTACCTTCAATGGCTTCTAGCGGATATTGGTCAAGACAAAGATTCAGACGGGCCTACCATAAAGAGGAGAAGGGTTTGAGAGAATTGTCATATTTATGTTCTATTTTGTTTTTTTTAAAGTTTGTAGGAAATGAAGGCTTTATGTCTTTTTATGTATGAAATGAAGTACCCCAGTTGGGATGAATAAAAGATCTGTTTGTGAGAATTATCTGCTTGTGAGAAATTTAATGTGAACACAATTCTAAATACGTGCACACTTTAACATTAAATATGACATGCAAATCATAATTAACTAATCATATGACACATAAAAGCATAACATATAAACCTTAACAGTCAAAGACATGTTTTTTCATTTCTCCTTTTTCCTTTTTTCCTCTTTTCCATTTTTTCTCTTTTTCTTTTTTTCGTTTTTTTGTTCGTTCGTTTTTTTTCTCTTTTTTTCCGTTTTTTTTTACATATATCATATGAATATCTTAAAAACTCATGGTATGTTTATTAAGAATAACCAGATAGGATACAAAGCCCACAAACTGCTTGGTTACTTGATCATGACAATTACAATTACTCTGATGCCTAAGCGTAGTATTTCTTCAACTGATCAAGATTAGTGAAATGGGTGAACTCATTTTTCATTAAAATCCATTAACTTCACTGCTCCAGCCATGGTGACATGCTTGACCAGGAATGGTCCAGACCGATTAGGCTTGAATTTTCCTCGAGGATCATGCAACGAAGCTCTATTTTCTTTTAAAACTAGATCACCTTCTTGAATGTCTCTATCTCGAACCGTTTTGTTAAATGCGCGAGCAATTCTCCGTTGATAGAGTTTAATGTTATGCAATGCTTGTAGTCGGCGCTCATCTGCGAATGTAAGCTCATCATAGCGAGTTTTGTGTCACTGGTCTTCCGAGATTTCACTTTCTGCTATGACCCTGAGAGATTGTATCTCCACCTCAACTGGTAGGATTGGCTCCATCCCGTAAACCAAAGAATATGAGGTTGTTCCTGTTGGAGTCCTAATTGATATCCTATATCCCCAAAGGGCATATGGTAGTTTGTCATGCCATTCCCTTGTCTTTTCAGTCATCTTGGCAACAATTGTTTTGATTGTCTTATTGGCTGCTTCTACCGCTCCAATTGTTTGGGGACGATAAGGTGAGGACTAATGATGCTTGATTGCATATTTTGCCAGAGTAGTCTTCAAATGACCCTCAAATTGTGATCCATTATCATAGATGATTTCAAAAGGTATGCCATACCGACAGATGATGTTGTTAATCACAAATTTCGAGACTTGCTTTGCCCCTAGCTTCGAAAATGATGCAGCTTCAACCCACTTCGAAAATGATGAGACTTGTTATACTGATGCCCATTTGAAGCCTTTGGATGAATTTGTCTGATTATGTCTATGCCCCAACTTGAAAACGGCCAAGGAGAAGTCATATTATGTAATGACACAGGTGGCATATGATTGAGATTAGCAAATATCTGACACTGCTTGCAGGCGCGGACAAAGCCGATGCAATCACCTTCTAGAGTGCTCCAATAGAAACACGCTCGCAAAATTTTACGAGCCCAACATTCTTCCATTCATATGGGGTCCACATTCCCTCCATGAACTTCTTCCATGATGACTTGCTTTTCATTTGTCATTTACGCAGAGTTGCGAGTACCATCAAGCCCTTTGTGATACAGTCTGCCTTTTAGTATAAGAAAGTGAGCAGTTAGCCTTCTGATGGATATTGTACCAGACATCATCATCATCATCATCTTGTTGAACCAGTGCGGAGACAATTTGTGCTACCGTCACTGTAGGACCCTTTTTTTCTTCAATTAAAACTGATTGGATCTTTGTACCATTTTCCCATGTTAAATTAACAGCGAGATTGGCTAAAGCATCAGTGAAACTATTTTATTCTCAAGGAAGATGTTTGAAGCTGGTGTCTTCAAAATAAGGGATCAACTCTTAAAGGTACTCAGTGTAGAGCTGAAGTCTCTCATCTCTAACCCTCCAAATTCCCATTGTTTGAGATATGATGAGATTAGAATCTCTATACACAGTGAGATATCTCGCCCCTGCTACCAAGGCGGTCTTTTACTCCATATATACAGGCTTCATACTCGGCTGTATTGTTTGTTGTTGGGAAATCCAGCTTGACAACAAATGGAATATGGACTCCATCAGGATCTACTAACAAAACACCTGCTCCATTACCTCTCCTATTAGAAGCTCCATCAAAGTACATGCACCATTGTGGATTGTCAATAAAGCATAAGTACTCATCAGGGAATGCATCATCATAATTATCTCCTGACACTGGTCCTTCTGCTAGGGCTTCAGATATGGCTCGTCCTTTAACATATTTATGGCTGACACATTGAATATCAAACTCAGAAAGCATAGCATGCCATCTTGCCAATCTTTCACTAAGAATGGGTTTTTTAAACAGATACTTGATTGGATCCAGTCTTGAGATCAGATAGGTAGTATGAGCTTGAAGGTGATGCCTCAACTTCATCGTGGCATAGACCAGGGAGACACATGCTTTTTCCAGAGGGGTATATCTTGTCTCATACTCCAGGAATTTCTTGCTGAGATAGTATTTGGCAACCTCTTTCTTTGTTCCCTCTTGATATTGGGCTAAGAGAGCTCCCATAGCCGTTTCTGTGATAGTGAGGTACAGAATCAGAGGTTCTCCTGGTCCAGGTGGCATTAGAACAGGTGGATTTGAAAGGTATTCTTTCATAGAATCAAAAGCTTCCTGACATTCTTCATTCCACTCATGGGATGCCCCTTTTCTGAGCAGCTTAAATATGGGTTCACATCTCATAGTGAGTTGTGAGATGAACCTGCTGATGTATTGAATTCTGCCGAGAAATCCTCTTACTTCTTTTTCTGTTTTTGGAGGAGGTAGCCCTTGAATAGCTTTTACCTTTTCAGAGTCCACATTGATGCCGTCTTGACTGACAATGAATCCCAACAACTTCCCCGAAGTGACGCCAAATACACATTTTTGAGGGTTCAGCCTTAAATTGTATTTCCTGATTCTTTCAAAGAAGGACCTTAATGCAGGAATATGCCCCTCACGATCTTCACTTTTCACAATCATGTCATCTACATAAACCTCCACAATGTCGTGGATGAGATCATGAAGGATAGTGGTTGCAGCCCTTTGATATGTGGCTCCAGCATTCTTGAGGCCAAAAGGCATAACTCGGTAGTAAAAAGTGCCCCATGGAGTGATGAAAGATGTCTTTGTCATGTCTTCTTGAGCCATGAGTATTTGATTATACCCTGAGAATCCATCCATGAAGGAAAACATTGCATGACCAGCCGTACTATCAACAAGAACATCAATGTGAGGTAGAGGAAAATACCCGAACGATGCAGCATTTTGGTGACGCAGCATTCAAATCTCAAAAATCGATGCATACCCGAACTCTCCCATCCTTTTTAGGTACAACCACTATATTGGCGAGCCAACTTTGATGTTTTACAGCTTGGATGAATTTGGCATCAAGCTGTTTCTGGATTTCTTCTTTCACTTTCTGACTAACCTCTGGCTTCATTCGGCGGAGCTTTTGCTGCTTAGGCTTGCTTTCAGGATGTCCAGGAATATGATGTTCCGCGATTTCTCTATTAACACCAGGCATATCAGCATAAGACCATGCGAACACATCTACATACTCTTTTAATAATGCAATAAACATAGATTATTCAGTTAGGGAGAGGGAAGATCCTATTTTGACTTCTTTTACAGCATTTTCTATACCAATATTAATTACAATGGATTCTTCCATGGGTTTTATGTATGTTTCAGTTGTATCAAGTGATTCATCATTATTAAATTCACTGTCAGAAATAACATCTTGCATGCAAATGTATTTAGATAAAGGTTCATATTCAATTTCATCACTATCAGAGTCTTCTGACTGGGTATGCAAGGTAGATTGGCTGGAAGATGAGCTATCGGTATGATATCCATCAGAAGGAGGTGACAAGGTATTTTCATGAGATGGATGTGGAGGATGGTTTCCTAAAAACATTTTATATTCTATAGGCCCGTCTTTTGCCTGACACTCAATACTCCACTTATGTTCAATGCTTTTGCCAAAAGGTATCATCAAAGACACTGGGTTAAAATCCCATTCCCTAGAAGACTCAGAAGCGAAAAGCTCCTTAAGGACTCCATGTTCCAGACTATCCAACCAGTCATTTTCTTTATTCATGTTTTGTTCTCGGACAAACCAACTTTTGATTAAGTCCAAATTCCTAGCTTCATTGAAGAATATCTCCAATCCTGGTAAAATCCTCTGTTCTTTCCTACTAAGCCAAGGTTCTGGAAATTCGTAGTATGGCTCAGTATCTCCTTGCAGGATGAACTGACTATTGATGGTAGAAGAAGGTTTTTTGGTGTTTTGAGAAGTGCTGTCCAGATCATATCCTAATCCATGTCAGTTCTGCTTGTCTACTATGGGGATTGGTTGCTTCATTCCCCTACCATCATGCCCTAATCCAGCTCCTTGAGTATAACCCATCTTCATCATAATTTGAAATCCTTTGGACAGAGGTTGCAGGGCAATCCCTACAGGCTCTTTGACCGCATTCGTGGGTAGGGCTGAGGTGTTTGTTTTCTGGCGGTAATTGGTCATCCTTAGAGAAGGGACAAATTTCTTCTTTTTGGACCTAAAGGTAGAGAAAAAGAATTAAAAGAAAAGAAGGCCACATATTGCAGAATGCATTGCAGAGTAAAGAAAATTTTCGAAAACAACTTTGCCATATTTTGAATGGAATGGTCCACCTTCGCAATTTTGCTTTTTATTATTCATTTTTTTCTTTCTTTTTTTTTTGACTTTATTTTGACCTTTTTAAATGATTTTACTGTCCTTGGGGTTGAAAATAGATTTTTCATTCTTCCATTCCCTGCTTAATACTTGAACAAAGACAGAAAATATAGAGATTATGGCCTGTATCCCCATTGATGCGTCAATTCAGCATTCTGAAATTGCTCCTGTGATGACTGGCATCTTGAATTCTGATCACATTTCCTGAAATACAATGGTTAATATATTTGAGTCGAACCCGAAGGTTGCCTACATATCCCCATTGCTCCAAGTGCATTTTATGGGGAATCAGACTCAACATAGTTCGTTATTTAGAAAGAACTAAAGTTTTTTTATTTAATAAAGCAGCTGCACTCATATTGAGCTACCTACGTACCCCAGGTGTTACATAGGTGGAGTGATTTCACAGTGCAAGTGTAAGTGGTAATGGGGATTCAAGCTGCACGTAGTTCTCTAATACAAATGACTGAAAGATTTTTTTTTATCATTTTTCAATGAGCTAACCCCCTATAGTACTTTTACCGAAGATTTTACCCCTTCTGTAAGACGATCAAGTAGCTTTGCGGTAGACAAGAGCTATGTTGGTGATTTGCTTGATGCGATAGCTGAGAGCATGACATTGGTTTGTGCCGTGACCATGCAATTGGTGATAATGGCAGTACTTGTGGAGATCTGACCCTACGGGACTTGCCCCTGGGCGTCTAGGAAGTGGATGTATCCGACCTTGCTCGACTAATTTGCGGAAGATATCAACTTGGGATTGAGGTTGGGGGCGCGTCGACACTTTCCTTGCGGACACTTCCTTATGGGTTGGACTAATGATGCCTCGATCAATCAGGCTTGCACTTTGTAGTAAAAGTCATGGCATCGATCAGTTTCATGCCCAAATTGACGACAATAAGCGCAGAGTTTGCTCATGTCTGTTTCAGGAAGGGGTAAACAGTGCACATGCACTGGAACTTGAAGTATACCTTGCTTCCGAAGACGATCATACACCATACCCAATGGTTCATCCATCTCAGCATATACCCTTGGATTTGTGTTGGGAGTTTCAAGATCTTCCCGAGGTCGTTTTTCTTGTAATTTCAGAGTATCGATGTCGAAACCATGTTGTTCCATATGGATGAGGGAGGTATATTTGATAGTAACCATGTGACGATAATAGAAATCGTTCAGGTTCCGTAGCAATATAAGCATGAATTCCCGATCAGTAACAGGGACACGAAGCTGGGCGCGAATGTAAGCGCATCTTGAACAAAAGTGTGAGAAAGTTTCCAAGCCGCTTTGACCCAAATTGACTAGCTTGAACTTCTTGATATCAGTTTGTTTATGCTCGAGAGCCCAATTAACAAAGGCTTGGCTAGCATTTTCCCAACTAGCCCTATCTACACAATCTGAAGAATAGTACCGGTTCGAGGAGTGGTCCTTCTAAACTCGTGTCAAACGACATGGGGTAATCTTCCTCTGGTATGCCCCATGGATGCAAGGCATTCACAAATCCCACTAAGTGGACAAAAGGATCACCGTTCCCATCAAATTTTCTGAATTGGGGTAATTCACGATAGTGATCTTCATGTTGATATCGTGGAAAGAGAATCAGTGACTCAGTATGAACCTCTCGAACAGGGCATACTACATTAAAGTCCAGGTCAAAATTGTGAGTCCTAGATCTCTTCTTTGAGTCATGATCGTCATTGTCTTGAGGATGGCCGATACAGGGTTCCTCTGGTGCTTCAATTGAGGTATCATGAGTGTCAATGCTTGGAGCTCCTACTTCTTCCTCGTCATCCTCACTATACTCTGGTTCTATTTCTTCAGAGCTTGTATATGGTGTGGCAGCTGGAACCTCATTCATCCATGAATTTTCAGGTGCTGCCAGAATACAGTGGATAGTATAACCATCCAACCTAGTGCCCTCCACTTCGTTCAGATACAATATCGATTTTCCGGCGTCGGAGATGGTCATAATTTCTGGATCACCAGAAATAGTCACAGCACCCTAATCAGTGAGAAGCTTTACCTTCTGATGTAGAGTAGAGGCTACTGCCCTATTTTCATGCAGCCATGGTCTTCCTAATAAGAAGTTAAAACAGGCTTGTATGTCAATGACCATGAATTCCACCTTCCTTACCACGGGACCACATTCAATGAGGAGGCTGATCAAACCCAATACTTCTCTCTTAGCATTATCGTATGCTCTGACCACCTGGTTGGATGGTACCAGATCCTCTTTTGAATACCCAAGCCTTGTTAGCACGCGCAGAGGGCAAACATTGATTGCGGAGCCATCGTCGATCAACACCCTAGGTATCTCCCATCCATTACAACGTATAGTGATGTGTAATGAATTGTTGTGGTTGATATTGTCAGGGAGATCATTGTCTGTGAACATGAGAGTTCCATCTACCCCATGAATGAGCCCCACCATCTGGTCAGTTGTTATAGAAGAGCTTACAGAGGCTTCATTAAGATGCTTTAGAACAGCTGGCCTATGAGGCTGGGAATGCATTAACAATTTCCAGATGGAAATATTAGCATTTACTTCTTTCATGCGCTTGATAGCATCATCTTCCTTGTTACCTTCCTCTATCATTGACTTTTTGCCCTTTTCTTTCCTTCTCAATACCTCCAAAGGATTTTCATCCTCCAAATGGGATGGTTTAAAGTGGCGGCCTGCTCTAGTCAAATGAGAGATATCCACATACTCCTCATCACTAAGATCATCGAGGCAGATGGGGCGTCGATATGTATTTGGAGTGGTGGAATATCCTCCAGTGTTCTTCTCCACAATTGTTAAGACCGAAGAGGCATCTTCATCAGCATCGGAGTCCAAAATGAAGAAGGCACCATCATAGTCCAAAGTTCCACACATGTCAGAGAATGGATCTTTGTTGAGAGTGAAGCTAGGGTCTTTACAAGGCATCATTTTGACTTTTTCTTGAGTGGAATAGTCATAGACCAGGCACTTGTAACCTACGGCTATCGGCATTTCATACATTTGAGGAACTTTCTTACGGATTAACTGAACTGGATCGCATTCGTCCGAAGCAGCAGAGATGGCATTAATGGCGAATGAGGGTTTATGATTGGGCAGGGGTTTTTTTGTGATGTTAGGCTGAGAGTCATTTGGTTTATTGGAGATGGATCCCAGAGAAAGTTTTCCATCATCCACGAGGTTTTGAATTTGATGCTTTAGAGCCGTGCAGTTTTCAGTATTATGCCGCGGGCTTTGATGGTATTCACAATTTTAATTTGGGTCATAACCAGGGTAAGGATTTTTAGGAGGTGGGTGTGGATTCAAGGGTTGAATGAGATTGGCCTTTTTTTAACTTGGAGAGAGCTTGGGAATAAGTCATGTTCAAAGGAGTAAAGTTCCTTTGTGGTCGCAACTGGAACGCAGACGATGCGCCAATGGCATGGATCGCACTAGTTGTCTTAGGAGCTGCTGAATCATTGTTTGGGGCTCTTTTGTTATTTCCGAATTTTACATTATAAGTAGTGCCGCCAATAGGTTCATCTTTCTTGATGTCTCCCCTTTTCACAGCGTCCTCAACTAGAGTTCCCGTAGCAATCAAAGCTTTGAAAGTCGGGAAATACTAGTATGTCATATGCTTCTGATAGATAGGAAGAAGGTTTTTCACAACCATTTGCAGCTGTTCCTCTTCATTAGGCCTACTCATCATTTTGGAAGTCTTGTTTCTCCATCGAGTGATGAATGAAGAAAATGTTTCATTGAGGTTTTGAGAAGTGGTCTCCAGATCCCTTCTAGTAACATCAATTTCCTCATTATACTTGTATTGGTTTGAGAATTCTCTGACTATGTCAGCCCAATTGGATTTCTTTGCATTTTCAAGGTTCAGGAACCAATGTGCTGCAGCACCATCTAAATATTGTTTAAACAGTTGGGCCATCAAGGATTCTTCCACTCTCCAGGGACTCATTGCCCCTACATACATTTTCAGGAAATTGGTGGGGCAACCGGTCCCATCAAACCTCGTCAGATTAGGCATTTTGAAACCATGGGGTAATCGTGCCTTCGGGAAAAGAGTTAATCCATGAATATCCATCCATGGTTCAGCCTTAGTCATGCCTTTTAAGACTTCTTTAAGCTTGACTACTTCTTCCTCGAGTTTAGTGGGAATTTCTCTCTCATTGTTCAAAGGCTCAAGATGAAAAGGCGAAGCTACTTCCGACTCTGGAGGAGGAGGAGGAGGAGGAGGCATCTGGGTGCTTTGACGCATTATGCCCAACACGGTTTGCTCAATATTATCCTGTCAGTCAAGCATGGCCTGGACAAGTCCTCGGAGCTCAGTCATTGGATCAGGTGGAGGGGTAGATATCTGTTGGTGCTCGTTGTTCGGAATTTCAGACATGTTGTTGAGACGTGTAGCAGAGAATACAGATGGTGTAGACAAGGATGACAGTATTACTGACAGAGAACGTTCACTATGGTCAGAACTTCGGCGAGTCAGCCTAGATCCTGAGCGGGCCCAGGCGGAGTTCCTGTGGAATGAGATGAAAAAGTTAACACAGAAGTTTGTCCAGACTTTGTTTCTTCTTTTTTTTTGTTTTTTTTTGCAGGGAATGAAGAAATGATATCTTTGAAAATTATTTTGGGAAATTCCCACTGGTAACCCTGTACTATGGAACATTTGCAATGGTGAACCGTTTTTTTTTTTCAGTTTCAAAAATAACCCTATACTTAGTAATATTATACGAAAGTGACCTTAATGATGGTAAAACCGTTAATTCAACCGTTAGTTTTATTGGTTTACCTAACCCAGGTTAACCCCAACCGCCAACCACCACCCAGCCCACTAACATCCCACCCAACCACCACATTTTTTACCAATAAAACTCACGGTTGAATTAACGGTTTTACCATCATTAAGGTCACTTTTGTATAATATTACTAAGTATAGGGTTATTTTTGAAACTGAAAAAAAAAACAATTTACCATTGCAAATGTTCCATAGTACAGGGTTACCAGTGGGAATTTCCCAATTTTTTTTTTTCTTTTAACCCCCATTTCAGTTATCATTTATCAAAAGGTGTGAAACCTTGACTTTATCATTTGTTTTGGATTTTTCATTAGGTTTATATGATTTGTTATTCCTTTTTTTTTTGACTTTGGACCTTTTATTTACATTTTAGACTGCCACTCTTGGACTCATTTGTTTTGGGATAATCCACAAACATTTTTCAAAATCAATTTGATAATATATATCCTTCCATTTCCTGCTACTATAGAAATAAGAGAAAAGAGGTATAACGAGGCATGTGTCCTCATTTTGGCAAATTATAATGCCCCATATATCGTTCTTCTTTGTAGTGATTTGCATCTATTGATTGCTTCTAAGTGTTGAAACCACAAAAGAAAATATTAAATGGAAAATGGGCGGCACCCGAAGGTTGCCTACGTATCTCCATAAGTGTATTTGGATTTGGGGAAGTTTTTTTTCCGTTGATGATTGATTTTTTTTTTAATGGAGAATCAGGCCCAACGTAGTTCTGATATATGGAATTTTACATAATTTTCTTTTTTTTTTTTGTTTTTGCAGCTGCACTCGGAAAATGAGTTGCCTACGTACCCCTTTTAGTACATTACATAGTAGAGAAACTAAGATAGATGCATACAACATTAGATTTTTTGTTTTTTTTAGGGGATCAAGCCGCACGTAGCTCTACCTATAAAATACAATAAAACAATTAAATGATTCAGGTACTTCTTAAACTTTTCAGTTTTCAATTTGCCGGGCGCCAGGCCATGTATTCTCCTGTCTGAAGACGTCTGTTCCACATTTCTTTCTTTTTGTTAATCTATAAGGGGTTGTCCTCTCGGCTGAGGAGGCATGATGCCCATGCCTTGCACACCAGCATGCAAGAATCTCTTGTCTCATAATCAATCTCATCCAGGAATATATAGGGTTCCATGATGGATTGGATAGCAGCTACTTTGTGTGCTGGACTCTCTTCTCCTTCACACTAAACTGTCCAGGATTCTTTGAAGAGCTAATGGAACTTTTTTTCAATCCTCTTAACTTCTTTCCTGTCTGGTAACCAATTCGGCCGATCAAGGTCCTCCTCGGGAATAGGCCAGTGGAAATAGTATTTTACCAGTTTCAGGGGTGGCGTCTCCGTGTGACCATTGTCGTTCTCCTCATGATTTAGGTGACATATATGAGGTATGCGGGATTTTTGCCTTGCCACTCCCATTGCTATATCTCCTGGGACTGTGGTTACCCCCTGTGGAGTTATCATCTTCATCTTTTGGTGCAATGTCGAGATGATAGCTTGGTTCTTGTGGAGCCATGGTCGTCCTAACAACAGAGTGAAAGGAGCTTCGCAATCAACGATCATAAAATTAACCTCTCGTATGGCTACCCCAATGCGCAAGATCATGGTTGTTGAACCTATAATTTCTTGTGTCGAACCATCATATGCAACTATGGTTCCTAGGGAGGCTTTTCCTTTTGGAGGAGGACACCCGAGCCACTTGAGGGTACTGAGGAGACAAAGATTGGTAGAAGCTCCGTTATCGACCATTACACCTTGGATATGTCTGGCACTGTGATCAACAGCAATGTACAAAGCACTGTTATGAACTGGGTTATCAGGGAGATCATTATCAGAAAAGGTTATGGCAGAAGTGGTTTCAGTCTGATCTGTGTTGAGGGGTCCTTTTGGCATGTTTTGAGCAAAACAACTGTCTGCATAAACTATGAGTTGATCAATTGTCATTGGGATAGTGTAAATAGCTTCAGAATTGGATCCTTGGGGTATTGAAGGAACGTTACTTCCTAGCATGCAGGGGTTGAGGGGAACATCCTTAGGACCTGTTTCATCCTCTACCGTTGGCGGTGCGGGGGTGGAATTTCTTGGTCGCGTAGGATTCCCATGGATGGTTATTATTCCCGATGTCGTTGGGCATTTGAGTTTCTGGTGTGCAGGAGAGGCAACGGCTTTGTTCGCATGGAGCCATGGTCGCCCCAACAACAGAGAAAATGAGGTTAAATCTTCGACCACTGTGAAATCTGCATCACAAATCCGGTCTTTATACCCCGGTTGAAGATTGATTGTTCCTATAGTCCTTCCTGAAGAATTGTCGTATGCTCCCAATATTGTATCAGTAGGACTAAACAACGTGCTGTTATACCCTAACTCATAAAGTGTTCCTTTGGGGGCAAATATTGAGTGCCGATCCATCATCTATTAACACATTAGTCATTTCTCGCCCATTGCATTTCAAAGTGATGTACAGAGCTTGATGAGGATCTAGTTCCTTGGAAAGATCAGCCTTAGCGAAGGACACAATTGGGGGTACCCATGATGGAGGAATAGGAATCTTTCCATCTTCTATTAGCTGGTGGATGGCATGCCGAAGTTCAACGCACCGGTCTGTTTCGTGCCCATACTGATGGCAGAAATTACAGTATAATCCCATGTTCACCCCTCGTGGTGGCAAAGTGAAACAGTGATGCTTCGCTTCTAGAAGGTCATGTCTTTTCAAACGACTATACATGGTTCCCAAATATTCTTCCGTGTCTGCGTAGATCTGGTTAATAGACCTCCAACGGCCTTTGCCCTTTGCTGAAGCTTTAGTTTGAATTTGCTTTCCAGAATCAGACATTGTGAAATGATGCAGGTTTCGGTTTTCCCCGTTTGTTTTTTTTTTTTAATGTGAAGTACCTGAAATGTACATACTACTAACGTTAGTAAATGACTAATGAAATTTTTCGCTTTTTTTTTAGCAGGAAATGGAAGAATCCTTTTTTTTTGAAATGTGATTATCCCTTTTGATTAGACACATTTTTTAGTCAATTTTTTTTAGACTTGACATCTCGTGTATTTAGACCATGTTTTAATTACATTCTAATTCCTAAACATGACACGCTTTGAACTCGTGATTGTGACTTGTCATTTTCATTTTTCATTTTGTTTTTTTGAGATTTTATTTTCTTAGAAATAAATTTTGTTTTCATTTTTTTTTTTTTGAGAAAAACCAATTTGAATTAATTGAAATTTTTTTTTTGGAAAACAATTACCAATTTGTGAATTTTTTTTTGAAAATAAATACCAATTTGAATGGAAAAGAATTATGAATTAAATTTTTTTTGAAAATAATTGAGCACACACACATTTTTTTTTTGTGACTCTTGTGATGAATAAACAAAAATACTCTTAATAATTCAATAATTATTTTGGCAGCAATTCAGCTACACATAATGATTACTGAAATATTGACCGACTGAAAACGGACTGAGGAATTTTTTGAAAGTTTTTTTCGCATCATTCAATAACTGAAATAAATAAAGGACATGTGTGCATTGATCCTTGTGTCCCAAAAAGTCAACTAAAAGGTGATTCATTTAAGGAGAGATTATGTTAAAGTGACCTCGAGTCACTTCCATTGTGTCCATCGAGGGTGAACGCTCCTGACAGAGCCGATCGCAATAGCTCGCGGATGCAGGTTTTACGCCCTTAATTCATTAATTTGTCATTCTAAAATTCTGACCCTTACCAATAGACAGAGGTATCAGACCTAATAAGAAAATGGTTAAAAAAAGTGAACGTGTATGGATCGATAAACTACCAAGCACACGTAATTTTCAAATAAGCATGCTATATACAAAAATTAAATTGTGAATAGCCATGATTAACTTTCTTTATTATATATACATATGGAAAATAACGCATTGCTCAGGTTTAAACCTCATATACTTCAAGTGGAAGTACTGTCCCCAGTGAAGTCGCCAGCCTGTGGTATCCGATTTTGACTGTCTTAATTAACGGTTTGAATCCCACAAAAATCTCTCATTGGACTATGAGTTTTAGAAAACTTGGAAGTCGCCACCCTATTAATATCTGAATAGGGACATATTTATTTAATAAATCGTTTTAAAATCAATTTCAAAAAAAATCATTTAAAACGATGATGACTTCATATGGATAAGGCTTTTTGAAAATTGGTCTTTCATACCATTAGATAGGGTTCGGGGTTTAGGTTAAGAGGTGCGAACGTCTGGAACTCGTCTCCTCTTCCGTTCTACAGAACGGGCTCTTACTAAATGCGTTATTTTCCATTTTGAAGTAATCATGGCTATTCAAAAGAAAGAAAATTATATAATTTGCACATATACACATTAACCATTTTTATTTAGGACCAATATATCATTTGTACATGGTAGGTTTGAGCACTGAAGTTGCACTACGTACCAACCATTGCGGGATTGGAAATACTCATGGATCAAAACCGTCGTAGTTCGAGCTTATGTCTCACCCTAAATGGCCAATTCCACTGGGGAAAGAAGAGGAGAGAATAGATTATGAATAACTCACTTTTAGAATTAAACAAATCTATTTGAAATGAGGTAATCACTCCAATTAGTGATTAAAATGGGGTTAAGATAATCACTTTAATTAGTGATAAAATATGAAGGATTAAGATAATCACCTTAATTAGTGACTAAACTTAGGAGGAAAGATAATCACCTTGATTAGTGATTAACAATGAAGGTTAAGAAGTAATTACCCTAATTAATGATTATTCAAGGTTTAATATAATCACTTAATTAGTGATTAAATGAGGAAAATAATCGTCCTAATTAACAATCATTAAGGTTTAAGATAATCACTCTAATAAGTGATTAAATGAGAAGAATAATCTTCCTAATTAACGATTATTAGGGTTTAAGATAATCACTCTAATTAGTGATTAAATGAGAAAAATAATCGTCCTAATTAACGATCATTAAGGTTTGAGATAATCACTCTAATTAGTGATTAAATGAGAAGAATAATTGTCCTAATTAACGATTATAAGGGTTTAAGATAATCACTCTAATTAGTGATTAAATGAGAAAAATAAGCGTCCTAATTAACAATCATTAAGGTTTGAGATAATCACTCTAATTAGTGATTAAATAATGATTGGAGATAATCACCCTAATTAGTGATTAAAAGAAGTTTGTGTTAACCGCTCTAATTAATTAGCGATTAATCGAGAATTGAAATAACCACCTTAATAGTGATCACGTTTATGATTTTCGAGAGGTCTTAGAAGGTTTGCTTCCTAATTGAAGGCTTTTGAGAAATAATCTTTATTGAAGATTATAAAGTCATTTGGAGAGAAATGATCAATTTGAGATCGAATTTGGAGATTTTTGTTTGGCAAATTGGAATTTGGCCATTTAAAGCGAGACACGTGAAACGGCCTAAAATCAATTTGGAGATCCTAATTACCAATCTAATTATGTCAAATTATATGATTAATCTATTTGAATATGGAGAACACATTTTTAAAATGTAAGATGGATCATCATACAATTTAACTTAGTTAGATTTGCAATTTTTTCTCTTAATTGAGATTGGGTCATTTGATTCATGTACTATGACATATTGGGCCCAACATGCAACATTTGTAACATTGGTTGCTCATTTTATTAAAAAGAATTGTGAAATTATTTATGAACATTATGCATAAACATCTCCATGTTTTTTTTATTAATTGAGTGATGCAACAATTATTTACAAATAAACTATTATTACAACAATATGTACAAAACCTATGATCTATACAAATATTCAATCTTGATCTTCACCATGATGCTCCTTGATCTTCACCTCCTTGAATGGGCATTGGAATTCATGTTTATTTGTGAATTTGTGAAAGTTAAAGATTAATTAACTTCTTTGATTTTGATTTTTTATGACAATTTTTATTGATTTTTATTTACATGATAAAATGAGTCATTTTAAGAGAAACTTAAAAGTTCATGATTTTTTATTCACATTTTCATATGAAGAAAATATTTTTTTTTTATGAAAGTTGAGTAATTACTTTATTTCATTTTCCAGATTGCCTTTTTGTTCTTGTACTGAATTACAAAAATTATAACTTTTTATACAAAGCGTTAAACTAAGCATATGATACATATACGGATAGATCGGTGAGTCTTTTATGTTGTATCAAAATTTCACAAGTTTTTAGTGACCACTTGAATTATGGTGAATTTTATGTCAAAACTGGTCAAAACATGACCTTTATTAAATTTATTCTTTGAAATATAACTTATTGAACTCATTTTGAAGTGAATTTTAGTATGAACATTCTAGACACTTTGAAGAACTAGACTGAAAATTTTCACTTGAATTGGACACTTTTAAGAACTTTATTTATTTATTTCCTTAACCGAAAGGAAAATCAAGCATAGGTAGTACTGAACAAAATCAGTTTTGCACAACCAAGTTGTATGATTTTTAATTATTTACAAAAAATTCGGTTTTTAGAAAGTCCAAAGCCTAGTTGCTGGAAACATCTTTGAATTCATAGGAAAAATATTAAATCCTACAACTACTATTCTGATAACACAGACGAAAAATAGAATGAATTACAAAATTAAAACTGATTATAATTACAGCATCACATTTTCTTTTTTATGGAGATGTTTATGCACAACTATCTTGATTTTTTTTTATGAAATCATTTTTTTTATGAATAACAATTTGATTAAAGAAAATCACATAATCACATTATTTCCTAAGAGTCACCCCATTAGAGGTGACTATTCTAGGTGGGGTGATTTAAGGTTGGGAACATATTAGGACTTCCACATAACCAAATCACTCCAAAGATTAAAAAAATAATAAGAAGAAAACAAGGAAGAAGTTAGTAGATGATTAAGAAGATAATAAAAATAACAAGAACTTCAACTTTACCTTGCTAGCTCAATGATGCACTTCCTTTTTGTAAATTTTTCTACCTTTTTTTTGTGATTTTCTTAATTTCTAAGTGAGTTACTAAATCTTCTTAATTACTAACTTAAACTCTTTTTTGTGTTTTTTTTTTCTTCTTTTGATGAACTTATTTACTTAGTAATTATCTTACTAACTTTTACTTTCTTTTGCTTAAGTGAGATTTTTAGAGAGAAGGAGTAGAGAAGATGAGAGTGAAGTTGAATTGTGTTTTTTTCAACTTCCTACTTACTAATTAAGACTTTGCTTAGATGGAAAAATTAAGGAGAAGAAGAGTATTAGAGAGAGAAGTTGTGAAGTTGAATTCTGTTTTTTTCAACTTGGTTTTGAAGTGAATTTTGGAGGGTATTTATAAAGAATGAGGGAAGCGAACTAGGATTTCAAAGAGGTAGAAAATCAGATTTTTCATCCAAAAAAATCTGATTTTCTTCATCCCTAATTACCCTAATGACATCACTCTAATGACTTCACCCTAATGACATCATCAAATCTCTTTGGAAACATAAATATTCTTATTCTTATTCTTTTTTAGATTTGCTCATTAATGAGGCAAGATTAGATTTTTAGAAAATATTATTCCTAAAACATCCTAATATGCAAAAAAAATACATTGAAAATCGTGCAAACGAAACTGACCAGAATGCTGCACCTAGCGCAGAAAGCTGCGCTAGGCACAGGACCTTGCGCCTGGCGTTAGGTCCTGCGTCTGGCGCAGGGCTAGCTTATGCGATAGGCGCACACCTGACCTTTCCAGAAAAAATCCGGATTTTCCCCTCTTACACATGGGATTTGATTCTTATTCTCACATCTTTTCATGATTCTTATTCTCTAACTAATGGATAAAGGATGTGTTTAGTGGATAAAGAATATATTCTTATTCTTTATCCAATGAACAATGACTTGACCATCAAGGAAACTGATTAATGCCGATTTTCGGATACGACGAAAATCCCGACGCCTAATCGCGCCTTGTTTTTTTCATTTTTCCGAAAGACTAACTTAAGATAATTAATGAAAACTCGTCAAATTAATGAAGACGAGCATGATTATACTACGAATCATTTTATTAAAACGGTGGTGGTAGTATTGACTACAACTCACGAAAATTATACTTCAAACATGAAAATGTATGATTAATACGCAAAAATGGAAAATCGTGCGACGGAATGAAACTCGCTCTCCGAGGTGCGCGCTCCACTCTGCATGATGATTTTGTTATTATTTTTTTTTCAAAACCTTTATTTATCCGAAAAAGGGGATCAAAATTTGGTGTCTACACCTTGCGACCGTATGCCGAGTTGGCTACCTAGCGAGGGTAAAAGATTCTTGGGATAGTTTGAAATCGATTTGGGTTGCTAGTGGTTAAGAATCGATGATGGGAAATTAGGATCTCAAAGATTGAGTATATGAGTGTTTGTGCTTTTGCATGTGCTATATAATTTCGTTTATGTGGAAGTGTATTATCTTGTATTGTTAATGATGTTATGCGTTTTGAGAAAATTGTATGATTTGCTGAAGTAAATAAATTTCAAACGAGATCTCTGCAAATGAAATGACTGGAATCCTATGCTGAAAATTTTGCTCCTTTTGTTTTCTTTGCTCCTCGATTCTAATATTGAGTTGAAGTGGAGATACAAATGCTGATGGTAGAATTGAGGTTCGATGCCTAATATCTTAGGAGCTTGAGATTTTGGTTTTCTATAAGTTATTGTTTTCAAGTTTTGAGGACAAAACTTTTAATAAGGGTGGTAGTATGTAATATCCCTATTTTTAAGAGCGTTTATTAAAGGTTAATTATAATTATTAAGTTAATTATGTTGTGAAAAATCTAATTATATTTAATTTTAGAGTATGGAGGTTTGTAATATATTTATTTGTTTAATTTTATGACACTATTATTGATATATTTTGGATTTTAAGTTTAAGTTGAGTGGTATTTGGCCAAATAGGGAAATTAGAGTCGGTTTCTTTTCTTTTCCTTGTCGGTGAAATTGGGAAACAAAACCCCAATCTTATCTCATCTCTTCTGTGGCTCTCACAAAACCCCAAACCCCTCTAAACTTTATGTCTCCCCGTGATGTCTCTCTTTCTCTCCTGCGGTCTCGCCCCCTCCTTCAACTCATCGGAGCTTCACTCGCTCCTGCTGGCGGTTCCCCAAGCTCGCCGGAGCTAGGTCTGCCGCTCGCGTTTTCTCTCTCCTCGTTTGTCTTGTTGCTGGTCTTGTTCTTCCTCCTCTGTTCATCTTCTGCCGTCGCGGTGCTGCCGTTGTTGTTGGTTGTCGTCGCTGCTGCTGGTGGTGGTTCTCGTCGTCGTACTGTTGCTGCTGTCATTTTATTGGTTGTCCGGCGAAGTACCAAAGGTACTCCGCCCTTCTTGTGTGGTTGTTATAATTGTTGTTGCTGTGTTTGTTGTTGTTGGCAGGCATTTTTGTTATTGTTAAAATTGTCATAGTCTAATAAGGTTACACAATCAGTTTGTTGAGGTTTATTTGTGAGCTAAGTTAGTTTTGTCTTCTCTTTATATTGTTTAGTTTTGTCTTCTCTTTATATTGTTAGTAACCAAATTATGTTCTTGGTTTAAGTAAGGTTGTGAGTTAAGTTTAGTTAGTTTAGTTATATAATTTAGTAATATGATTATGAATTGGGAATGCTAGATGTGTGATGTAGCTAGTGTTATTGAATTTATAGTTGATTATGATTTAAGGATTATGGAATTGGGATGTTAAAGGTTGATAATTTCTAAATTGTTAATTGGTTATGGTTCCATTTTCTAGTTTAGATTAGTTTAAGGATAGTTTATTAATTATTCTTATTGTTGTGAAGTGGTTATTGGAGGATGATTATGGAGTGGAATATCGTTTGGAGATCAATGAAGGAGGTTGTGTTGTTGGAATGATTATGCGTATGAGGTAACTTTTATGTTCAGTAAAATGTATTACTTATGCCCCCATGTGTGGATCTCTTTGTTCTGTTTTTGGTAAATAAGTTCGTACTATGGCCATAGTTATGAGTGTGTTGATATGAGTTGATTCAGGAAATATTATTGGATAATATGAATACGCAACTGTTTTGCTGGCTTAGTTTATGAACCGAAAATGGAAAGTGGGCAAGGTATGGGTGGAGGATGGTTACTCTTTTAACCTGATATGGTCGGCTACGCCTCATAACGAACCTTGGGGGTAGTATTACTGGGCTCCATAACGAACCTTGGGGGTAGTATTGCTGGGCTCCATAACGAACCTTGGAGGCAGCGTTTGTCCAAATCCCGTAGTTGACACAGATTTGTTTAAGAGAATGAGCTATACCAGCGTTGTAACGAAAGAAAATGATTTGACAAATAAAATATTTCCACTCATTTTGGAATTTTGTTTGTTTTGTATTTCTTCCCTCAATTTGCAGGTTTGATATTCAGAGCTCGGAATTGAAAGTGGAGCAAGATCAAGATGTCATTGGGGATTAAGGATTGAGTTTGTATTTTAGATAGCTGATTTGAGAATAGTTATTGATAATTTCGTTGTATATAATATTTTGGTGTAATTAAGGATATTTTTCCGCTCCGATTTTATTTAATTAAGAGTTGATGTAGTTTATGGATTTGAGTGTGGTTTCATTAGCAGCTCGGAAGAACGGACTGTTACAAGATGGTATCAGAGCAACCTTGCGACAGTATGCCGAGTTGGCTACCTAGCGAGGGTAAAAGATTCTTGGGATAGTTTGAAATCGATTTGGGTTGCTCGTGGTTAAGAATCGATGATGGGAAATGAGGATCTCAAAGATTGAGTATATGAGTGTTTGCGCTTTTGCATGTGCTATATGATTTCGTTTATGTGGAAGTGTATTATCTTGTATTGTTAATGATGTTATGCGTTTTGAGAAAATTGTATGATTTGCTGAAGTAAATGAATTTCAAACGAGATTTCTGCAAATGAGATGACTGGAATCCTATGCTGAAAAATTTGCTCCTTTTGTTTTCTTTGCTCCTTGATTCTAATATTGAGTTGAAGTGGAGATACAAAAGCTGATGTTAGAATTGAGGTTGGATGCCTAATATCTTAGGTGCTTGAGATTTTGGTTTTCTTTAAGTTATTGTTTTCAAGTTTTGAGGACATAACTTTTAATAAGGGTGGTAGTATGTAATAGCCCTATTTTTAAGAGCGTTTATTAAAGGTTAATTATAATTATTAAGTTAATTATGTTTTGAAAATTCTAATTTTATTTGAGTTTAGAGTATGGAGGTTTGTAATATATTTATTTGTTTAATTTTATGACGCTATTATTGATATATTTTGGATTTTAAGTTTAAGTTGAGTGGTATTTGGCCAAATAGGGAAATTAGAGTCGGTTTCTTTTCATTAATTTCCTTGTCGGTGAAATTGGGAAACAAAACCCCAATCTTATCTCATCTCTCCCGTGGCTCTCACAAAACCCCAAACCCCTCTAAACTTTCTGTCTCCCCGTGATGTCTCTCTCTCTCTCCTACGGTCTCGCCCCCTCCTTCAGCTCATCGGAGCTTCACTCCCTCGTGCCGGCGGTTCCCCAAGCTCGCCGGAGCTAGGCCTGCCGCTCGCGTTTTCTCTCTCCCCGTTTGTCTTGTTGCTGGTCTTGTTCTTCCTCCTCTGTTCATGTTCTGCCGCCGCGGTGCTGCCGTTGTTGTTGTTTATCATCGACGTGTCGTTGCTGCTGTCATTTTATTGGTTGTCCGGCGAAGTACCAAAGGTACTCCCCCCATCTTGTGTTGTTGTTATAATTATTGTTGCTGTGTTGTTGTTGTTGGCAGGCATTTGCTGTTATTCTAAGAATTGTCATAGTCTAATAAGGTTACACAATCAGTTTGTCGAGGTTTATTTGTGAGCAAAGTTAGTTTTGTCTTCTCTTTATATTGTTAGTAGCCAAATTATGTTCTTGGTTTAAGTAAGGTTGTGAATTAAGTTTAGTTAGTTTAGTTATATAATTTAGAAATATGATTATGAATTGGGAATGCTAGATGTGTGATGTAGCTAGTGTTATTGAATTTATAGTTGATTATGATTTGAGGATTATGGAATTGGGATGTTAAAGGTTGATAATTTCTAAATTGGGAATTGGTTATGGTTTCATTTTCTAGTTTAGATTAGTTTAAGGATAGTTTATTAATTATTCTTATTGTTGTGAAGTGGTTGTTGGAGGATGATTATGGAGTGGAATATCGTTTGGAGATCAATGAAGGAGGTTGTGTTGTTGGAATAATTATGCGTATGAGGTAACTTTTATGTTCAGTAAAATGTATTACTTATGCCCCCATGTGTGGATCTCTTTGTTCTGTTTTTGATAAATAAGTTCGTACTATGGCCATAGTTATGAATGTGTTGATATGAGTTGATTCTGGAAATATTATTAGATAATATGAATACGCAACTGTTTTGCTGGCTTAGTTTATGAACCGAAAATAGAAAATGGGCAAGGTATGGGTGGAGGATGGTTACTCTTTTGACCTGATATGGTCGGCTACGCCTCATAACGAACCTTGGGGGTAGCATTGTTGGGCTCCATAACGAACCTTGGAGGCAGCATTTGTCCAAATCCCGTGCTTGACACTGATTTGTTTAAGAGAATGAGCTATGCCAACGTTGTAACGAATGGAAATGATTTGACAAATAAAATGTTTATAACGGGCTGAAGTAAAGGTTACGAGTTTTCCACTCATTTTGGAATTTTATTTGTTTTGTATTTCTTCCCTCAATTTGCAGGCTCGGAATTGAAAGTGGAGCAAGATCAAGATGTCATTGGGGATTTAGGATCGAGTTTGTATTTTAGATAGCTGATTTGAGAATAGTTATTGATAATTTCATTGTATATAATATTTTGGGAATTTTAGTTGAGATATTGGTGTAATTAAGGATATTTTTCCGCTGCGATTTTATTTAACGGTTTTTTCATCAGGTACCCCTGAGGTTTTACAATATTTACCTGGTACCCTCGCGTTTTCAATAATTCACCTGGTGCCCCTGAGGTTTTGAAAAATCACCATAATACCCTTAATGACTAACGGACGTCAACGCCTTTAGTCATTAGGGCTAAATCAACGAAATTAACCCCTAACTAACCTAATTAATACTAATTAATCCTAATTAACTATAATTAAACCTAATTAATACTTTTACACCCTAATTAACCCATCTCTCTCCCTAACCCCTAACCCCACCACCCCACCACCCACTCCGCCACCCTCCCACCACCCCTCGCCCCCTTCCCAACCCCCCCCCCCACCCCCCCCCAGCCAGCCTAGCCTCCCCTCCCCCCCCCCCGCAGCCCCCTCCCCCCCCCCCCCCGCGCATCCCTCCCCCCCCCCCCACCCCGCGCAACCCCTCCCCCCCCCCCCCATCGAATTTCGCTCCCCCTCCCCACCCCCGTTGATTTTCGATTTTCGATTTTCTCGGAGGGGAGCACTCGACGGCGGTGGGGAGAGGGGGGGAAATCGACTCGGGGACCTAGGTAGGTCATGCTTGAAGTTGGTCTCTTACCCAGTGATCAGGTTCACAGGGGCATTTGTAGTCCCCGAGGGCATGCACCATTTAATTGTCGATTAAGTTGGGGGAGGGATCCTAATCGCGAGATCTCATGGTGGAATTCCTGGTGGTTGATGTACCGGGAGCCTATAACGCCATCATTGGGCGTCCACTGATTCATGACGCTCAACCTGTGGTGTCAACATATCACCTGACGATGATATACACGTCAAACACTGGAAAGCCGAAAAGGCTGAAAGGAAACCAGGAGTCGGCTAGGGCATGTTACTTGACGGCTCTAAAATCCTCATCTCATAAAAGACCGGCATAATCTCCGCCAAGCGAAGGGCAGAAAATAATGCCAAAAGGGATCTGTCCATGGAAAATTTCTAGGGAAGGCCGACAGACTTGCCGCGACCTAGCCCTAAAGGAGAAACCGAAGAAGTATGTCTCGAAGCAGATAGACCGAAAAGAACGATCAAGGTAGGAGCCGATCTGGGGAAGGATGTGAAAGTGAACTTGATTGGTTTGCTAAGAAACAATGCAGATGTCTTCGCATTCTCAGCAGATGAGATGCCGGGGATCGACCCAACATTCATGGTTCAGCAGCTAAACGTCAATGAAGATGTAAGACCGGTAAAGCAAAAGAAGAGAAACTTCTCGGCTGCGAAGAATTCGGCAATCAAGGAAGAGGTTGATAAATTGCTCGCGGTAGATTTCATCGAACCTTGTGATTACCCAGAGTGGCTGGCAAATGTTGTATTGGTAAAGAATGCCAATGGTTCATGGAGGATGTGTGTCGACTTCACAGATTTAAACAAGGCGTGTCCCAAGTACTATTACCCGTTGCCGATAATTGACTAGTTAGTAGACTCAACTAGCGGTCACGCACTGCTAAGTTTCATGGACGCCTTCTCAGGGTATCATCAGATCAGCCTCCTGGAGTCTGACAGGAGCAAAGCCGCATTCATTACAGATGCCGACATCTATGCATATAAAGCCATGCCTTTCGGACTGAAGAATGCAGGGGCTACTTATCAAAAGCTGGTCGACAAGATATTCGCGGCTCAGAAAGGCCAGAATGTGGAAGTCTATGTGGACGATAGCATCGTTAAAAGCATCACGGAAGAAGCCCACATTACCGACCTAGAAGAATCCTTCGCAACTCTCCAGAAGTATCAGATGAAGCTGAACCCCAAGAAATGTGTATTTGGGGTAAGATCCGATAAATTTCTGGGCTTCATGGTAAGTGAAAGGGGGATAGACGCGAACCCCGACAAGATCAGGGCAATAAGTGTGCTATCGGAGCCAATGAGTATCTGGGATATCCAGAAACTCACCAATATGATGGCGGCACTAACTAGGTTTGTCTCCAAGTCAACAGAGAAGGCCTTACCGTTCTTTAAAATCCTGAGGGGAAATAAGACGTTTGAGTGGGGAGATGAGCATAGGCAGGCATTCCAAGCCGTGAAGGAGCACTTCACGAAGCTACCGACCATAACCAGACCCGAAACGGGGGATAAGCTCCAACTCTATGTATCGGTGTCCGTGAAAACGGTAGCAGCAGCTTTACTGGTCGAGAATGATAAGCAGCAACATCCAATCTACTTTGTCAGCCATGTCCTGGCAGGAGCAGAGGTATGAGTTGTTGGAAAAAATGGCGTATGGCGTGCTGATAGCGGTAAGAAATCTCATACCATATTTTGACTCTCATACCATCCAGGTGCTCACTAATCAGCCACTAGAAAAGGCCCTCCATAAGCTGGATACAACCGACAAGTTACTCTAGTGGGCGATTGAATTGTCCGAGTTCGACATAGAGTATCGACCGCGCACCGCCATCAAAGCGCAGGCTCTGGCCGATTTCATAGTTGAAACCACATACGAAGATAACGAGGAACCTGCCGGCACTTGGCAAATATCGGTTGACGGTTCGGCAGCCCAAATAGGAGATGAGGCCGAAGTAGTCATGACATCTCCAGAAAGGGATACATTTGAGTATGCCGTTCATTTTGAGTGCAAAGCATCGAACAATGAGGCAGAATATGAGGCAGCTATTGCCGGGATCAATCTGAGCATTGCGGCAGGGGCTTAGAAAGTTAAAATGACAACAGACTCTCAGCTCATAGCGAGTCAGATAGAAGGGACATACGAGGCTAGAAAGCCTGTAATGCAGAAGTATCTAAACAGGGTGAAGCAGATAACGGCCCCATTGCAGAGTTTCGAGGTAGTCCTGGTACCAAGAGCAGAGAACATGGCCGTGGATGCCTTGTCTAAGTTGGCAAGCTCGAGTGCAACCGATCTGAAGAGAAGTGTCATGATCGAGATATTGCCGGAAAGAAGCATAGATGCCGCCCAATCCGAGGTAAACACGATCAGTCAGGGAAAAGAATGGTATGATGAGATAATATCATACAAACTGACTGACAGCTTACCACAACATAAGATGGCGGCGAAGTGACGCGCTCGTTGTAAACACGTCAAAGATACCTAAACTACCCAATATAGGGCAAGTAAAGGGTCGAATCCACAAGGACTAAGAGAAGCACCAATAAGTATCCATTTATGATAAGCTAAACAAAGTCTATGTTTTTGAAGATTTAAAGATGAGAAGACAATAAGAAAAATGACTTTAGGAAGCTCATTCACAAAACAAGCAATCACAATGGGAATCAACAATGGGGATCAATTGAGGGGAACTGTTCATCCATTGGTACTCTAACCACTCTCTCGAGCTAGCTAGATTGGCCTAGTCTCGTACCGAAGACCTATTCTCATGGCTAAGGCATTCAACCAAGCATATCCATAAACATGATGAACTTAAACAAGCAAACTAAGTCCCCTAGGCTAGGTAGTCCCTATTCGCATGGCCCTTCAAGCCAAACAATCGATATGAGGCAACCCCTTAACTTCATCTCTCGATCCTTCACTAAGGGTACCTAAATTATGCTCCTATGATGGCTAATCACACAAACATTCATGAAAATGCCAAATCAATTAACCAAAATTATCCCAAGTCAAAATCCAATGTTGGATTTAGAGGTTCATGAACTCATTAATGGCTTCAAACCTTCTCAAAGAAATAGCTACTCACAAATCATGATAAATTATAAACTAAAAGACATTAACAACTATTAACATGAACTAAAATAATAATCTAGGATGAACAAGTAAATAGAGTGAAAATGACATGAAAATAAGAAAATAAAGCAATAAAATATGAGAGAGACACTAGTAGAATAAATGCTTATTGCTGCGGTTTTACCCATATATACGCAGCAATATATCACGATAAAAGAAAAGGTAAAATATAAAATAACCATATTGCTGCGGTTTTTTAAAAAAACCGCAGCAATATTGTTCCAACGGAAACGTTTTGCAAATAGTTGACCATTTGACCAACCATATTGCTGCGTTTTCTACAGCAAACCGCAGCAATATATTTCCAACGGATATTTTTTGAAAAAAGTGGAATATTTTTTACCATATCTGGCGCTCAGATATTGCTGCGGTTTCTGTCAGAAACCGCAGTAATATATTAAAATGATATTTTTTTAATATTATTTTAATATATTGCTGCGGTTTCTAACAGAAACCGCAGCAATATCTGAGCGCCGGATCTAAAAAGAACATGGGTTTATTTTGTTTTGCTTCACTGTTTCTCTCGACTCTCTCTCTCTACTCTCACACACTCTCTCTCTCTACTCTCACACTCTCTCACTCTCTTACAATTTCCGGCGAAAAGGTTCCATTTTCTGGCAAAAAGGTTCCGGTTTCCGGCGACAAGGGTTCACATTACTCGCGTTTTTCCGGCGACAAGGGCTTTGGTTCGGTTTTTCGCCCCTCTCCTCCGCTTCTTGCTTGGTTGGTTCGGTTTTTTCGCCCCTCTCCTCCGCTTCTTGCTTGGTTGGTTCTGTTTTTCGCCGCTCTCCTCCGCCACTTTCGTACTTCACTGCCGGTGCCACCCTCTTCTTGTCATATTAGGTTCGTTTTTCATAATTTTTTTTTAATTTTGTTGTTTTCTTCATTAATAGTGTTTTAATGGATAATTTAGCTTCAATAGTAGTTTAAAATGCTTAGTATAAAGTATATATATGATTAGTTATAAGATTTGAGGATTAAAAACTTATTTTGTGATGATTTTGCTTAAGTTTTTGTATGCCCTAAAATGTTATACGGGATTGTTTTGGCTTAATAAGTTCTTGTTATATTTCAAGTGATATGCCTTCATATTGATAGACTCACCAATGGGAGGGGAAGGGAAATCTAAGGAATGGTTTGGTACTTGTTTGGTGATAACTTGAAATCGCTTGAATGCGATTGTTGTTTGGTGATGACTTGGAATCGCTTGAATGCGATTGTTTTTATGTACATCATAATGCCTAGATACCCGTTCAAGACTTACTCATTAGGAGTAAGTGTTGAATAGTCCCCGTTTTGGGACTGTTCTTAAACGTCACATCTCACTTAGGTAGTGAATGTGTGTTGATTCTTTGATTCTAAGTGAAATACGGTTAATCATTTCCCTAATTTGTTCTCCGGGTGCATATAAGATAAGCAATTATCTTCATCGTGTACTTGGAGAACTGAAGGGAAATGCTGCCGAATTTTACTTAGAATCAAAGATGATACATGCATTCACTAGTGGGATTGGACGTTTAAGGATGGGTTAGGTTGGAGTGATAAGGACCCAATGGAAGCATGCATTGAATATTAGCTTGTTGTGTTATATTTATATGAAATTTTTAATTGATAATAATTTTTTATGTATGTATGTATGTGTGGGGGTTTTTAGAAATGGATCGAAGTTGGATGTATGGAAAGCGGAATACGTTGGAGTTTGTTCAAGGTGTGAATGAGCTTTGTAAACGTGCTGTAGAGCATCAACAACTTACTTGCGAGGATGAGATTTATTGTCCATGTGTTGATTGCTACAATGTGAATACGATTTCTGATATTAGGACCATAAGAGATCATATTATTCGTCGAGGATTTAGGGCTGAGTATTATATTTGGTTATGGCATGGTGAAAAGGGAAAATATACTCAGAATAGGGTTATTGTTGATGTTGGCACTAGTAACTCATTAGAGATTGATATGTCGAATGTTGGGGTTGAGAATGAAGTTGTGATTGAAGATCATGTTAGGATTGAAGGTGATGATGTAGTAGGTAATGAAAATGACCACGGAGATAATAGTGACACTGAGGATGAAGAGTTTGGTGATGATCGATTAGGTGAGATGTTGGAAGGGGCCCGTGACCATTTTAATGAGCGGCCACGAGTGTTTGACGATTTGTCTCAAGTCGCTGGGAAACCCCCTTTATCCAGGGTGTACAAAATACACTCAATTGAGTGGGGTTTTAACTCTTTTCAACATCAAAGAGAAACATAATTTGACTGATGTTGGCTTCACATAACTCTTAGAAGCTTTACAAGATATGTTTCCTGAGGGTAATTTATTACCAAAATCCACCTACTATGCCAAAAAATTAATGTGTCCTTTGGGTTTAGAATATGAGCGGATTGATGCATGTCCAAATGATTGCGTGTTGTATCGAAATGAGTATGCGGACCTTTATGAATGCCCGAGGTGTGGTAAGTCCCGCTATAAATTGCCGGATGGGGTTGAGCCTGGGCCGGGCAATACGGGTCCTTCTGCGAAAGTGTTGTGGTATCTCCAATTGTGCCAAGGTTCAAGAGGCTCTTTTCTATCAAAGAAGATGCAAAGAACCTAAGATGCATGCTGATCGGAGAAAGAAAGATGGGATGCTTAGGCATTCAGCAGATTATCCTCAATGGAAGGCTATAGATTCCAGATATAGGGAATTTGGTCAGGAAGCTAGGAACTTGAGACTTGCATTGTGTGCGGACGGAATGAACCCTTACGGTACTTTGAGTAGTCAACATAGTACTTGGCCTGTTCTTTTAGTGATATACAATCTTCCTCCATGGTTGTGCATAAAGCGGAAGTATATTATGTTGTCTCTCTTAATTTATGGGCCTAAGCAAATGAAATGATATAGACATCTATCTTGCACCTCTCATCGAAGATCTCAAAAAGATGTGGGACGAAGGTGTTATGGTGTTTGATGCGTATTCCAATGAAGATTTCAAGCTTCGTGCTATGCTATTCTGTACTATAAATGATTATCCTGCTTATGGCAATTTGTCGGGGTATAAGATCAAAGGAAAAAAGGCATGTCCTATTTGTGAGAATGGTATGGAGGCTACAGATTTGCCACATTATGGGAAACATGTCTATATCATTAATAGGCAATTCCTACATAATTCTCATCCATATCGAAAGAAAAAAGCACCATTTAACGGGTTAGTTGAAAATGCTCCAGCTCCTAGACCGTTGACCGGAAAAGAAGTTTATAATCGTGTTAAGGGGATGGGCACAATATTTGGTAAGGGGGTTAAACCTTCGGAAGACGATGGTGTCATTTTGGAAAAAAGAGTCTATATTCGGAGACTTTCTTATTGGAAATACTTACCGGTTAGACATTGTCTCGACGTAATGCATATTGAAAAAAATATTTGTGATGCAATTATTGGTACTGTTGAATATGCCTAGGAAAGACTAAGGATGGTCCAAGGTTCGTAGAGATATGGAGAAATTGAAGATTCGGTCTAATTTATGGTCAAAGGTTAAGGAAAAAGCTAAGAAAGGAAAGGGAACAACAACGTATTTGCCTCCAGCTTGTTATACATTGTCTAGGCAAGAGAAACGATTGTTCTGTGAGTGTTTATACGGTATTAAGGTTCCCACTGGATACTCATCTAACATGAGAAGACTTGTTTCTATGACTGATCTGAAATTAATTGGGCTGAAGTCCCATGACTATCATGTGTTGATGCAAGTGTTTTTGCCGATTGCAATACACGAGATTCTTCCAAAACATGTCAGGCTTGCCATCACGAGGTTGTGTTCATTTTTCAATACCATATGCAACAAGGTACTTGACCCTGATAAGTTGGATGCTTTGCAAAATGAGGTGGTGAAAACACTTTGTCAATTTGAGATGTATTTTCCACCTTCTTTTTTTGACATTATAGTTCACTTAGTCCTTCATTTGATAAGAGAGATTAAACTGTGTGGTCCTGTGTTTTTAAGATGGGCATACTCTTTTGAGAGATATATGGGTTCTTTGAAAAAGAAAGTGAGGAATCCAGCAAGACCAGAGGCGAGTATTATTCAAGAAACAATTGCCGAAGAGGTTGGAGGATATTGTTCTTCTCATTTTGCTAAGGCTGTGACGATAGGTCTTCCAAAGTCCAGACACGAGGGAAGGTTAGAAGGCAAGGGTGGCGTCGGAATGCGACATATTTCGCCTTCATTGAGTGAGTTGAATAAAGCTCATATTTTCGTGTTGCACCATCTTACTGAAGTTAATCCATACTTAGAGAGACATGCGTGAATTGCGCCACAAAAACCCGTCAAAAGGGGAGAGGGCGTTGATGAATGAGCATAACAGGTCTTTCACTGATTGGTTCCACAATAAAGTAATTGGTGAATTGTCTGCAAACAACCATCATGTACCCGATACAATTAAGTGGTTGGCATACGATCCACGTGACAGTTTTAAATCGTATGAGGGGTATGATATCAATGGATATACCTTTTACACTGAACGTCAGGACAAGAAATCAAAGGTGGTACAGAATTGTGGGGTTTCAATGGTTGCATCATCTAGGGAGTATGCTAGTGCAAAGGATAAAACTCCGATTGATGCTAAACAATCATATTATGGGATCATTCAGGAAATATGGGAGCTCGATTATTGTGACTTCACTATGCCTATTTTTCAATGCAAGTGGGCGGATAATAGACGTGGTTTGCGAACGGATGAGTGTGGTTTTACTCTAGTCGATATGAGTCATCTGCGTGACACTAAAGAACCTTTTATCCTCGTATCACAAGCAAAACAGGTGTTTTATGTATCTGATCCTATAGACACTCAGTGGTGCATTGTTGTTAATGGTAAAAGGCGAATTTTAGGAGTAGGTGATGTTGACGATGAAGAAGAATATGAATAGTTTGATGATATCCCCCCTTTCTCAATCCCAAGTGATGATATGATGGATGTGTCTGATACTAAAAATAGTTACATGCGAATGGATCACCAAGAAGGTATAACGGTCATCGAGCAACCTATTGACCAAAATTAAAGGTAAAAAATGTTCTATATGAGTAATTTGAATTATAAATTGATGTACTTATAATAGAATTCATTACAATAATGTGTTGATATATATTGTTTTAAATTTTGTTAACACTTTTTGTTGTTTCTATGTATATGCTACAGATATGACTAGTGACGGCTCGGGCGATCAGTCATCGGATTCCGATGCACCATTTCACCCGGAAAAGGAGGCTGACCTGGGGGAGGACAGTGATCGTGCTGCAGATGCGTTTGATGCTTGGATGGAAAGAATGGAAGTAGAAGCTGATATGAATGCTTTACTTGACATTAAGGTGACATCTGATCCACGTCAGTCACCCCCCTCAGGTTCGCGCTTATTTGATCATTGTAATATTGAATATGTCATTTATTTATTCGTTCTCTAATTTTGTTTCCTTATTTTGATTCTTAGATTCTCGTCAGACTAGTGCATATTATGGTGCACAAGGGAGGGGGAGGGGGAAGAAGTCAGGTGGGAAGACAAAGGCATCTAGAAAGAGTAAAAGAGGTCCCACGATGAATCTCCACAACACAGAAGATATGTACTTACAGTTTGGTGAATTAGGGAGACCAACAGGTAATTATTGATTGTAAGATAGTTATAATTTATCATGCTTACGATTTAATGTTTGGATTTCTAATTGTTTTTTCTATTAGGTACGTGGCGAGCCAAGTATGGTATTTGGGTCGGTCTTTCTATACGCAGGCTTAACATCAATTGGAAATGGAAAAACATTTCTCCTGCCCTGTTGGATTTGATGTGGACAGACATTATGGTAAGATAGGTTTCATTTACAATTTTGGGATTTATTGTTCTAATGCTGAGCTAACGTGCTTATTTATTTGTTTATGATGGAAAACAGAATATGTTTCACATTCCGGACGAGATAAGCTATAGGAGGCACTACTTGACTGCTGTGAACTCTAGATGGAGGGATTTTAAGAGCAAATTGGTATCTGGTTGGATCACAATGACCAGAGTCAGATCAAAGAAAGAGATGCTAGGTGATACTCCGCCAGATGTATACAAGCACATCAAGATGGAGGATTAGCTTACTGAAATAGGCTATGACGTCAGATGAGGCTGTAGTAAGTTTATAATCAAATTAACTTGGTTTTATTAACTTAAATTATATTCTACAAAATTAATGTGTTTTTTATTGCAGAAAAAGCGAGAAAAGGCGCTCGAGAGTGCAAAAAAGAATACACATCATCACCACTTAGGTCAAAGGAATTATGGGGATGCTAGAGAGTTGTGGAAGATGGAGAACTTATGTCCACCTAGTTTTGATTCTTGATCGTCATTTAGTACACCATCCTCCTCGGTGTCCTCTCATGATAATCGGGGTGATGACTGGTGGTGCAAGATGCATAAGAAAGATCCAGTCACTAAACAACGATTTATTCCAGTTGAGGAAACAAAGATTGCAGCTGACAAATACGTATGTATATCACTATAACTTTTAGTTTGACATATATATGTTTTTTCATTATTAAATGCAATATTATTTGTAACTTGTTTTTTGGGCAGTTGGAGTACAAGGAGAAGCAAGCCAAGGGTGAGTTCACTCCGGTACGTAACAAAGACGCCCTTTTTATGGCTCTTGGAGAGAAGCCAGATCATTCGGGTCGTTTTTATGGTTTTGGAGGCTACAATGTTGGCTACAGGAAGGCTTTTGGTCGTCCACCTCCTAGGAACTATTGGAGCTCGAGTCAGGAACAAGAGGAAGCATTCATGCAAAAAATGACTGAAAGGTGGAGAAATGACATTGCAACATATATGCAGAATGTGGCGCTTTCACAGCCCACTCAGCTACCTACTCCATTTGTTGCACCATTTGTTCCATCATCTGCTTCACCATCTGCTGGGCCAGCTACTTTTCAGCTCACTCAGCTACCTTTTCCGTCATTTGTTCCATCATCTGCTTCACCATCTACTGGGCTAGCTACTTTTCAGCCTACTCAGCAACCTTTTCCGTCATTTGTTCCATCATCTGCTTCACCATTTGTTCCATCAGCTGCTTCACCATCTGCTGGGCCATCTACTTCACAGCCTACTCAGCTACGTACTCCACTATCTGGATTTTTCGACACTCATTCTCCTGAATTGAAGGTACATATATTTATCATATATACATGTGCTTTATACAAATAATTATCATATATACATGTGTTTTATACAAATAATTATCTTACATAATTAGAACTTTACATTATTGTTAGGACGAGACTCTATGTCGATTGTATTTGATAGATCCAACTAGTGGAAAGACTTGTCTAGTGGCAGATGCACATTCTTATGCTTTTGATGAGACCACTACAGTTCATGGGTCTAGAATGATGAATGATCACCTTCCAGTGAAAATTCATCGTTTTGTAGAGAAGTATGGTCATTTACCAGTACCTGTCCCCGTCCCTGCATATGAAATCGACACTACAGAAACTGCTTTGGGTACGTGGGTGCAATGGCCAAAAAATTTAGTGCAAATATTAGGTGATGAGGTAATTGTTCAAATTTTATCCATTTTTGTAAAAATAATAGCATTAAATTTAAAAATTACATAATCTTAGGCGCGTTCTCAAAAATTATTATTAGGTTACACCGACACCTAAAAAACAAAAGGGGATTTCGGGGAGGTCGTTAGATGTCCTAGCTGCGGCTTTCAGTCGGTTCGGCTACTCGTTATAGTCCAGTTGTCGATGATGTATCGTTATTGGAATCCCTCACTGAAGATTGTAAGGAGTTAGCAGATACGCTTGCCCTTGCCGTCGCAGACGATGATACCGTTGCTGTAACTTTGTCGAGCTCATTGTTCCATTATTCAGAAGATGCCACCGCTTATCTGACCAATGAGGATATTGCTCAGTTCCTGCAAGGGGAGATTCTTAATATTTCTATTATCCAGGTGTACATAAGGTAACAATAATCAGAGTTATGATTTTTTTTTACATTTGATTGTATGATAGTTGTATTTTCCACATAAAATTTACATTTGTCTATTTTTTTTAGGGCAACGCAGTCTGACTTGGATGGATTTGGGGCTGCTGTTCGAGTTTGTTGGATGTGCCCGGAGAGTACCGCGGATGTGAATGCATTGGAGAATGTAACGAGGTACTTTCAGTGTGCTTTGACTGGATCCGTCGTTGCTGGTGCTAGTATCATCTTCGCGCCAATCTTTCAAGAGTAATATTCTATCTTAATAGTTTTACAAATATTGATTGTTGCATGACATGTGAATTTTTTAACTAATTATTGTTATTCAATCTTGCAATAGTCGTCATTGGATGCTCCTTGTCATACGTCCCAAGCTCGGGATAATTTATGTCTTTGATTCCGCTAGCTATCACAAGGAGCGGAAGTTAAAGATTAGACCGCCTATGATAGGGTAAGTTGATCGGTTTGATATATTTTAAATGAATTTAAATTATAATATAAAGCAAATAAAGTGTAAATTATTTGATGTTGTTTTATGTAGTGCTTTTAGGAGGTTTCGGATGAGCGGCAACGAAGTTCGTCGGGACAAGCTTCTTTGGAGCTGTGTTCAGGTATAATAGACTTATTTTATTCAATTAAAAGCATATGTCATTCTCATTATACGATAAATTTCCTCATTTTTGTAAAACTTTTGATAAAGTGCCCACAACAACAAGGAGGCACGGAGTGCGGTTATTTTGTCATGCGCAACATTTTTGACGTACTCACTTTATATTCTGGTTCGGAGGATTTCGATGAAGGAGTAAGTTTTTGTTCACTTATTATTCATTTCATATTTTATATATTTAACTATTTAAGGCTAACTTTGGTGAATTATTTTCAGGTTGCTCGTACCTTTACCCACGATCCTTATATGGAAGATCAAATCAATGAGGTGAAAAATAAGTGGGCAAGATACTTTATTGACAATTGCATTGCGTAGGTTAGTTAATGTTATTTTTCTTTGTTTCTCTTATCCTTACAACGAATATAATTTAGTGCAACTTGTACCAACCAACATTATTGACTTGGATTTCATGATATATATATATATATATATATATATATATATATATATATATATATATATATATATATATCTGTGTGTGTGTGTGTGTGTGTGTGTGTGTGTGTGTTGGATTCACATGCTATCTATGTTGGATTGAATCGTATTTATTTCTTGTTGAACTTGGAATTTGGATTGTGCGTGGAAGTTGGAGAAAAATTGGTTCTTAGAGGATGATGGATGATGGTTGTTGGTTGTTGGATAAATTTTGGATTATATGTTGGTTGTTGGATGAATTTTGGATGATGGATGGATGTTGGATGAATTTTGGATGATGGATGGATGGTTGTTGCATATAATATTGTACAGGTTAATTCCTAATTATGGGTTTATCCAATTTACAAACGGAGCTCTGCCGAAATTTATGCAGAAAATATTCAGCTTGCAGCATCCTACTTGCTGCATTCTGCTTCTTGCATGAGGAGGTTGGTGGAACATACGTAAATATAAAATAATTTTTCATTAAAAAACAAAAGCAGTATATTGCTGCGGTTTTTCCCAGAAACCGCAGCAATATACCGTATTTTTTATAATAAAAAATATATATTGCTGCGGTTTCTGGGAAAAACCGCAGCAATATCCATATTTTTTATTATAAAAATAAAGTATATTGCTGCGGTTTTTCCCTGAAACCGCAGTAATATACTTTATTTTTATAATAAAAAATATTCATATTGCTGCGGTTTGACCCATAAACCGCAGCAATATGTTGTAATATTGCTGCGGTTTAAAACCGCAGCAATAATTTAATTACCTATTGTTGCGCCCTTAATTGTGGCGCGGTCAAAACCGCCGCAATAGGCCACTTAATGACCGCAGCAATAAGCATTTATTCTACTAGTGAGAGTAAGAAATTCTCATTAAAGTTGCAAGGAGCCTCCAAATCTTCAAGTTTCCTTCTTAGATTCTTCAAATTCCAAGCTTTCAACAAGTTTCTCTCACTTCTCTCTCTAGAAGATGAGATTTTCTCTCTCCTAGGGTTCTAAGAATTTCAAATCTCACTTTATTAAAATATAATGTAAATTAGCTTCTTCTAAAATGAGAGGAGTTTACCTTATATAGTCCTAAAATAAACTAGACATAATTACAAATTAACCCCCATTCAAAAAGAGGATTTAAAAAGAAAGATTTCCGGAAAAAACCCAGCGACCCGGGCGGATCAGTTGACCCGAGCGCTCGGGTCATTTTTCAGTTTCGTTAGTTCATTTTAAAACGGTCATATCTCACTCGTTTTTCATCAGAATTGATCTTGTGACCACTTGTTGGAAAGATATTGAGCCAAGCTTTCATCTCCAAATTGAAGCGCTCAAAAATGTTTTGTGTGCTGAAAGTTATGGCCATTTTAAGTTGACCCTTGTGCGCAAACCCTTCCAAAACTTCTTATATTTGCCCCCGGAACTCGGTTATGCTTCCTTGACCTTCCTCATCGATATTAATATTCGGGGTTGAGCAAGTGTTCTCCAAGCATGCTCCTAAGTCCTGAAAAGAAACAAATCGCCCAAAGAAAGAGCATACAAGAAAGAAAATTTTACAAATTAAGGAAATAGCAAACAAACTAGCCTAAACTAACTCAAAAACAACTATAGTACCAACTAAAAACTATCAAAAAGTAAAGCAATAAACAAGACATCACGAAGAAAGTTAAAAGGCAGGCCATGTGGTTCTCCATTTTCCAAGGACAGTTATATAAAAAAGGGCTCTCACTCCCACTCCTAAGGTGCATAACGGCCAATGAGGCCACGAAGATAATAGAAGAAATCCACGAAGGAGTATGTGGAAATCATATCAGAGGAAAAACACTAGCATTAAAGGCTCTGAGAGCCGGTTTCTACTGAAAGACAATGTTGGCAGACGCACAAGCTTACGTGAAAAAGTGCGACATGTGTAAGAAATTTGCCCCCGTCATACACCAACCGGCAAATGATTTGCAGCCTATCCTAAATCCAATCCCCTTCACTCAGTGGAGGGTGGATATCATAGGACCATTTACACCGGCATCAGGAGGTACAAAGTTCCTGATAGTAGGAATTGACTACTTCACAAAGTGGATTGAAGCAGAGCCGACTGCAAAGATCACGGCCAACCAGGTGAAGAAGTTTATTTGGAAAAATCTTATCACGAGGTTCGAAATCCCAATGGGAATTGTTATGGACCATGGCGTCCAGTTCGACTGTGGGTCGATAAAAAACTTCCTAAGTCCTTATGGCATTAAGTTCGCATACTCATCGGTTTGCCACCCACAGAGTAGCGGCTAAGCTGAGGCTGCTAACAAGCAGATCCTGAATGCACTGAAACAGAAATTAGACGACTTGAAAGGGGAGTGGGCCGATATGGGTCCAGCAGTATTATGGTACAACCTGACCACTGAGAAAGAAGCTACAGGGGAAACCCCTATCAGGCTGCATTTGGGGCCGAGGCAGTGTTACCGGTCGAAGTTGGGTTACCAAACTGGAGAATCCTAAACTTTGAGCCAGAGCTGAATGATAGATTGCACAAGGAAGATCTCTACCTATTACCTGAAGTCAGAGTAGCAGCAAAACTTAAATCGGCCGCCTACAAAGACCGGATAAGCAAGGCCTGCAACAAAAGAGTGCGAAGTCGGCCCATAGAGAAAGGAGATTTAGTCCTAAGACGCGTAGCGGCTACAGGCAAGGCCCACACTGATGGCAAGCTGACGGCTAACTGGAAAAGACTCTATCTGATAAAGAAAGAAATCGTCCCAGTACTGTGCTTTGTATAAAGTGCTTTTGCCTTTTTTTACATAAACTGCTTTGCTTTGCTAATTGACGAAATTCTTTTACCCAAATCAACTGACATTATCTCAAATTATTCACATATCTTTTTTATTCACAGTTGACATTATCGCAAATTATTGATAAGTGCGTTTCTAACGCACTTTGCATACTCTTTTTAGCTTATTTTAATCATCTTTCTCCCATTTCTTCCCTCTTTATTCTTCATTTTCCCTTTTATTTCATTCACTTGATCATTCTTGATCATAGTGACATTTTACTAGATTTTTAGTCATTTTTGACCGAATTTCTAGTACATTTGCTTTCACCCTATTTTGCTATATTCTTAATATAGGTGGAACTACCTAAGATGGTTATGAGTTGTAGAGTTGGCCAGAGGAAGCAATGAAAATAGAGCACACGTTGAGAAATGGTGTGTTTGCACCATGTCTCGTGTCCGCTCGCACAAAGGAGCACATATAGTGCAATAAAATCTTGTATGGGGAACTTCAAATGGACATATTTTTCAAACTACAAACCAGATGAAGGTAACTCTAGTTGGGGGTGAAAGCTCGTTTCTATAGCTTTCCAACGACTGGTCATAAGCTTGATTTGGATATAAAATGAAGAAGTTATGCTCGTTTTAAGTTGAAATATCCGACCAGATCAGAAAGAATGGTGCGCCCGCACCTGTTACTATGGTGCGCCCGCACCTGTTACTATGGTGCGCCCGCACCACTTGATTCCGTCAGAAAAAATTTTAAGGCTCGTGCCTATTAAAAACAATAGAAGGTTATTATTTTCAACTTATGCTTTATTCCATAGACTAGAGAGTAATACTAGGGCTTGTATTAGAGAGAAAAACACTTTAGATTTGTCTAAGATTGGAGTTTTTAAGATTAAAGTTTGTGATTTCTACACATCCAAGGTACTTTTTATTCAATTAATTGCAAAGTTTTAGTTTTTACTCTTCTTTTTCATTGTCATTCTTGGTTCTTCTATATTATTAGATCTCTTATATTGTAGTTTCATAATTGCTTATTGTTATTAGTTTAATCATCCCTCACTAGTGGAAAAAAAACGAAAGGGCTGCGGTCAAAACAGCCCCAAGGGTTGCGTTTTTGGCCAGCAGCCCTTTCCGTAGCAGCCCTTCACTAAAAGTGAAGGGCTGCAGTCATGGGCGGATCCAGGATTCCAATAATGGTGGGGAATGGTGGGGCACCAAAATAATCAACCTAATATTGTGCAAAAATTCAAAAAGATCTAGAAATACATAAAATTACCCACAAAATATTATTTTTATTTAAATCACAATCTAATAATTTTTCTATATAAACTATTTCAATTGTTCTCGTCGAGTCTTCATATTTTGGAATTGAGCTACAATGTCATCGAGGCTTACTTTCCAAAATAAATCTTTTTCTAAATAAGTAACCAAACAATCATTGAGTAATTGATCTCTCATAGTACTACGCAATTTACTTTTTATTGTATTCATTCCTGAAAATGTCCTTTCGACACTTGCTGTCGCCACGGGAAGAAGCAACACTAACTTTAGAAGCAGATATACTCTTGAATGTGTTTCATGTTTTCCTGTCTCAACAAGTTTCATGGAAAGCTCGCTAAGCTTCTTCAACATTGAAAATCTCCCATCACTTCGAATGTCAACAATGAAATTTTGAAGCGAATCTTCCATAAAAGAAAGTTCAACAGTTAAAAAATTCAGTAGGATAAAATTCTGCTAGTCGCGTCAACTTTCCTATGTCAAATGCAGAAAACTGGTTCGCGGGATTGAAAGAAGACATACAGATAAGTAATTCTTTGCTTACCTCGTTGAACCTATTTTCAAATTCTTGTAACTGTAGATCAATGACACTTAGAAAAACTTCAACACGAAAATGATGAAGATTTGTCACTTATGGTCTATTTCCACGAAACTTCCTTCTGCCAGGGAGAACATAGTTTTCCTCCATATCAGGAATCCCAATGCCATATTTAATCACAAATAAATTGACTTTGCTCATGTGAATATCCCATCCATCATTTCTCAAGTTCTGCAAATTTATCTTAGTCACGTCAACCATTTTCATTGCATTCACTATATCTTAATCACTTCTTTGTAAAGCTAGGTTCAACTCATTTGTAATCGCAAATATACTCTTCATCAAATGTGCCACAAAAATAAAATCAAATGACATCAGCAAGTGTGTAAGTGACTCAGCTCGATTCCGGTCAACACTATCAGAAACATCTCCAATGGCATCAAGTGACTCAAGAATTGTTGGGTATAAATTAAGCACATTCAAAATTGTTTTAAAATGAGAACCCCAACGAGTATCACCCGGCCTACTCAGACTAACCTCCTGATTTAAGCCAGTTCCAGATTCAAGTTCACCTAAAGATAATGCTGCTACCACACGTTCAGCTTGTTTTTTTCGAAGAAATTCTTTCCGCTTAGGTGAACCACCCACAAAATTCAGTAAAGGGCAAGCACATCAACAAATAGCCACCCACAATCAGCATTTTTCTTTGCGACGGCAACAAGTGTCAATTGAAGTTGGTGAGCAAAACAATGAACACAATGTACAGATGGAGATTCATTCAGAATTAAAGTTTTATGGCCATTAATTGCACCTTGAATATTGCTAGCACCGTCGTAACCTTGGCCTCGAACTCTAGAAAAACTGAGTGAGTGCTCCATTAGAAGTGACTCAATTGCCTCTTTCAGAGTCAAAGATGTGGTATTGGCAACATGTACGACACCAAGAAAACGCTCCATAACCTCACTTCTTTTATTGACATATCGCAAACAAATAGCCAATTGTTCTTTATCAGATATATCCGCAGACTCATCAGCAAGAATAGCAAAAAAATCACCATCAAGTTCTTTCATAATTGCTGTAGTTGTCTCAGTTGCACAAGCATTAATAATATCCTTCTGAATTGAAGGAGCTGTCATTTGGCAGTTACCCGGTGCATTATCTAAAACAACTTTAGCAACATCTTCTTTTTCTGAGGCAAGAAATTTCAAAAGTTCAACAAAGTTACCTCTATTAGAAGAAGTTTCATTTTCCTTATGTCCACGAGCAGGCAAACCTTGAAGTAAAAGCCACTTCAAACATTTAATAGAAGCTTCTAATCGCTCTCGATATTTAATCTTGTTCTCCTCTGATTGGTTAGCAAAGAGAGATGGAAGGTTAGCCTTTTGATTTTCGAAATCTTTTAGAGATCTCACAACCTTATTATGAGCACTCATATGCCCTCCAATATGCTTTTCGTGTGCATCTATTTTGTTCCAAGCTCTGAATCCCTCATTAACAAATGCATCTCCTCCAGGTGTGTTTGCTTCCTTGAACAAAAAGCAAGGAAAACAAAAAGCTACATCCTTTTCAACACTATACTCCAGCCATGATTTATATGTGTCAAACCATTTTTTGTTAAATCGACGATTTTTTTGCCCAAAAGGTCGGAAAGGGAACTCATGTTTTTCAGGCTGACAAAGTTTTCTTGCGAAATAAACCCTCCGAACGTTATCTTGGTCATCTGGATGGAAATCAAAAATTCTTTTTCTTTTCCCCGGATCTTAAGGAAGATTGGTAGCATCCACTTCAGTCAATCTTTGTTGTTCGTTCGGGACTTGAGTCTCATGATTTAAATTAACTTCAACTTCTGGTTCATCTCTTTGATTTTGTGGATCATTATTAGTTTCTTGAGTCGATGAGTTACTAATTGATGGAGAAGATTTGCTTCAGATTGATTAGGATTTGGTGTAGAGGGATTTCCAGAGTTTGTGGTATTTCTTTTCGAAAAGAAACTAGTAATATCTCTTTGTTTTTTTCTCTTCATTCTGAAATTTATTTTATGACTTTAATCAGATTATAATTTATCAACCACTTCTAATAACAACGAGACAATAATATAAAATCAAAATCATACAATTAAATCAATATAGTTCATATGTATTTATTATTTATCAATGATTATAATTTGAAATTCCTACAAATTTAGTTAATTAATTTTGTAACATTGAATATTTGATATATATTTTGCAAAAAACAATCAGACAAATTGATACTAAAATAAAAAAATTAAACAATTTCATTGTACTACACTATTGTCTACTGTGGCATTAAAAGCATTAAAAGCAAGTCATAGAATTTGTAATTTGTAATTCAATCAAGAAAGCATTAAAAGCAAGTAATAGAATTTGAAACAAAAAATAAAGTAAATTGATACATGTGGAAATTGGAAAAAAAAGGGAAAAGAGTAAGAAAGTTAGAAAGGCATACACAATTGTCTACTGTGGCAATTCGCAAATCACAAAACGCAAAGTTTGATGGAATTGTCTTGTACAGTTGTGAGTTGTACTGTGCGTCTGTGCCAGACTGCAGTGCGTCAGGCCCAGGCGTCACTCGTCAGCACTTTATCCAATGTCCACAGACACCACAGTGGGGCAGATGGTCAAGTGTCAACCAATTGCGTCAGGCTATTTTTTTAGCTTTTACGTTTTAGGTTCTAAAAGTACCTCTAGGCAAGTTTAAATAATATTTTGGGGGAGTGGGATTTGTGTAACCGAGTAGTAGTATTATTATAGTATACGGGAGTCCTAAAAGCCTGACAAACGCGCTGAGGCGATTTTTTTTTTTTTTAACTAGAAGTAGTTTTTTTAAAATTAATGGTGGGGCACGTGCCACCCAAGACCCCAAGTGGGTCCGCCCCTGGCTGCAGTTTTAAACCGCAGCCCTTCTTTGTACAAAGGGCTGCGGTTTTGACCATAACCGCAGCCCTTGAGACCCAAAAAAATAAAAATAAAAAATTTTTTGCATTTTTTTACTCCTAAATATATCAAGAAACCAAGAACATATTAACAAATTCTACAAACAAAATTATTTACAGACCTTTGTGACTGCATTTTTTTCATTACAAATTCTTGAAAAATATTTCTCGTCACTTAAGAGTACTAAAATTGAAAAAGTTTGAGATACAACTAATCTTAGTAACACCAGTATTAAGAATCAAGGAGAGACTGCGAATATTAAATCATTGAACGGGTAAGAAACATGAATCAACAGAATGATTAATACATCTTATTCCATTAAAAAAAAATTCACATTTCAGTTCTACTATGCAAAGATTCAAAAACTTAATAGTCTTAAACAAACTAGCAGAATATAATCACAATTCAAGAACTTCAAAATTCGACAAAACAATGAAAAAAAACCTAAAATTGACAAAAAAAATCACGAACCAACAAATCTCGAACCATGCCGGCGAGGGGGGAAAATCCGGTGAGATAAACGAGAGACTGTGCGCGAAGTGAAAAAACCGGCGAGGTGGTGTGAGCGAAGGAGATCCGAGAGCCGAAGGAGGAGAGACGAGAGACGAAGGGGAAAAATCTGGGGACGACGATGATGGCTCGGTTTTGGACGGCAGCTGCGGCGACGACAATGGCTCGATCAGTTTTGGACGGCAGCTGCTGCGAGGACGATGGTTCGCTTCTGAGAAGCTGTGCGACCGGAGATTTGTGGTGCTTGAAGATGAATGAGAGAGAGAGAGACGAATGAGAGGAGAGAGGTTAGAGGAAATTCTATTGGAGAGAGGAGAGAGGTTAGAGTGAGGAGAGAGAATGATGAGAGAAACGGCGCTTGAAGAAATTTGTGCTACTAGGTTTCATTTGTGTACCGCGTGAATTAAGAACATCAGCTAATTAAGGGCTGCGGTTTTGGGCTAACCGCAGCCCTTCACTATTAAGGGCTGCATTTTTCAAAAAACGCAACCCTTGCACCGCAGCCCTTGTGTTTTTTTCCACTAGTGCCTTAATCATGTCTAGCCCTAGATTATTTATAAATTTCATGTTTTTATGCTTAGAATCCATGATTAGTGAGTAGTCTCTTATCTAAGATTAGGGTGAAAGTATGGATTAAGGTTTTCATGTATTGTTAATGTGATTGTGATGATCTAAAGATGGTTATGCATTGATCTTGGTGTTTTGAGGCCTCATGATAGATCTTGATCACATTTATGCTTTGGTATTATGATTTCAAATGTTATGATCTTGATCGAATTTTGAACTCTTTTATCATCCCCATGAATCAACTTAATTTCTAGGCCAAGATATTGGGTAGAAATTCAGGGGATCCTTTATTAGGGGTTTTCCGAATTCATTGGATCTCTTAATCTATTGACTAAAGACCATTCGAGAGAAGATTTAGTTGATTGATTAAGCGATCATTCTTGAGGACCATTCGAGAGAGGACTCGAGTATTTTAGAGGAAAACTAAACCTTGCATAATTGTCGTCTTTGAATCACAATTGCATTAATGATCGTTGTTCCACTTTGATTCAGACTAGTAAGCTTAACTCTAGTGTCTTACTTATTGATATTTAATCTCACATTATTTGCTAGTTCTTTGATAATAGTTAGTCATTAGTCGTTGCCAAATCATTCAAAACCCCCAAAAATTCGTCAATTAGGTAATTTAGACTTTTTAGACTTTGATTAATCCCAATTTCCTTGTGGATCGACCCTTGACTTGCCTTTACTACGTTCTTAGTAATTGCTTGTTAGGATTTACAAATATTGTTTGAAAAGCGATTTTTGGTGCCTTAACGACACACTAAAAACCTCGTATCAATTATTCACAGTTTGCATTTATCTTTTTTATCTCAAATTATTCACAGATCTGTGATAATGTTTTCATTTGTCTTTTTTATCTCAACTTGTTCTATGACTACATTATCTCAAATTATTCACAAAACAAATGAAATAACCCCCAAATCTGGGAAAACGAGATAAATTCGTGAATATTACTAACGAAAATAAACGAAATAAATTTACCATAAATCTGAATTACAAACGAAAATAAACGAAATACACAACTAAAAACGAGAAGGAATTAATCCTAAATATAGAATTACAAACGAAACGAAAATAAACGGAAAAAAATCGTGAATATTACAAACAAAATAAAGAAATAAATTTACCATAAATCTGAATTAGAAACGAAATTAAAAAAACATAAAAAATCAACCTATAGATCTGAAAGTACGAGATTCCAAATCGAAAAAAAATAAGTAATTAAAGATGTAAAACCTCAAACTTATCTCAGATACGAGTGTTGTTCACTGATTTTTGGCGAGCGACGAACTAACCCCACCACCGACAGGTGTCATCAACCCACCTTTGATGCATACCTTATTTTTTCGGATAGATTCAAGAACACCTTCTGGAATGTTCTTCATGTTTCCATGAACCTCGTATCTCTCGAAGACAATAGAAGCGTGCATTGCTTCCATGACTTGTTCTACTGCGCCTGTTACCAAGGGTTCGATCCCGTCACCTGGGATAAGTGTCACCGTGCGTGTGTCGCCATCGCCTGGACGAGGCATGTAGGTCACCGATCGAGTGGTGCAGCATCGGAGGGCGGGTGATGTGAGTTGTTTTAGGATTTGGAGGATTGGTTGATGATGATGGTGGATTTAGGATAGGGGGCTGATGAGAGAGGGATGAGAAGGGGGTTTAGGGTTTGAGAGAGGGGGTGAATCGAAGAAAGGGGCTGAAGAAAGGAGAGTGGTGTTTAGGGTTTTGTGGGGAGAGGAGAGAGGGAGTAGGGATACGAGATCAGGATTCAGGAATAGCGCTTAAAAGAATGTGGGTTGGTGAGCGTTTTTTTGGGCCTGGGCCAATTTACTGATCCGGTTTCATAAAACGACCGGATCAGTTTATTTAATCAGACTTGTGCGCAACAAAACTCGAACTTACTGATCCGGTTCGATAAATGACCGGATCAGTTAATTTTAATTGATCCAATTTTTTCGGATCTGTTATCTTGTGACATATAAGGTTTTTTCCACTACTGAATGTCCTACCTAGCTTGGGACACTGTCGGCTCCTATAAATACCGCATGATCTGAGTCATAAGGTACGTTCACAAACACTAATACTCTCTACTTGAGATATACCGGGTTATATCCTTACTGACTTAGACATCGGAAGGGCGTTCCTCGGATCAACTCCCGAGATTAGTTTACGTGTTTTATATTGCAAAACTTCAAACCGGCATACGCGGTCAAAGGATACTGGTTAACCCCAACAGCATTTATTCCATACCGGAACACTCAACATGAACTAAAACAAAGAAGCAACTTGTTCCACACTAGATGCAAGGTAGGTGAGAAGACTTGCAATGTGATTATTGATGGTGGTGCATAAGTAGATGTTGTTTCATCCGAAGCCGTTAGCCAATTAAAGCTACCAACTAGAGACCATGAAGAGCCTCATAAGCTTAATTGGGTGAATGATGGTACTAGTGTGAGGGTGAAGAAACAAGCCTTGGTGACTTACTCCATTGGAGGGTTCGAAGATGAGAGATGGTGTGACATTCTTCCTATGGATGCGTGTCATTTGTTACTTAGAAGGCCATGGCAATTCGATCATGATTCGGAGCATAGAAGCAAAACTAATGTATATCTTGTAACTACCAAAGATGGTAGAAAAATGAAATTGCTTCCCCTGCCCCCCAAAGTTGCTAAAAAAGAAATAGAGAAAAGCAACTATCTTGTAATTTGTAATGAAAATGCAAATATAGTGGAAAAGAATGGGGGAGGGAATGCTTTGGTTATGGGAGCCAAAGAGGATAATGGTACTACTTGTAATGACTCATCTCCTTTGAATGAGTTGTTAGAAGAGTACAAAGAAGTAATTCCTAATGACATGCCCAAACTTCTCTCTCCTATAAGTGACACTGATCATGGCATTGACTTTCTTGATTTACCCAACACGACAGCCCATAGATATGCCTCGGAAGTGAGTTACACAACAAAGTGCATGAATCGGATGGTACCTTAGTCTTTTCAAAAATAGACTTTAGGAAAGATTACCATCAAAAGAGATCTCAAGCTAGGGCTACATGGAAAATGGATTCCAAAACAAAACAAAGGGTGTATGATTGGTTATTAGTGCTTTTGGCATTCTTTTATAAGAGGTTCAATAAGTACTTTACTATTTTCATGAGTCCATTCACCGAATTGTTGAAGAAGGGAGATTTCGAATGGGGTGATACAACAAAACCTTTTGAGAATGCCAAGTATTTCCTTTATGACGCGTCATAATGAAGAGTGTGAGTCATCCATTTCATTTGAAAAGTCTATCTCTTTGCTTGAATGATCCTAGTTTGAGGGCAATCTTTTTCAAAGAAAGGGGGAATGAACCAAATATGAGTCCAACTATACAACAACGATTACAAGGCTACAAGTACAAGTGACGTGTGATTGAAGGCCAAAAATATGTTTGGGTTTTATTTGCTTTTGTTGTTATTTTTAGGATTTTTTTATTTTTACTACCTTTTAAAATCCCAACTTTTAAGATAACCACCTTATAAGTTCATTTTTTTAAATAACCACCTTATATAACCTAAATCTCTTTAAATACATACCAATTGACAGATTTTGTCCAACAAATTGGTCTTAAAACCTTATAAACAGTCTAATGAATAAAGGTGGAGGTGATGGAATCATTCTTAAACCCTTTATGAGGATAATTTTTTTGACAGAATTTGTCAATTGGTAGGTATTTAGAAGGATTTAGGTCATATAAGGTGGTTATTTCAAAAAATAAACATATAAGGTGGTTATTTTGAAAACCTTGATTTTATAAGGTGGTTAAAGTAAAAAAAAATCCTTATTTTTAAGCTTGTAATAAACCATGAGATTACTCATAAAGTAATCCATGATTAGGAGAGTGTTTTATGATGATAGGCGTGTGCTAATACATCATGTTAGGGTTTAAATTGTGTTGAATGTAACTCCTTGTAACAGCTCGTTGAATGAGCTTGAAGATGGGCTTGATTCAAGGAGCTTTTCTTGCTCCTTGAAACTGATTTAGGGACGCTTTTACTAGGGTGGTGAGTGTGTGTTTTTAGCTTCATTTTGCTGCTCCTATATCTTATATAAGGAAAGCATATGGTATATATGAAAAGAACATATTTTGAGTGATATAAAAAAACCTTGTGTTTATGCATTTTAACTTTGAGTGTGTCTCAAGTTCAAAGTGTACCCTTGTTGCTTTGAGTGGGTTCTTGAGCAATAAGCTTAGGGGAGGTTGAGTGGGTCTTGCCTCTGGCCTAAAACCCCAAATCATTGAGTTTGTCCTTGTGATTTGGTTCTATTCTTGGTTTCGAGTGTTTTCTAGTGTTCTTGTGAGTGTTCTATGTTCCTTGAGTTTGGATTCATCATCCAACACTTTGGAGGGTGTATTTAGACTTACATCATTTTATTAGCTGTTTTTAGCAGCTATAGTTTGATAGTTACTTATTTAGATGTAATGTGGAATAGTAGATGCTAAGTAGTGATGAAACCTTTCAGGTGATAATAAAAAACTAGAATGCAATCATATCTACATTAATCGTTGTATTTTGAGCATTACTCTAAAATTACTAATAATAAGTTATCTAAAGACACATTATACTTTAGCCAAAACTGAATCAAGAAAATTGAGTTTTGACACACGGAAACATGATCAAAAGTAGGGCCATTCCTGGCATTTTATAGGTCCTGGGTAAAAAATAGAGATTTAAGGCCTCTTATATATAGCCATATTGGTAATGGTGGAGCAAGGATTTCACCACTAATAATAATTTCTTTTTTTAAGAGTAAGTATAGTATTTTATGTAAAGTTATATTGCTCGGACTCATGTACCCATATCCGAAACGGGAACGTGTCCAAGTGTCCGATTTGGCTATTTTTTGGCCCAAAACAAAGTGTCCAAGTGTCATAGCCATGTCCCAGTGTCGAGGATCTGACACCAGTACTTGAGGTGAAATGAAGAGTCCGATCAACAAAGATGTAAAGTAAATATTAATTTTGAAACTAAAACTTATTAATCCATAGCATATTAGTATGATGTTAAGAAAATAAGATTAAATCTAATATGTTTGAAGTACAATACTAGTAAACTAACGCTAATGTTTAAAAAAATAAAAGGAATTTTCAAAATGAATATACAAAAATGTAAAAAGAAGTAACTAAAAAATAAAAGCAAACTTTCTTATCTTATAGGTAAAGGAATTTTCAAGATGAATTAAAAAAGAAAAAAAAGAAAAAATAATTTTTTTTTTTTAAAAGTAAACTTTCCTCAAGGAATTTGAAACCAAGTCTTCTGTCAAAAATAATGCATAGCTAACCATCAAATTAAACTAGTATTTATTGCATACTATTGTTGTTGCTTTCTTTTATTTAAACTCCTTCTAAAATTGGACCCCTTTCTTTTTTTAGGTTGTTGCCTCTCTAGACAACCCCTAGGGTCGGGCCTGATTAAAAGCCAAAATTGACTTTTATAACAATAAAAAACAGCCGAAATTGACTGAGCTCGAACAACGAGTGAAAAATAAATGTTACTAAATCTAATGGTGTCCCATTGTGCTGAGTGACCTAATTGTTAATAGAAAAAAGTTAACAAATATCCCCTAGAAAACAAACCCTACATAGCATCTCATGTACATGTGTATGCTTTTCCTTTATACACTTACTTAAGTCCAACATTATCTTTACCAAAATTTGAATCAACCGCAAAATGCTCAACTATGAGCTATATATTGGTTTTTTGTCCATAATTACCTTATTTACGCCCTTTTTTGCAAGAAACTACCTTATTTACAAAATGTTGTACAAAACTACCTTTGTTACGTTATTGTTTGTTGACCACTACCTAAAAACTTTTTCCGGCGTTGACTTTATTTTTCCGGTAAGTAAGACCCATGTGCAGGTCACATGACTTGTTATGTTTCTTATTTTATTTCCCTCTTCTATTTTTCCCTCCCTTTCTAAACTAATCCCCCCCTTATTTCTCCCTCCTCTTTTGCCCTAAATTTATCGTTGTTTCCACTGCCATTTTGTAATCAATTTGCTGAGCACAAAGGCGAGCAAATAATAAATCACTTGCCTTAACTTCTTGAACAGTATAAGCAATTACTCATTGTGACTCAATTTGCCTAACTGAAACGTCATCAAGCGGTAAGTTTGAAGGAAAATTGACTTTTTTTGGGTTTTCTTCTCTCACAACAGTAGAAGAAATTGACTTTTTTGCCTAAATTTAGGAATTTCAGTGGATTTTGTTGACTTTTTTGTGTGCTCAGTAAATTGATTACAAAATGGCAGTGAAAACAACGATAAATTTGGGGCAAAAGAGAAGAACAATAATACTATCCTGATTAGGATGACGACGACGACGACCACGATGAGTTTGGAATAATAGTGTCATCTATACTCGTATTTGAATTAATAAGCACTTCGCTTTTAAAAGTTGGTGAATATAAGTGTTTATACGCCTTGATATTTACGTAGAAATTAGAAATGTTCAACGTGAGAAGTAAACGCACCATACCGCAATTTAAGAGGAAAACAAACATCATACTCTCAAATTAGAGCAATAGCCCTGAGGGTTCTGACAATCATAATCATCAAAATTAAAGTTGGACAATCTCTATGATCTCCATCCTCTTTAGTCTTATACACATTGGCAAATGAAACATAAATTTCAACTCACACCTATAACCAAACTAAACCAACACCCCGAGCTGATTCACACAAATAGATATTCCTATATTCTGTTCTCTTTTACAAGAAAACTCAACTACTAAAGAAAAAAAACCGTCAAAAGAAAAAGAACTTTTTAAGAAACAAAGAAAAACAAAAACAAAGAGCAGGTAAACAGTAAACATCATCATCTGCTTGCATAATCAGGTTTCTTAAAAATCTGTCATAAAACTATGGCTTCTCTAATCTGGGCTACTAAGTACAGGGTGAAAAAACAAAGTTCTCCTGCAAATATAAGTTAGAACAAAGGTCCAGTCCCGCCTTCTTTATCTGCATCTGGGACACTGGAGTAAGCAAAAATAACATTTGACATCTCCCAGCCCCAGTCATCTCTCCTCGAAACATTCAAGTGAGGCCAACGGTTTATCCGGACATAGTTTCGCCTGAGCTTTCCATCAGCGTACCCGGTAACGATTGTGTAAGCACATTCATGGCCACCCCATACCTTGTCTTCAGCGTCTGCAGTCTGGCTCCCATCGGCATGGAAGTAACGGTGCATCGGAGGGCCTACACCTCCCCAGTATGGGTCCAGATTTTTCCAATAATCAGGGGCAGCCTGGTAATTGAACACATGACATTATTGAGTTCTAAAGAGAATTGCCATATTTGGAATACAGGTAGGAGCTAAGATGGTCTTGATCATAAGACTAAAAAAACTAAAAAAGTATGCAAGATATACAAAATCACACAGAATCTTAAATTCAGTCAGAGTCGTCTTTCCACTCAAAATGAACAATGATCTTTGTAAGTTGCAAGTCTATAAATTTAAACAATAAGGCCATAACATAAGGGTGTATTCTCTTCACCTCATTTTCTGAATTTATCTGAAATGAACTTATTGAAACTTAAATAAACTTATTGAAACTTATGAATTTATAGGAACTTATTGAAACATTTTATAATATATGAACTATCTGAACTTATAAACTTATTTTTTAAGGTACAGAGAACACATCCGAAATATAACGCTATGGCTTCACATTATGAATATGGTTCCTGTTCTATATTTGTATCCTATACTCCTGGTATACAGCTTTACAATCAACCCAAATTTAGATAGAATGGATCTAAGGTTAATTTCTAAAAAAGGTTTAAAGTAAAAATTAAGATCTGATTCTTACTGTTATAGTCGCAGATAGACAGTTCACAAGTATTGTAAGAAATCCACAAATTTGAAATGAATATGCACATAATCACAAAAAGTTACTATATCACGAGTAGAAACATACCTCAGTGAAACGGAACTCCCAAGAATGGTCACAGAGATCGTCCCTCATGATACGGGTCTTTATGCAGAAAAGGTTAGTAAGTTAGCAAGACAAGACAGAATCAACAAGTGCACTCGATACACCAGCTTATACTTTAAAGAACGGGGACAGGTTAAAACCAATTGGGACAAGAAATGGAAGACTCACCCGCTTACTGTCAATGACTGCACGGGAAAAACAAGCCAATTTCGACAATCCTGGAACTTTCGACCACCGAGGAATATGTGCTTTCCCAATCCACAGCTGCTTACACTGAAATGATGAAGTACACTCATCAGAATAATTACTCCATTTCCTAATAAAGGAACATCACAAGTGCAGAAATTAGTACAGCCACAGGAACTCAGGAAGCAGAGCAATGCAGCTGCATTATCAAAAGGGACATGATAGAACCGAGGATGACTGCCACCTATATTAGTCGAACTCTTCATTTGACCTCAAGTCCCCATGTCATATTTTCAGCACTTTTCTGGACAAAAAACCATGGAAAGTTTTAATTAAATTGCCGAGTCTAACCCTTGGACACATTCTTGGGTCTGACACAAGTGACGTGATCCAAGTAACCATAGACTCCCACCAGAAGTATCCCAATTCATATGAACATGACTCTAAAAGACGTCTATAATTTAAAGGCACATGAGCACGTAAAGCAGAAAAGAATTCCAAAAATGGCCTCCTTGAAGTTAGTTTCCAGTGGCAGGTGATCTTTAAAGAGTTCATCTCTCAGTGACTAGAAGTACTATATAAATTAACCTCAGAAGTGGGCTGCCTTCAGCTTGGGTTTCAAACTCCATACAAATAGAAATAGCTGCTTTTACAAATGAACTAACCTTCTACTAAGAGCAGAACTGGTTTACGTAGAATACCTCATATGAGAGACAACCAGTAGACAATTTAAGTTCATGTTCATTTCTAATCTACAAGAATTTTTCGAATTCTCAGACTATTCACCTCTCTTCTCCTATTGATGATCTCCTTTGGTACTTAGTATCTATTCTAAATTTAAAGGTCAATATTATCGATAATAAGGGACATTTAAAAACAATAGTTCTTAACAATAGAAATTGACCTATTATTTCAAGACTATCCATAATCAAAGTGGTCTAATTCAGAACAAAGAGACTAACCCCCCTTCAACTTGATTAAGAACACTATGAGTAATGAGCGCACACTATTGCTTCAAATGTACAGCAGGATATTAATGCGGAAAATGACACGCTTGAATCTGTTTAACCCCATTGCTACACAATTACACAAATATAGGATATTAACACAAAAAATTGGTTTATAATTAACAAAAAAAAGTAGTTTTACACGACACAACATGAACTGGACACGAAAATAATAGCTTAGTGTTTAGGTATCTCAACACGTTTAATAAAACGAGTCAATACAACATGCTTTATATTAATATTTTCAACCCCTTTACATATGACACAAACACGAACTTTTATCCGCTCTACGTACAAGTGTAACGAAAATCCTTCCAGTCAACTCACATGAACTTCTCTTATAAAACAAGTTGCCTAGCCAGAGTCAGAGTGTATCAAGCGGTGGGCAGGTGGAGAGAATTACCCTTACATCTCCTAATTGTTGAATAAAGACCAAATTATCCCTAATTCCCTATCGTTTTGGCTTAGATAAAATAAATAATTGAATTGCTTACCATTTTCTTCAGAGAATTCAAAAAGAAAAAACAACAAGCATATATTACCAGTAAATAACAAACAGGCTTAGATAGAATTAACATTTGAATTACATAGTACTACCAGGTACCAGCAACAGTAAATAAAAGAATTTAGTATAGTTTGTTTTGACACAGAATTTATTTATTCATTCATCATTGGAAAAAAAAAGAAAATTATATACTATACTTCCTCCGTTCCATAATAAGTGAAACACTTACTATTTTAGAACATTTCAAAATAAGTGAAACATAAAGTGACAAAATGACAAGAGTACCCATCACAAACTTTTGTGGTTTGCTTTTCTCTCTCCTCCTTTTGATAATAAAAGGGGTATTTTATGACTTTTTGGCTTTTAAAAGTAATGTTTATTAAATCTTGTGTCCAATCCCTATGTTTTACCCATTAAGGAAGTATATTTTTTTATTATTTTGAAAGAACCAAATTATGTATATAGATAGACAGTAGATTACAAAAAAACATAAATAACGGAAATTGAATAAAATAAAATAGAAAAGAATTAAATAAAGAGTGAGAACAAAAGAAAAGAGAAAAAAAAAAGAGTTACCAAGGGAGACCAAAGCGAATCAGAAGAGGCAAGAGAAAACCAAGAACGAGACACGAGAAGAGAGCGTGCCAAGCTGCGTGCATCCAATTTCTCCATTATTTTCATTACTATATCTTCACCCAACACATAAACCATTGGATCATCTTCTTCTACTTCTTTACTTTCTCTCTCTTCTCGCCATGATCCTCGTCGTTGATGCTGTTTTTCCAAACTCATTGTCGTCGTCGTCGTCGTCGTCATCGTCATCCTAATCAGGATAGTATTATTGTCCTTCATATTCAGCTTCATCTTCTTCTCAGCATTTATATTATCCACCGCCCTCAACATACTTGATCTCGCCATTTTCAGATGATGAATTTGGTCACAATTTTTGTTTTTTATTTATAACATGGAATTTTGGCCCACCGATAAAAAGAGAGGGAGAAAGTTTGGCCAATGACACGTGGGTGATACGATGTCGTATTTTAATTGGTAGGGGTGAGATTTTGGATGTTGGGAATCTGGACTTATTTTATAACGACTGTTTCCTCAAGGAAAATAGAGAGAGTTCACCTGAAGAGAGATGAATGATGATAGGATGGAAACACCAACTTATTGTTACTTGAGTTTTGGGTTTATCGATGACATAAAACTGTTATATAAACTGTTATATGCACGCTATGTGTGCAAATGTATATAAAAAGTTAAATTGTGTAATTATATTTTGTCAAGTTCTTGCTTTAACTAAAACAAGATAATTAATGAAATTGAGAAATATTCCCTCTATTTTTTCATATTTCTCATTTGGAATTTTTACATTATTGACAATTAGTGATAATCTTCCAGTTTACTAATATATAATGAAAGATATTCCAGTTTAAGAAATATATTGACAAACGTACACAGAAAAGTGATAATGTTAAGAAAAAACAAAGGGAGTACCTGTTAAATTTGATAAATTTACCATGTAATTTGAGTTTGTCACAAAGATGAGTTTGATTGTATTTTATTTAAGGGTATATTTATAATTTAGGTTGGACACCAAGTCTTGTTTTTTCTTGTATAATAAAAATACTAATATAAGGATATAAATATGCATATGTTAGTGACATTTTTGGTAATTCATGCAAGGAAAACGTCCAATTCTTCTTAAATTTTTTCAAAACGCTCCTTAATTTCTAAATTGAAAAATATCATCAGCATATATCTATATATATTATTTTTGCATATATGATATATATCCAGTATTAATTTGGCAACCACTGTAGTGTGACGAATTCATTATCCTTCGTCTTCCGTTATCTTTATGTTTACTAGTCTTATATGCACGCGATGCGTGCGTATATAGTGGTATAAGTTGTAATTGCAGTTGTTCGGTTCACTATATTTATTTTTTCATTTATTTAAAAAAAATCCAAAATTAGAGAAGTTATAGTTGGTTTTTAGTTGGGGGTATAATAAGAAAAGAGGGTGACACCAAAGTCGCCAAGAGAGTTCCATATATAAGCCTTTATATGCACGCGATGCGTGCGAAATCGTTATCAAAGTTAGATGTTTATATTTTTTATCTTTTAATCCAACTATAACTTTTAAGGACTAATACAATTATTTTTAAGTTATTTAACAATGATCAATAACCTTATAGTATGGGTTCTCATAGAGATTTGACAAATTTTATTCCAACTCAGTTCTAGCCTTTGTATATCTTTTATTTTGTTTATATCATTTTGAATGCAATTTTATAGCTTTATAATATTATTTAACCTAAATATTTAGTGTTTTATTTGCATTTTATAGCAATATAATACAGTTTGACACCACTATATATAAATACCTTTTTTTCAATTTTACTCTATAATTTTAAGGATCAATAACTTACTTTTAATTTATTTAAGAATGATTAGTAACCTTATAGAATAGAGATAGTGACTACCTACTCATATTTGATAACTTATACTCCCTCCATTTATTTTTAATATACGCACTTTTCTTTTTGGTCTGTTTCTTTTTAATATACACACTGTTACTTATTCCATTCTTGGTAACATGTCTCATCTATTTTTTCCTCTTTTTCCACCCATGTCATATAATTTTAATTTTAACAATGATTAATATTCTTATTGTATTGAATTCTTATAGGGATTTTCATTTTTGTTTATTATTCTAACTCGATTCCGACCTTTAGTGTTATATATCTTTTATTTTGTTTATATCATTTTGAATGCAATTTTATCACAAATGATTTTATCTCAAAGCTCAATACGAAGCTCAATTTGAGATAATAATCTCTTTTTTAAACGAATATCTGATAAGCCCAGTATAAAGCTCAATATGATCACAAACTTTATTAATATCTCTATTATATATGGCAACTTTATTAGTGCATATCAATGTCAAAGAAAATAAACTTAAAATTGATGTATAGATCTGAAAGCCCAATACAATTTGATCACAAAGTCGTGTAAAGTAAAATGTAACAACATTTATGTAATTAGCAAACATCACAATATCGCAACAAAATGTAACATCAAAGTATAGAAGATAAACATAAGTATACAAAATAAACATATAAAATACTGGTTTTCAGCAAAGGAGCCATAACTTTTAATTGTGTCCCAATTCCTAATAGGTAAATTAATCAGATAAAATGAATGATGAAGAACATCATAGCCAAAGCCCAACAAAACCCAAACCAAACTAAATTGGTCTGGAAGGTCCTTTAAACACCATTATAATATAAATGCATATAGACATATAGTAATGAGATTTTTCTATTGATTTGTGATGCTATTTAAGGTTTGTTATTTGTTACTGTAGTTGTTTTTCACCTGCTCTCTTTCTCTAAATCCTCGTCCCCTCTCTCTCTAAACCTCCTGCTCTCAACCATTTGTAGGAGTTGAGAAAGAGAGGTTTCACTACACCTTGAATAGCAATTCAATTCTAACTTTAAGGTGTTTTCGATGCAAATTTTTTTAAATTACCATTACCTCCTCTCAACCAATTCAATTCACATACACACACAACCATTTCCTCTCAACTAATTCAATTCACATACACACACAACCATTTTTAGGAGAGAGAAAGAGAGGTTTCACTACACCTTCTTAAATTGTTGGGGCATCAAGGAAAATAAATATGCGATTGGTCAGAATCAGATTCAGGAGGCTTCACTTTTATTCGAAATTTTGTTTGGGAATAGTTTTCAAATTTATCAGAAATTTTAGAGTGTTGGAGTGCAAATTATATAGTCAAAAAGTATGGGGAGGTAGAAATTTACAGTCTTATACTCTTATTATGTAAAATTTGGTTTCTTCCTTGTTCATACAAACAATTTGCATTTGAAGTTTAGTGAGAATACCTTTTTTCATTTTTCTCATTGAACTTGCAATTGCTGTGCTTGTTGCTCTTGATTGTCTATGGTGCTTCAATTTCTTAGCTTCCAAAATTAAAATAACAAAAAAAAAAAAAGTTAGACTTTAAATTTATAGAGGGTTTATGTAGAAATCAATTATATTTCTGCTTTGTAATTACCTGTTGTTGATTTTCAGTTTATAATTGTGTAGGGGCTTCGAAGAGGAAGAACGGAGAATGTACAGTTAATTGAAGATATGCACAGGAAGAATTGAGGATTTGCGGTTAAATTGTAGTTTGGAAAGAGGACGAAGATGAAGAGTGTTCGTGTTTCAGTGTGTTGGGTTTTTTTTTTGGTGGTTGTAAATTTAGTAACTATTTTTTTACAGGAAATCTAGTAACTGCTAAGGGATCAGTTCCCCCTCTTTTTATTTTTCTTAATTTAGTTTTCCGTTTTTAATTTAAATTGTGGTAGTTTATGTAATTTTGTTTGATTATTAGGGGTATTTTGGGTAAAGAGGGTGGACACCAAATGCTCAAGAGTTGCCTTATATAATAGAGATTTTGGCTTTCTTCTTCGTTAAGGTATCGTCGTTTATCGTCTTGTATCTTGAGTCCTTGACCCCCAAACAAATAAAAATAAAAAAAGCTGGTGGTATATGAGAGAGGAGTTCATATTGTTGTCAGTTTTGTTTTTTGTGCTTTTTCCAGTTTTTAGCGGGCCTACACGGCTACAACTACTTTTTTGGATTTTTTTGGTTGCGTTGGCGTGATATTAGTCCATCTACGGCAGATATTTTTACCTAGATATTTTTGGAGTTGACAACATGGCATGATATTTGTCCAGTTATGACTTATGAGAGATATTTTTGCCAGATATTTTTGGAGGTTCTCATTGGAACTCCATGGGGGCATAATGAGATCTTCGATTTTGATTCTTTTGTTTGGTTAGTAGGTGACGTGACTCGAATTTCTTGCTCATCAACCCGACCCAACAACATAGGTATAGGTTAAGCCTATCGAGTAATGGCGGATCATTTAAAGGGCAAGACTGGATTTGACCCTGTACAAGGTTTGAGAAAAAAAAACCATTACAGTTTTGATATTTCATATGTTCAATACTCACGGCCCAATGATCTAATACCAATGACCTCACAAAAGGTATAAAGTAAATCAATAAAAAGTAAAGTTGTGCTTGTTGATTTGAGAGAAAAGTAAAAGTAAAGTTGTGCTTGTTGATCTGAGAGAAAAGTAAGTTGTGTGCACAATACTAGAGGTGTCGAAAATGACCCGATCACGGGCCAACCCGATATCGACTCGACTCAACCCTGGCTCGACCCGTTCGAGGCCACCGGTCAAACCCGACCGAAACCCGACCTCGGGATTACCCAAACCCGACCGCACCCGCTAGATTATATTCTAACCCGACCACATGACACTCGCATTCAAACCCGAACCCGACCGAACTAAATCAGATATTAACCCAAAACTCAATTAGGCCCAGTAAATACCTGGTTCAACTCGAATTCTAATTGATATGAAAATAAAATCTACCTAATTTTACGCAATTTTTCAAGCCACTTTTATTTTTGGTTTGATTTACCAAACTTGGCACGAATAATGGCTTTATGACTATTATGCCATTGTAAACCACTATTATGCCACTATTATGCCATTGTAAACCTAATGGAAATCTCCAACAAGGAATACTCTTAATCAAGATAGGAAACAAATCATTGCCAAAAAAAAAGATAAGAAACAGACGAGCACCAAAGGGTCATATCATTGGAGATATATTTAGGGAAGTAGAGATTGTGTATATTTTCATTTTATCTAGTTTCGTATTTGAGGATCCGATAAATGTAACCAAAACAGACGAGCACCAAAAGAGGGTCATACATTACTGCAGATATGAATATGATAAAAACAAGAAAAACATAAATAAACTTTTAAAGATAACCATCTAAAAATTCAAAAAGAACAACTTCTTAAGCAAGCTATAAACTATCTAGATAAGCAAAATAATTCTCTCAAAGAAAGATGATTTAGCAAAATTAACAAGCGATTTAGAACAATGATACATTAACAAGCAAAATTCTATAATGCTTATGTGATACATTAACAAGCTAAATTAAGAAACGATTTAGAACAATCAACAAACTAAATTAAAAATAGAAAAAAGAAACTCTAACCCTAACTAAAAGATGAATGGTAGATAAAAATAAAAATAAAAAACTCAAACCCTATTCATGTTCCTTCAACAAACCCAACTCCAACTCAAATTTCTTCAATCTCAAACTCTGAGCTTCGGCAGAACTAGAAGACGCGTACTAGAAAACCCAACATTACCAAACAACCCTTTACCGTGTTGCTCAACACCAGAGCTTTACTGTTACTGAAAAAGGAGGAGATCGAAGTGTTGGTGTGGAGCAGTGTAAAACGACGGTTTTGAACGATGGTGGAAACTTCGGGTGGTTGTTGGGGAAGCAAATAGGGAAGAATGATGGTGGCGGTGGTGAGAGGAGAGGGTGAGAGTGGTGGCGTTAGAGGTGGCGTAAGAGAGGATCTGAGATTGAGGAGGAGAGAGTGAGGGAGCAGAGAAGGGTCAGGGGAGGCTGGAGGTAGAAGAAAAATATGGGGGAACAAACACACTTCTTTTATACCTAATAATATTAGGGTTTCTAAATTTGATCCCATCCGTTGGATCGAAATCATCAACGGATGAGATTAGACCCATCTTTTTTTTCCTCTTTTATGTTTCAATACCCAATTAATGGTTAGATTTTAATTCTTCTCAGATCAATGGTTCTAATTCATGATCCATGATATCATTCTTTAGCCAATAGAAAAATAGAATAACCTAGCACATGGATTGATGACCTAGCACATGGATTGATAATCTTATATTTTTATAATCTTAATAGTTGTTGTCTTGGTTTAGTAACTTACAATCTTTAGTAATTAGTTAATTATTATTATTTTATTATAATTTAAAATTTTAATTATCTTTATTGAAGTTATTATTAGTATTATTTAAGTATAACTATCATTTATTAATTAGCATAGTATAACTATTATTATTATTATTAAATTAAATTGTGAATTGAGTTTCTAAATTTTAATTAGACTCCGTATAACATTACTTATACAACAATCAGTCTATTACTCAATTAAGTAATAATAGCATAATTATATTTATTTAAGTGAACTTATATGTAATGTTACATTGACTTTGATTATCGACTTACAATGATACATTCATTGATCTCGTCCGATAACAACTTGTTTCAATCCAATACATGTTTTAGTTTCAAAATGCATTTAACATGAAGACTACTATCTAAAATAGTGTACTATTATCTTGAATTAGATAAAATAGTGTACTATTCTCTTGAATTAGCTTATAATCTATATTATATTGATACATTCATTAATCTTATATAGTAACAACTTCTTCAATTATCTAGGAACAAGCTAGTGAGTTACTGAGTTGGTATAAGTCTATGTGAGTAACTGACTAAATGCTAAGTTAACATATGGTTGTTAACAAGTTACTATTCAGTAACTAGTAAGTACTTGTTGACTATTTTACTTAACTTATGGTTGTTACTTGTTAACAGTTAACTTATTAAGAGTCGTTATACTAATTTATAATCAATAGAGTATTAGATTGGTTTTACAATTATTTTGATATCAATCTTATATTAAAATGATTCAACATATTAGTATTTATATTGTTATTGTTATTGTTAGTATTCCTGTTCTTATTTGTATTACTATTGCTATTGTTAGCCTTGTTACTATTACTGTTATTATTTGTATTTTTACCTATTATCATTGTCGCTTTATGTTTATTAGTATTATTATTCTCATTACCATCATAGCTATTTACAAACTTATATATCAATCATAATGCTTATAATAATAAATCATTTATATAAAGTTTGGAATTGATCGTCTACTCGTTATTATTGTCGTTGGTTATAATATATAATATTAAAACATATGAAAAGTCGTTCTACTCCTTTACTCATTAGAGTGGTTTTACGCAGTTGATTATTCGAAATAAGAGTTGAGTAAGAGAATACACTAAACATCACGTTAATCAATATAGTGTTTTTATTGGTTTTTCGTTGTCATCCATATATTTATCGCACACACACATATGTATATATATGTCGATCTTAATACTTTTATTAATATGATTCGTTTACAAAATTAATAACAAAATCAAGATGGCCCGATTAGGAGTTACCCGAAGTTGAGTTGACGTTCAATAGCGAATGGACCCGATGTTTCACAATGATCGAACTAAGGTCATTACTAATTCAACCCGAGTACATTTGACTTAACTCAACCGTACATGAAACTTAAATACGACCTCGCGCAAAACCCCCAAAAAAAATGTCAACGGGCGATCATATCCGGGAATGGATCGACTTGTAAATGGAACGCTCAGACCTGTCCGGCACCCGGGAATCCAATGATTCAAATGTGTTCGACCCAGTTGAACAAAACCTGACCAATCATGACCTGGGGCACTGACAATCGAATCCCGACTCCGTCCGGTCCGACCCGGTTCACCGTGGGTATACCCAGAACCTGTTTGAGAACCTGTTTTGACACCCCTACACAATACAAAGTGGGGTTGTAAGTTGCAAACTCTACATTCTCTGTTGCATCATATCATCTCATCTCCCATCAAAATAAGGTTTAAGGTTTTTTTTTTGGTTTCCTTAGTTGTTAGTTGTTAGTGGCTAATGTTTCATGGATTTTGTTTGTTTTATTACAGTTTTTTGTTTAATTGATGTTTACTTTGTACATAACTTTATAAGAATTTTTAGCATCAAGTACAATATTGATAATTTTAAAATGTTGAAAGAGCGTCAACCCTTACTTTAGTTGTTTCCCAAAGAGTGGGAGTGTGGTGCTTGTATTTTTAATATTTTAGCTAATATTTTTATATGTTGCCTCTGATTTAAATAAGTGCAACAATTTGACTTTTTTTACTTTTATGTTTGCCAACGGACAACTTTGACCATTAAAATATCTAATTATGCATTTGTAAGAATTATAAAAAGTTGATATTATGAAAAAATTCATTGAAACATATCAAACAACATTGTATTCGATCGTTTTTGTTTTCATATATTAGTAAAAGATGCGGTCAAAGTAAGATATGTGAATAGTGCAAAAGTCAAAATGTTGCACTTAAAAAGAAACAGGGTAAGTTTTTTTTTTACAGAATATATTTATTTGTTTACATTGGATTTGCAAGTAATATTCATATGTTTTGGTAATTTTAAAATTCTATATTTGGCACATTGAATTTTTTTTTATACCAATAGAAAAAGTTTCAAGATACACCACTGCTCATAAGATTAGGAAGAATGGCCAAAAAAAAAAGATTTCAGCGTCAAATTACCTCTATTGAAAAGACCAAAAAAGAAAGTTTTCATAACCTCTCGGGTTGCAAAATTCTCAACATATGGCTAGAGTTGTCAGTTTGGTTAAAAACTGATGAGTGAACTGCAAACTGATAGCCAAGTGAACTGAATAAATTAAACTTAAGTGACCCATAACTGAAAAGTACAATAATCAAAAGCCAACTGTTTAAAGTTAACTGTAACATAACTTAATTGAAACTGAACTGAAACACGAACCAAACACAAAAAGAACTGAAACTAACTGCTTCTAAAACTGCTTTAAACTGAACCGAACTGAATTAATTAAACTGAACTGAAATCAATTAAAAACCGTTCTAAACTGATTTAAACTAAACTGAACTGAACTGAATTCTACAAAAGTAAACCGATAACTGCTTTAGATTATTTTTAATTGTAACAAATAATAATGTCTCTTGGTTATCTTACTAAATCATAACTGAATAATGTCATAAAGTCCTAATATACAAAATTTACATATTACAAGGAATACAACTTGAATGAATCTTGAAGAAATTGTGATGAGATAAGCTCTCATTTAAGCAAATGTTATGATTGCTAAAATTATATGTCGCCTTAATTTACTAAATCTTACTACATGATTGCTTAAAAAACAAACCAAATGTTATAATACCATAATTTACTTTAATCATTAATATTATTTCCCCTCTTGTTCCCTCACTTTTCGAGCCTTAATAAATAAAAATGAACGATGTAGGTGGCCAAGGTGAGTAATGCAAGCTGCCAACGGGTGATCTAAATAGCATTTACTTTATTCTTTCTATTTAAATGTTAGTCTTTGTAATTATAAGTAAAAATATCCTTATAAATTCAATTGTTGGGCTTTTGGAATTATAAGTAGAAATATCCTTCTTAATTTATAAGTTACCTTTGTTAAATATAAGTAGGAATTATGAAATAGGTAAAGATAATTTAATATTACAGAAGTAAAGAATTTGACTGAATAAATTGAATGAGATATGCTCAAATCAAAATGTTTAATTTATGTTATGTGATTTAAATTCTATACATTTCATATAACATTCATTCATAAATAACTCAAAAGTAAACCAAAATGCCAAATTTGATAAGAAATATGAAAACTTAACTTTCATTAATTACTCAAGTATTTTACAAACATATAAAAAAACTAATAAATGGTACAAATTCACAAGAGTCTTAAAATCTTCAATCTTCTCCTTCTTTGAATCCAAGAGTCTAATCTTCAACTACAACAAATAGTAAAAACATAAATAATAAGACTAAAGTATATAAAACAGTTAAATGGATAAATAAAAAATAGACAAATATAGCACAATTCAACTTTACCATATTTACCTTGACCTTTATAATTAGGGAATCCAATAGAAAAGATAATGAAATAGATGGATTTTTTAAAAAATTGGGCTCTCAAGAATGTAACAAAATAATCCTTAGGCTAAAAGCCTTCATAAATTGCTAACAAAATTTCATCATCGAGCACTTGCCTCAAAATGATTCACCACTTTGTGAAAACTATGATGTCACCAACTATGAACTATGGGCATCAACTCATTTAGTTCACCAAAAAAATCAAACTATTACAATTCATTCAAAAAGAAGCACCATTCTTCCACCAATACCAAAAGTGCAAACAAACGAGAGTTCCCAACATAGTTCACGGGTATCAAACATAATTAACAACAAATTGGGATTTTTAAAATCATATTGAAGCCTTATTCCAAATGGGACAATATCAAGCTCAACAGATCAAACCAACCAAAAGGGACAATTAGCACCAAAAGGACACCCAAGCTCAACATATCACAACTAACCCAAAAAAATCCATCACATTGACAAAAGGGACAATACCAAGCTCAAAAGATGACAACCATTCAAAAAAATCCATCGTTGTCCAAAAATAGATATTTCTCAAGCTCAATAGAAATGGCAACTAGCAGAAAACAACCAGCAAACGAAATAAAATCAGCAACCAACAGTTGCAAAACTAGCTCAACTTTTCTGGAAATTCACTGAGTAGCAACAAAAAACAGCAGTGGGGACTCAATACACTACTGGAAGCGAAGTAAAATCCACATCAACCTCATTCGAATCTATTGTACAATCCCTATTGTAACGCCTATTCGAATCTATAGTAACGCCTATCACTGTCTATTGTAGATGTGTTACATTATGTTATTATTCTCGTTACAATAGAATGCAAATGTAACGAGTATAAAATTGTAACATTTTACATAAATTGCAACATTAATTGGATCAAATGTAACGCCTTAAAATTAATTTGGCTATGGTAACACTTGTATGCAATATAATGAAATAATTAATTATTGTTGATATTATTTGCACCAGGTTTAAGTGGCAATTTTATTGAAAATAAATATAAAAAAAGAACCTAAAAATATCTTATATAATAATAATAACTGGAATGCATTAACTTTAAAAATAAAAAACAGATGATATTAAATCAAATATTATTATATACATCAATATCATCATGAAAATGGTATTATCATCTACAAAATGTAAAAATGTAAAGCTACGCAACTAAAATATGAAAGATATAATAAAAAAAACCATTCAAAACAAAAATATATAAAATGAAGGTAGAGATTATTAGAAGTCATCTAATATGAAATAAATAAAATGAAGGTAGAGACTATTTAACAGGCATCTACAAGAGACAAACACTTAATTAAATGACTATAGTGTGCCTAGACGAGATACACACTTAATAAATTATGTGATATTTGAGTCATATCATAGTTCTTCATAAATATCATAAGTATCGCAAAATCACAATCACAAGTATCGCAAAATCACTTACCTTTTCGCATTTCTATTATTCGAACGTCTGAATCATAAGTATCGCAAAATCACTAATCAATCACCAAAGAAAAAAAAGATGTATAACAAAAAATGCAATGATACCAATGTTGTTATGTTCCAGGATATGGCAGGTAGCATGATATAGCAAGCAGCTGCTCAATCCAAGCAATCCAAGTAACACTACAACGAATAACATTACATTTTCATACTTATAAGTTTTAACCACGCATTGAGCAAGTAGGGACACCTTTATTTGCCTTCCTTGCAATTATCATATTTTCATAAGGAAGGAAGCTACTGAATATAAAAATTAAAAGCCACAACAAACGAAACCTCTTGAAACTAGAGTAGAATAGTAAGCTAATGTTATAAATCTATAAGACACTTCATCTTGAAAGCTCATGATGCAAGATACCAACCATGCCCTAAGGGAAGAACACTAGAATTACTAACATCAGATTGAAGATAACCAACAAAATTAGACACATTGAAATACACATTATTCCCCTAAACTAACAACTACTACGTATTTTCCAATAGTTCTTAGCTTTCTGACAATCTGTTGCAAGCCAAATTGAGATCAAATCTAAAAAGCCACAATACATGGTAATTAAATCAAATCAGATCATATCCAACAATCCTCACCCAGAGACATAACAAGTAATAACCAATAATATACTCATCATTAGATCAAAAACACAAGCATAAGAAATAAATACTCACCAGAATTCACAAGCAAAAAGATTAGTCATTGAAGATGACTTTATCAGCCATATCCATCAAGGGCTCCAACCAATCGGTGAAAACTTCCTCGCAAACAAGTAATCATGAGTAAAATTAGAGCGCTTGAGAACGTAGAGATGAAGGAGAAGGGAATTATAATTTGGAAATGACTTCGGATAACACAAGGAAGCGAGAACACCAGTTACTAGAGCAATTGCATAATACTATATGATACTGTTAGACAACATCTATAACATCACAAATTTGGTAACAATCAAAGCACATTCAATCCTCATCACATAATATAAGTGGCGAACACCAAATAACAACAATGATTGCCAATAATACAACCTAAATGAATCAGATTAAGCCAATAAATTAGTTCCTTTTGAGCTTCACCTCAACATAAAGTGACAAACAAAGCAACTTAGGCAAAGATATTGTCATTTGTACAATAAACACAATAATTATCAAGCTAACAGATGAAACTAATAGCCGAAAAAAAGCATCAAAATTGCCGAATTCCAACATTGTCATCAAATCGATCACCAAAAATCACCATAAGATGCCATAAGTAAACACATTCGCATCCAATTTTCTATAAAAAACAAACAGACGAGTTTCAACATAATTCTATCGATTCAATTTAGTCAATTCTAGTTTAATCATAAATCAAAAGCATAACAATTTGAGCATGCTAACATTACAAGTTCATACCCTCAGCAATATAATTCATAATTAAGAATTTATAAATCAACCACAAACTGAGAGGGAGAGAAACGGTGCACCGCTAATTCACGACATCAACACTCAAAGCACCGGCGGTAACGGAGGCGGCTCCAGCAACACAAACAAAAGAGAGAGAACTGCAACAACAACAAACGAGAGGAGAGATAAATAGGGGTAGCAAACGCCGCCAACTTGCGACCAAATCTGATGCGAAGCTACGGTGAGCTGAGCGCCGGTGGAAGTGCAACAACAAGTAGGAGAAAGAGAAAGATGCGAGGAAGAGAGGGAAAACGAGAGTTTGAGGTTTGGGGGGAGCTGAAACACGGGAGAGAAAGAGGGGGGAATAGGATGAGGGTTTTTGGCTTCATTTTCTTAATTTTATAAACCCTTTATACATTAACTAAGAAGTCATGACACCAAATAGATCTCACATCTCATCTCAAAACCACAACTAATTATCACCAATTTAACAATAGTAAAATAATTTTGGGAAATTCTCTCTGGTAGCCCTTAACTATTTATTTTTCTCTTTGGTATCTTTTCTTATGGGTTAATGTCCCTGGTAGCCCTAAATTAATTAAAATGTTAGTAAAATAGGATTATTTAATGAAAAACGTTTAGTTAGTGTTAAAAAACGTTAGTTAATGTTAAAAACTTAGTTAGTGAATTAACCTAACCCTAAACTCTAAACTAACCCTCTCCCCCACCCCTTCCCCCACCCTCCCACAGCCCCCCTCCCACCACCCCTTCCCCCACCCTCCCGCCAGCCCCCCTCCCCAGCAGCCCCCTTCCCACCACCGCCCGGCGGCCCCCCTCCCCAAGCCCCCGCAGCCCCGCCCCTCCCCCACCTTAGCACCCGCGTCGTATTCCCCTCCCCCACCCCCGCCGATTTCGCACCCTCCCTCCCCCACCCCCCGTCGATTTCGCACCCTCTCCCCCATCGTCGATTTTCGCACCCTCCCCCAACCCCGAGTCGATTTCGCGTGAGCTTGGACGCTCTTCGATTTGTTGTGCCGTAGATTCTCTCACCATTACCGATTGTTCGAGATATCACTCGCCGATTGTTTGCACTCCGGAGAAACGACGCGGGTGTTGGGGTGGAGGAGGGAGGGAGGAGAGGCTGCGCCCCGGGCTTGGGGTGGGGGGGCGGCTGGGCGGTGGCGGGAGAGGGGCTTTGGGGAGGGGGGTTTCCGGGAGGGTGGGGAAGGGGTGGTGGGAGGTGGGGGGAGAGGGTTAGTTTAGAGTTTAGGGTTAGGTTAACTCACTAACTAACTTTTTTAATACTAACTAACGTTTTTTAACACTAACTAAACGTTTTTCATTAAATAATCCTATTTTACTAACATTGTAATTAACTTAGGGCTACCATGGACATTAACCCATAAGAAAAGCTACCACAGAGAAAAATAAATAGTTAACGGCTACCAGAGAGAATTTCCCTATAATTTTCCTTCAAAAATAAAACTAATATTTTTTTTTTGGTATTTTACCTCATTTGCACCAAAAAAATCAATTGTACTAATATTGTTAAATAATAGCACATTTAAAACAAAAGTTGTCATTTTGTGTTAGAAAATATAATACCAAAGATATTTGTATAAATAAATTTACTAAAGTTAAATCAGAATATAAAATTTATAATATCAACAATAATAAATCATTTTTTCAATTACTAAAGATATATTGCAATTTAGGGGTGCTATAGAAAAATTGTGTATTTTTCCTTTATTTTAATTTTTTTGAGTAAGGGATTGAACAAAATAACTTTTGATTCAAAGTTAATATTTCCAATAAACCAAAAAAATGCAGACACCAAATTTTTTTAACGATATTATCAATCGTCATAGGTATGACCTGTTACAATATGTTAAGTATCGTTACAATAGCCAACCCCGTTACAATAGGTACTTTTTCCGTTACAATAGGTATACCTGTCGTAACGACATAGAATCAAATGTAACGCGTTAAGTACTATCATTACATTAAGTTACATTCTGAGTTAAATATGTTTGGACCTGTTATAATTGACCCTTTTTTTTTCTAACGACTTAAGATATTGTTACAATTGTAGCGTTACATTAAGCCTAAAAATGTAGTAGTGACTTCAAACCATTAAAACCAAAAATACGAGGAACTAGGGGGGAATTGAGATATGCTTAAACAACAGATTGTTCTTCCCCTTCCGAGGAATTAACCGCCTCAAAATTCTAAAAAAAAATTAAAAAAACCATATTTATAATTACAAACATTGTAAATAAAATAACAAATAAATAGGAAAAACCATATATTAACCTCAAACATATCAAACAATGAAAGTGGATCAGATGAAGAAGTATGGGGAAGATTGAGACGATGCACCAGAATTAGAAAATGAGGGCACGAAAGCGTGAATTGTTGTAAAACATGTACAACTCCATGAAGGCATCATACACTGCCTTCACTCTCACCTCAACCTCAGATGGAACATACAACAACTGGTATAAGCTCCTCACAAACCTAAGTTTGTAACGAGGATCCAGCACAACAACAATGGATAGGATAACAGAATGATCGGACCAATATTTGTCATATTTCTCCATCATATCCATGCACATAGTCTTATTACTCAAAATACAATGATCGTGCACAACAACCACCAATTTTTCAGTGGCAACAACGTAACATTAGCAAAATAAAGATTTGCAGTGGGATAGTCCGAACTAGAAAACATATTAGTAACTTTATTAAACGACTCAAGAAATTTGCACACAAATCCAATAACATCTCATTCAACAGCAGAGAGGCCAAACTCAAATTCAGATTCCCGAGTTGCATACAAATCTAATGCAGACCTAGCTTGTAATACTCTCTTCATCATATGATATGTAGAATTTCATCTCGTACAAACATCATATTTTAAACTACCAACAAAATCAGATTTCATATCACTCACACATTGCTCAAATTTAACCTTCCTAAGATCATAACCATCAAGTATAATTAACAGCTTCACGCAATTTCAAAACACTTGATCAACAGTTTTCATGCCACATTGAACAATGAGATTCAAAATGTATGCACAACATCGTATGTGAAAAAACTTACCATTGCATGGCAAAGGAAAAGAAGAATGCAAATCAGATTTCAAACGAGTGATCATAACATCCATAAAACTTGCATTGTCAACCGTCATAGAAAAAGCGTTCCCTTCCAAACCCCAATCCTTAATCATTCCCAAAACCAAAGCATAAATATTAGAACCTCTATGAGGTAGGGGATAATATTTGAAGTTCAAAATATGAGACCTAATTAAGAACTCAATCATTATCAATGTAGTGTGATGTAAGTGTCAAGTAACCACGTTTAGTAATGGCAGACCAACAATCACATGTGAAACAAACACGGCTACTAATGCTAGCAATTTTATCACGCAAAGACAACTTTAAATTTTCATGACGCAAAGTGCAATACCTAAGTATGGTATTTCTAGAAATGTGGCGAACCTTGGGATTCAAGTATGCATGCAATTTCCTAAGTCTTTCATGTTCAACAATTCTCATAGAATAAACATGACATAAAATAGCTTCAACAAACAATTGAAAATAAACTTTCTGGTCAAAAGAACTACCAAACTCTAGATTTTTAGCAAGAAAACTTTATAAGCATCACAAGACTTAATGTGACTAGTTGCATTGGAAATGCAAAAACTAGGATGAGCCTTGTATTTGGCCTTTCCACAATACTTACAAGTGGCATAAATCTGTTGCATACCAGATTTATCATGTTCAACACTGCACTTATAGTGATCTCATATAGGATCCCTTCTCTTACCTTCCGGAGGACCCTCTCGCATCCTCTTCTTTGGAGGAACAACAGGGGTCAGAACAGCATTAGAACTAATTGTCTCAGCAACATCTACATAAAAAAAGAGTTATTATTTATTTAGTCAATGTTAAAGCAAAACAAGACACAAATGGTCAACACATGACCTGTATCAGAAGGAGAAGGAGGACCACAATCTTCAAATTGAGCATCATAAGGGTCTTCCATACTTCAACTCAAACTGAAAGTACATACTAAAAAAGGAAAGAGGCATAATTAAAAAAATAGAAGGCAGATAAAAAAGATAACACAAAGGCAGAAGATGAAAAATAAAAACATGGAAAAAAATGGAGGCAGAAAATAAAATATGGCAAAATATAAACAATAAAGAAAGGAAATATAAAAAAACAAGGAGAAAGAACATGTAAATATAAACAAGAAGGTAGAATAAAACAACAAAGAAAGGGAAAAATGATAAAAAAAACAAAATAAAATCGAAAGCATGTTAAGTTAGTTCATTAACAAAGCATACTTAGTTTGTTAATGAAGCGAGACAGATTAACTTATAAATTAGTAAAGGTAAAAAGGATAGAATAAATTAGTTAACTTGGTGAGACAGATTAACTTAGTAAAGTTACATAACGTCAGGAAATCGGGTCAGGGTCCACGACTTAAGGTTAGGTTTGCACCAGGGTTAGATTTAGGTCATGGTTTTGGACTTTGGGGTTAGGGTTCATGTTTAGGTCAGAAACTCATAATATGGACTACGTTGAAAATGGGCCATACAACCCAAATTCAACGAAGCCCAGAAAACTATTGATAAGTGCGTTTCTAACGCACTTTATGATCTCCTTTTGGTTTGGTTTGATCCTCTTTATACCCTTTTCTTCCCTCTTTCTTCCTCATTTCCCTCTCTATTTCTTTCACTTGATCATTGTTGATCACTGTGACATTTCGCTAGATTTTCGGTCAATTTTGACTGGATTTCTAGTACATTTGCTTTCACCGTGTTTTCTCGTGCTTTGATTGCAGGTATGATCTTTTCTAAGGTCAAGAGTTGGGAGACACGGTAATAGGCGGGAGTCTCGAGGAGTTTGCACGCGCCAAAATGGAGGAAAGAAAGTGTGAGCTGAGAAGTTGTGCGTCCGCACTGCCTCAGCAGTGCCCGCACACATTGGTGCGCCCGCACCGCCCCACAGATTCAGCACTCTTACTGTCAGTCATATAGGTGCACCCGCACCAGCTCTGAGGTGCGCCGGCACCAATTTCATGGTGCGCCCGCACCTTTCCTGCGAAGTTTGGCCACCTGATCAGTAGCCTTGGTGCGCCCGCACCACCTCTTTCCGCCAGAAATTTGTAATACTCGTGACTATTAAAAACAATAGATGGTGATGATTTTAAAGGGATGCTTTTATTTCCAGAGTTTAGAGAGTTGATGAGGGTTCCATATTAGAGAGAAAACACTTTGCTTATTCTAAGATTTGAGATTCGTAGATTATTGTTTGTGATTTCTACAACATTGAAGGTACTTTTTATTCGATTTAATTTCAAAGTTTCAGTTTTTATTCTCTCTTTTCATTGTTATTATTTATTCTTCCGTTTTATTAGATCTCCTTTATTATAGTTTCATAGTTGTTACTTTCATTAGATTAATTATCTCTTAATCATGTTTAGCCCTAGATTAGTTATAGATTTCATGTTTTATTGCTTAGAATCCATGATTAGTGAGTAGTTTCCTATCTAGGGTTAGGGTGAAAGTATGGATTAGGGTTTAAATGTATTGTTAATGTGATTGTGATGATTTAAAGACGTTTATGCATTGATCTTGGTGTTTTGAGGCCTTAGGATAGATATTGATCACATTTGTGCTTTGGTATTTTGATTTCAATGTTCTTAATTGAATTATGAACTCTTTTATCATCCCCATGAATCAACTTAATTTCTAGGCCAAGATATTGGGTAGAAATTAAGGGGATCCTATATTAGGGGTTTTCCAAATTCATTGGATCTCTTAATCAATTGACTAAAGACCATTCGAGAGAGGATTTAGTTGATTGATTAAGCGATCATTCTCGAGGACCATTCGAGAGAGGACTCGAGTATTTTAGAGGAAAACTAAACCTTGCGTAATCGTTGCCTTTGAATCACAATTGCATTAATAATTGTTGTCCACTTTGATCCATACTAGTAACCTTAACTCTAGTGTCTTCCTATCTTATATTTCAACTCGTGTTATTTGCTAGTTCTTTGATAGTAGTTAGTCATTAGTTGTTACTAAATCACTTAAAACCCCCCAAAAATCTCTCAATTAGGTAATTTAGACTTGATAGACTTGGATTAATCTCATTTTCCCTATGGATCGACCTTTGACTTGCCTTTACTACGCTCTTAGTAATTGCTTGTTAGGTTTTACAAATATTATTTGAAAAGCGATTTTTGGTGCCTTAACGACACACTAAAAACCTCTTATCAAAATGGCGTCGTTGCCGGGGAAAACTTGTGCTATTAATTGAAGTTTATGTTAGTTTAGTTTTGCTTAGTTGATTTTTCTTTTATTTTCTTTTTGACTGTGGTTGTTATTTGCTAATCCTCTACTTAGCTTTGTTGTGTTACATGAGAAGAAGAGCTCACATTTCATCCATTTTTCCTCTAGATCCAGAAATTGACCGTACCTTGCGAAAGCTTCGGAAAAATTTGGAAGATTTGTCTTTGGGTTCCGAACCATCTTCACCAGCCCAAGTACAAAAAGTGAAGTTGAGTCAGAAATGGGTGAAGCAAATCCACAACTCTTTAGGGATTTCGGAAATCCGGGTTCCTATGTTCTTCAAGGTGGTATTCGACTCCCCACCACTACTACAAATTTCAGCATTCATCCTCATTTCACTCGGATGGTGAGGAAAGAAACTATTTTTTTGGGGGGGTCGGATGAAGATCCTCTCCTCACCCATCTTGATGGATTCCTGTGCCATGATAACCACAAATGACGTCTCTCCGGACTACATCAAGATGCATCGTTCCGGCCTTCTCTTACGAAAAAGTAAAATCATGGCTCAAGAGCTTACTCTCTCCCTCCACTACTTGGGAGGAAGTCACAATGGCCTTTAAAAAGTTAATTACTTCCCCCGAGTGGAGTGGAAGACATAATAGGAGGAAGATCTCCTCATTTGAGCAAGAGAACGATGAGACACTTGCGGAAGCTTGGGAGCGGTTCAAGGAGATGATCCGTTTATGCCCTCACCAAAAATCTCCTCATGCGATTCTTCTATGGTGGCCTTGATCCTATATCACGTGCCAACCTTGATGCTGGAGCGGAAGGTCAACTTTCTAAGATCCCGCAAGATCAACTTGAGTCCACAATTGAGGAAGTAATTAAGAACTATTCATGGGGTGGACGACGAAGAGGTGCTCAACCTAAGAAGAGTGGGAAGTTTTAATTGGATCCCATGGATCAAATTCAAGCTAAGATGGATCAACTTGACAAGAATCTCTCCAAGATCAACCTCGCATCATCTAATCCATCACAGGTAAATTCTTTTTCTTGTGATATTTGTGGAGGTACTAATCATGATACTTCTTATTGTGGAGGTACAAATTCGGAGCATGTGGCGGCAATAAACTCAAGAGGAGATGGTTACCAAGGAAACCAAGGGTATAGAAGCAATCAACAAGGAGGTTCGAAACAACCCCAATAAAACTACAATCAAGGCTTCAACCAACCTCAATAAGGATGGAATCAACCTCAACAAGGGTACAACCAAGCTCAACACCAAGGGTATGTGCAAGGGTATAACCAAAAGTATAATCAAGGTGGTTCATCCTCACAATGTCTACCAAGCTCCACATCAAAGAGCCAATACCCAAAAACCTCCCTCTAATCCTCCGTTCCCTAAATAAAATCCCGAACCCACTCCATCTCCCGATCCAACCTCTCTCCAAATTCTCCAACAACTCCAATCCATGAACCAAATTCTCCAAAACCATGAGCAAAAGTTTCAAGAGCTACAAGCCCATAACAAAATGCTTGAAACCCAAATTGCCCAAGTAGCCGAGAAAACCCCATCTACTCCCACAAATCAACTTCCGGGTCAACCCATTCCTAACCCCAACCTCCACCAAGTCAAAGCCATCCATTTGAGGTCGGGAACAAGTTATGAGGGTCCCAAGATGCCTACTGATGAGGTAGAGAAGGAAGAAGAAGTTGAGGTTGTTGAGAAAGAAGTTGAGGTTGTTGAGAAAGAAGTTGAGGTTGTTGAGAAAGAAGTTGAAGTTGAAGAAGGTGATAAAGGAGAGAATGTGGAAAGAGATGAGCCACAAGTCCAAGTTGGGGATAAAGCTCCAACGCCATCATCTCCACCAACTAAGACTTATGTGCCTCCGGTTCCCTATCCTCAACGGTTAGTGGAGAGAAAATTGAGTGACAAGTTCACCAAATTCCTCAATGTGATGAAGAGCCTTCAAATCAACATTCCATTCCTTGAGGCTATGTCTCAAATGCCGGCCTATGCCAAATTTTTGAAGGAGATCCTCTCCAATAAACGGAAGCTTGAAGATGAGCTCATCACTTTGCCCTACCAAGTGAGTGCTCTTGTGCAACGTGTTATGACCAAGAAGCAAAGGGACCCCGGGAGTTTCACCTTGCCGGTGAAGATAGGTGATCTAGAGCCTAAGGGTGCATTGGCCGATTTAGGAGCGAGTGTGAGTTTGATGCCACAGTCTATTGCTAAGCACCTTAATTTCCCTCTTCATCCAACACACAAAACTATTCAATTGGCGGACCGCACTGTGAGAGTCCCGCATGGTGAGTTGGAGGATGTGCCAATCCAAGTAGGGCATGTGTTTGTGCCCTGTGATTTTGTGGTGATGGATATGGAGGAAGATCCGAAGACTCCTCTTATTCTTGGAAGAGAGGCTCTAAAGACATTGGGTGCCGTGATCAATTGTAAAAATGATACAATCACGGTTGAGGTAGCCAATGAGCGGGTAGTATTTGAGTTCTCTAAGACTTTGAAGAGGCCTATGATTGAGAGAATTTGTCGGGTCAGTCTAGTGGAGAATGAGATAGAGGATGCTGCGAGTGTGGTTTACACCGGGGATGAGTTGTATGCTTCTCTTACCGAAACCCCCAGCTTGGACATGGAAGAGGTGAAGGAATTCTCCATGCTTCTTGACACTACCATTAAGGAGACACAAGATGAAGCATTTGAGGTTCTAGCTACATCCATTGACGAAAAGGAGTGTTCTAAGCCTCCTCCCAAGGTAGAGTTTAAACCCCTTCCCTCTTCTCTTAAATACTCCCTCCCCCCCCGAAAAAGCTACACCTTGTTGGGACACGTATTTGTAAGGAGTATTTGTGGTATGGTTATCAAATGTTATTTTATTTAGAAAGTAGATGTGATAGGAGTTGGTGGTTTTTTTATTAGGTTGGTGGGGTTTTTATTAGAGAAAGAAAGGGTTAACTTTTTATTGATAAAAGGGGAAGGGGGGCCCAAAAAGTTGTAAAAGAAATAATATATTAATGGTGGGACCATGCTAAGAATGGAATGTGTTCAAACTAATTAAACAAAAAAAAAAAAAAAAGAACTATTATAAATGGAGGTAGTATGTTTTTCTTGATGATGCATGCACTTACCCAGTTTTTTGTCAATTCGAGTCTTGATGACATCTCTATATCAAGATTGATTGAGATACTGCAAAAATATAAAGATGTTATTGGGTACTCGATAGATGACCTTAAGGGGATAATCCCTTCTCTTGCTATGCATCGTATCAATCTCATCGATAGTAATGACTCATCCATAGAGCATCAGAGAAGGCTCAATCCTAACCTCAAAGAGGTTGTGAAAAAAGAGATTATGAAATTACGTGACGCGGGAATCATCTACGCTATCTCCGATAGCAAGTGGGTGAGCCCGATTCACGTGGTTCCAAAAATAGGAGGCATGACAATTGTTGAGAAGAGAAAGGAGAAACTATCTCTACTAGAACTGTTACCGGGTGGAGGGTTTGTATTGATTATAGGAAGTTAAACAAATCCACCCGCAAGGACCATTTCCCTCTCCCCTTCATTGACCAAATGTTAGAGAGGCTTGCTCGTCATTCACACTTTTGTTTTCTCGATGGTTACTCCAGATTCTTTCAAATCCTTATTCATCCGGATGACCAAGAGAAAACCACATTTACTTGTCCGTATGGGACATTTGCATATCGAAGGATGCCCTTTGGTTTGTGTAATGCCCCATCTACTTTCCAAAGGTGTATGACAACAATCTTCTCTAACATGCTAGAAGATTTCATTGAGGTGTTCATGGACGATTTTAGTGTGCGTGGTTCGTCTTTTGACACATGTCTGGTTAATCTTGAGTGTGTATTGAAAAGATGTCAAGAGACGAACCTCGTCCTGAATTGGGAGAAGTGTCACTTTATGGTCGAGGAAGGCATTGTCCTTGGGCATAAAGTGTCGAAGAAGGGCATTGAAGTGGATCCGACAAAGGTTTCGGTTAATGAGAAGCTTCCGCCACCGAACTCGGTGATGGGAGTTCGTGCTTTCCTTGGACATGCGGGTTTTTACCGGCGTTTCATCAAGGAATTCTCTCAGATAGCCAAACCATTGACGAATCTACTTCAAAAGGATGTAGATTTTGAGTTTGATGAGTCTTGTATTAAGGCTTTCGAAACTTTGAAAAAGGCCCTCACTTCTGCCCCCATTGTGCAAGCTCCGGAATGGAGCTTGCCTTTTGAACTGATGTATGATGCTAGTGACTTTGCAGTGGGCGTTGTTCTTGGGCAACGCAAGGAAGGAAGGCTACATGTCATAGCCTATGCAAGTAGGACCTTGGATGATGCTCAACGAAATTATGCAACTACGGAGAAGGAGATGTTGGCCGTAGTATTTGCATTTGACAAATTCCGGTCTTACTTGACCTGCAATAAGGCTATTGTGTATACGGATCATTCTGCGGTCCGTTATTTGATAAGTAAGAAAGATGCAAAGCCTCGGCTCATTAGGTGGGTGCTACTTCTTCAAGAGTTTGATTTTGAGATGAAGGAGAAAAAGGGGACGGAAAATGTGGTAGCTGATCATCTTTCTCGTCTCCCTCTTGATGAGAAGGTCTTGGATCCTGACGAGACCCCTATTGAAGAAGATTTGAGAGAAGAAGTACTATTCTCCATTCTAAATAATGAGATTCCATGGTTCGCGGACTATGCGAACTACTTGGCTTGTGGGATTGAACCTCATGGTTTCAATTCTCAACAACGAAAGCGATTTTTCAAGGAAGCTTCGAGGTTCTATTGGGATGACCCTCTCTTGTTTAAGAAGTGCGCCGATGGTGTTTTTAGAAGGTGTGTGCCCAATCATGAGATCACTTCGGTGTTGAACCATTGCCATACCTTAGCATGTGGAGGGCATGGTGGAGCAAGCAAAAACTGTTACTAAGGTGCTCCAATGTGGTATGTTTTGGCCATCATTGCAAAAAGATGCTCGTGAGTTTGTTTTGAACTGTGATAGATGTTAAAGGAGTGGTGGCATCACGAAGAGACATGAGATGCCTCAACAAAATATTCTGGAGGTTGAGCCCTTTGATGTATGGGGAGTTGACTTCATGGGCCCTTTTGTCCCTTCTTTGGGCAACATGTACATTCTTGTTGCGGTTGACTATGTAACTAAGTGGGTTGAAGTCATTGCCTCCCCCACCAATGACCACAATGTTGTAACTAAACTCCTTAAGAAGATCATCTTCCCAAGGTTTGGGGTACCCCGAGTATTGATAAGTGATGGCGGTTCACACTTCGCCAAGAAGCAACTAGAGGCCCTCTTGAAGAAGTAGGGGGTGAATCACAAAGTCGGACTTCCCTATCATCCCCAAACTCAAGGCCAAGTTGAAGTTTTCAACCGAGAAGTGAAGAATGTCCTTGAGAGAGTGGTAAATAAAACAAGGAAGGATTGGTCTTTGAAGCTAGATGATGCTCTTTGGGCTCTTAGCACGGCTTTCAAGACGTCTATAGGAACCACTCCCTACCGCCTCGTGTATGGCAAGGATTGTCATTTGCCGGTTGAACTCGAGCACAAAGCTTGGTGGGCAATCAAAGAGCTCAACATGGATCTTCACTTGGCGGGAGATGCTCGAAAAGAAAAGCAAATTGAGCTTGAGGAACTCCGGTTTGATGCATATGAGAGCTCGAGATTGTACAAAGAGCAAACTAAGAAATGGCACGATCACCAGATTCAATACTGAGACTTTCGGGTTGGAGACAAAGTCTTGTTGTTTAACTCAAGGCTAAAGCTCTTCCCCGGAAAATTAAAGTCCAAGTGGTCGGGACCCTTCCAAGTGTTGAAGACTACACCCTATGGAGCCTATGAGATTTTGGGCGAGAATGGTCCGTTTTTGGTGAACGGTCAAAGATTGAAGATCTACCACGATAATCAAGCCATCGGTACTGTTGGTTGATTGATCCTTCGGTCGCCCGAGCGCTCCTCTTGAAGATCATATCCTTTTAGTCAAGCTAATGACTTAAAACAAGCGCTACACGGGAGGCAACCCGTTTCTCTCCTTCTTTTCCTTTTTCCATTTTTAGTTTTTAGTTTGATTTTTGTTTTACCAGCTAACCACGAGAATTAAATTGAGCTGGAGAGGATTTGTCTCTTATGAGAAGTCGAAATTTTAAACAAACAAGTTGTTGGGCAGACCGAATGTGTCATCTTTTGGCAGAAGAAATGGTGCGCCCGCATCCCCCTGAGGTGCGCCCGCACCATTCGAAAAAATTTCAGAAAATTTTCGAATGGTGCGCCCGCACCCCTGAGAGGTGCGCCCGCACCACTCTGTCTGCAATAAGTGGACTTAAACAGGAGCCTTGGTGCGCCTGCACCATTTTTCCCGCAAAACTCAGCATTAGACAGGAAGTTTGGTGCGCCCGCACCAAACCCCAACAGCTCTAAAATTCCCGATTCAGCGTTTTTTTTTTCGGCTCACTCACTCCTCCTCTCTCATATTTCGAACTCTCTCTCTCCCTCACTCACTTTCTCTCACTTCATCTTCTCAAGATCCGGCGACCAACTGACAATTCCGGTGACCTCCGGCCACATTATCACCGGAAAAATTATCTCTTTCATCTCTATAACAATCAAGTGCATCAATTTGGGGGTTTTTGTAAGATTTGGATTTCTAGGGTTTCAAAATTGGGGATTTTCATCTCCAAGTTGGTAATCTCTTTCTAAATTCTTGTTTTTCATTTATAATCTTGTTATTTGGACTACAAGTTTGTTTTCATTTTGATTGCATGCTTGTTTTTCTTCTAGCTTTGGTTTGTTCATGAATTTTGCCCAAATTTGTGATTGGTGTTGAGAAGAACTAGTTTAATTGTATGTTCTTTGTAGAAATTTCATAGTCTATGAGATTCTTGTGAACTAAATTGCACTATTTGAAGTGATTTGTTGAGCAAGTATTGATAAACATGTTGGATTGTTGATTGTGTGAGTTGGAGAATTTTGTGAGTTTGATTGAGTTTTCGGAGTAGAATCAAGTTCTTGCTTGTTAGCAACTTCGTTGCTATTGATTGTGGGATTTATGTGCTGGTATATTTTTTTTCTTTTTAGGTCTTTTGTGTGTTATTAGTGTGGTGATTTGTTTGACCAAAGGTATTGAAGAGTCCCATTGACACGGCCCCGCCCTTTGTTTTTCCCCCGTTTGAAAGAAAATATTCCTCAAATTGTTTTTAAACACCACCATGGGAAAAAAAGGTGGCGAAGGATCATCCTCCCGGGCTAAGAGAGCTAAAACAGGGTCCTCCTCGCAGGGACCCTCTTCTAGCTCTAATCCCCCTCCCATCTACCCTCTCAAATTCCCGAATGCTGCACGCCGTCAGATTTTTGCACAGCTTTCGAACCGAACTCTGTGTCCCACGAAGTTCTATGACTCTAATACCTGCAAGCACCTTAATATCGACACGATAGTAAGGGAGATGGCAGGAAATCTAGGGTTGTCGAATTTCCTTCCAGTATGGGAACCTACTTATGACCAACTAACTCTTGAGTTCTTGAGTTCGTTGAACATAAGTCGGGAGTCGGAATCCGGTGCTCTGACTATCCAAGCTCGTCTTTTTAATCAAGTCAGAACACTGTCTTTTGACGAGGTATGTGACGCATTCGGGACGGACTCTAGTGCCCCATGTGATGCCCCCTCAGCAACAATTTGGGAGGGGTACAATGAACAAGAGTGGTGGGCCAAAATCACTGATGGCACCACTCAGTTTCGGACGAACTCGTCCAAAGCTTCTGAGATTATCCATCCTGCTCTCCGCTACTTACATAGGATGTTGGTTTATACCTTCTTTCCTAAGCAAGAAGTCGGGCAATTGAGAAAGGAAGAGCTATTGGTTCTCTGGTTGGCCACTGATGGGGCCTGCCGTGGCGCCCGAATAAATTTTACAGCTATCTTCCTTAATCGATTGCAAGAGATTAAGGGGGTACTACGGTAACCGGGGAGATCATTTGTGGTGGAATGATCACCCGACTAGCATCTTACCTCTCGTTGGACGATGACCTGGCCCGCTTAGAAGAAAGTGTGCCTACTGTTGGTCAGTCCAACTTATTGGATGGTGCGGCCCTTCAGCAGATGAAATTTATGCGTGGTTTTATGAAGACCAGATGCATTTGGCTTGTGGGAGGGAGACCCTACTGTTATATGGACACTGAGTTCATTTGGAACCCCCCCGCTGACTGTGATAACCCATGGCGGGTTCCCCCTTCCCCTATTGACCTAGTTCATTGCTCTGATATGACCTACCTTCAGTCCACCACTGTGGATAGGGTACCGAGGGTTCCGAGGCCCGACCACCGCATTCCCGTGCATGAGGGAGCCGAAGCCTCTTCCTCCCAGTCCTTTGATATGGCCTCCGTCATGGCGGCCACAGCCCAGATGCAGGCCACTCAAGCGGCCAATCACCGTGCGGTTACTGCTACTCTTGACGGTATCCGCACCGACCTTGACCATGTGTCTAGGGTGGCTTGGCGAACTCATCTCGCCAATATCCGCTCCGGACATGAGCCTCCATTCCCTAACCACCCCTACTACCCTCCTGCCTTCGACCCTAGTTCCGGGCCATTTGAGGAGGCACCTTTCTGTCCCTTCCCCCACTACCCGCCTTACTTTTCAGACGGGTATTCAGGTGCGTTTTTCCCTTCTAACCCCCCTCCCGATGGGGGCAATGATGGGAACTCTTAGGTGATCTTTTTGACCCCTCCTCCCCCTCCCTCCTTGTGCAACTCCGAGCACGGAGTTTCGCTTAAGCTTGGGGGCCTATGCATGCATGCTTATGTTTTTGGGAGTTTGGGGTCCTAGGTGGTTATTTAGTGGGGTTCTATTGGTTGTGGGTTCGAATTGGTGATTGGTTATTCTACTTGGTTTTTTTCCCCCACCCCTGTTTCATCCAAATCACCCTTGTATAGCTTGTTTTTGGTAGCTTATTTTTAGTTTGTTTTTAGAAGTTTGTTTTTAGCTTAGTTTTGGTAGTTTGTTTTTGGTATGTTTGCATTACAAAAAAAAATTTGTTTTTCCTTTTTCAGCATTTAGGGAAGCTTAATTGCATGTATGATTTGTGGCTAACAATGTTCATAACTTGACCAGAAGACCTTCTTTGCATTTGGCTTGATGATTTTAGAAGCCTCGTTGTGACGTTAGGTGATCTTTGAGATCGGTAACTTTTGGTAGAGTTTCTTTGAAACTAGGCGAGTTGGTTGATTGGATTGCCTTGTCCCTTGTGCGGTGAACCCCGAAGGAGGGCCAAGAACCTCGTAAGACTCATTTACAACCCTCACCATTGATCGCCTAACTTGTGACTTGCATTTTAGCTCCCCAAGATTGCATAAGACCGAGCCTATAGAAGAATGATTTAGGGCGTTTCTTTTTGCTAGAAATAGGAGCTCAAAAGCCAAAAAGCTTTTATACCTGCATAATTATCCACTTCTCAACCCATTTGAGCCTTTCTATCCTATTTTTGCTTAACCCTCATATTAAGTCATGGCCAAACTTTCCCCAAAGTGGAGTACATGTCTAGCTTGTGTTGAGTTGAGCTGAGTTGTTTTGATACTAAATCTTTGGTTGAAAGTGAATTAATGTGCGTGTATAATTGCAAAAGTTGAGGGAAATTGTGAGAAAAGAAAGAAAACAAAAGAAATAAAAGAAAGAAAGAATGCTCTTAGTGCTTCATTTGGATTTATATTGAAAAGAAAGAAAGAGCAAATTGTTGAGAAAAAAAATGTGTTCAAAAAGTGAAAATCAATGTTCCAAAAAGTAAAAATCAAAGTGAGAATCAATGATGTGTGAGATTTCGATTTGAGTTGGTGTCTGGACTAGCTTGGGGGAGTTTTTACCCCCTAGTGTGTACTCTACTTTACCCTTTTTGCACCACATTCCTAAATTGTTATCCACACCCTTTAACCTAGCCCCGTTACAACCTCAATAAAGTCCCTTTTGAATTCTAGATTGAACTTGGTCAATTAGCAGTGGCGGGTGAGATTTTGTGCAAGTCATGATAAGGGTCATCAAAATGTGGTAGAGGCGAGCTATTATGGTTGAGCATCCCTAGGGGGGAGTCAAACTCGAGACTTAGATGTGGAGAGGAGTGAGAAATCACTCTTAGAAAGCCTATTTTTCAAGGGGACTCGGTTGATCGGTGGATTAGATCCCTTAAGTCACTCTTGTGCTTCCTAATCATCTTCCCTCTTGTGTTTGGTTGGTCTCCTAAATCTTGTTATGAACTCATTTAGCTTGCATGTCATGTTTGTAGCTTTGCTTTTATAGCATTTAGATTAGTTTGTTGCATGATTTTTTCTTTTTCTTTTTTTTCACTTTCTCTCTTCCTTCTTTCTCATTCCTGGTTTACTTGAGGACAAGCAAAATGCTAAGCTTGGGGGAGTTTGATAAGTGCGTTTCTAACGCACTTTATGATCTTCTTTTGGTTTGGTTTGATCCTCTTTATACCCTTTTCTTCCCTCTTTCTTCCTCATTTCCTTCTCTATTTCTTTCACTTGATCATTGTTGATCACTGTGATATTTCGCTAGATTTTCGGTCAATTTTGACTGGATTTCTTGTACATTTACTTTCACCGTGTTTTCCCGTGCTTTGATTGCAGGTATGATCTTTTCTAAGGTCAAGAGTTGGGAGACACGGTAATAGGCGGGAGTCTTGAGGAGTTTGCACGCGCCAAAATGGAGGAAAGAAAGTGTGAGCTGAGAAGTTGTGCGTCCGCACTGCTTCAGCAGTGCCCGCACACATTGGTGCGCCCGCACCTAGCATCGGTGCGCCCGCACCGCCCCACAGATTCAGCACTCTTGTTGTTTGTCATATAGGTGCGGCCGCACCAATTTCATGGTGCGCCCGCACCTTTCCTGCGAAGTTTGGCCACCTGATCAGTAGCCTTGGTGCGCCCGCACCACATCAGTGGTGCGCCCGCACCACCTCTTTCCGTCAGAAATTTGTAATACTCGTGACTATTAAAAACAATAGATGGTGATGATTTTAAAGGGATGCTTTTATTTCCAGAGTTTAGAGAGTTGATGAAGGTTCCATATTAGAGAGAAAACACTTTGCTTATTCTAAGATTTGAAGTTCGTAGATTATAGTTTGTGATTTCTACAACATTGAAGGTACTTTTTATTCGATTTAATTTCAATGTTTCAGTTTTTATTCTCTCTTTTCTTTGTTATTATTTGTTCTTCCATTTTATTAGATCTCCTTTATTATAGTTTCATAGTTGTTACTTTCATTAGATTAATTATCTCTTAATCATGTTTAGCCCTAGATTAGTTATAGATTTCATGTTTTATTGCTTAGAATCCATGATTAGTGAGTAGTTTCCTATCTAGGGTTAGGGTGAAAGTATGGATTAGGGTTTAAATGTATTGTTAATGTGATTGTGATGATTTAAAGACGTTTATGCATTGATCTTTGTGTTTTGAGGCCTTAGGATAGATATTGATCACATTTGTGCTTTGGAATTTTGATTATATTCAATGTTCTTAATTGAATTATGAACTCTTTTATCATCCCCATTAATCAACTTAATTTCTAGGCCAAGATATTGGGTAGAAATTATGGGGATCCTATATTAGGGATTTTCCAAATTCATTGGATCTCTTAATCAATTGACTAAAGACCATTCGAGAGATGATTTAGTTGATTGATTAAGCGATCATTCTCGAGGACCATTCGAGAGAGGACTCGAGTATTTTAGAGGAAAACTAAACCTTGCGTATTCGTTGACTTTGAATCACAATTGCATTAATAATAGTTGTCCACTTTGAGCCATACTAGTAACCTTAACTCTAGTGTCTTCCTATCTTATATTTCAACTCGTGTTATTTGCTAGTTCTTTGATAGTAGTTAGTCATTAGTTGTTACTAAATCACTTAAAACCCCCCAAAAATCTCTCAATTAGGTAATTTAGACTTGATAGACTTGAATTAATCCCATTTTCCCTGTGGATCGACCCTTGACTTGCCTTTACTACGTTCTTAGTAATTGCTTGTTAGGTTTTACAAATATTGTTTGAAAAGCGATTTTTGGTGCCTTAACGACACATACTAAAAATCTCTTATCAACTATGTAACCTGAACTCAAACCCAAATACGCAGGCCACCAAACCAAAACCTATAAAACCTTAGAAACCCTAACCCACCTAATTCTAACCGTCAGACATAGAAAAAACATGAAAAACAACATTTGAAAAAACATAAAACAACAGAAAAACTCAAAAAACCGCATTTAAAAAACATTAAAGTTCATATAATTATAAATCACATAGTTGTAATTCAAATTATAAATCGTAATTCATAAAATATCATAATATAGAAATAAATCAAAGTATACGTGTCTCCAAATAAGCAAAAAAAAAGTGGATCTTAAGAAAAAAAAATCGAAATTCACATAAACAGTAAAAACGCAACAACATATGAAGAGAAAAAGATAAACTAGTAAAAAAGACAAAAAAAAAAACGCAAGAATATATAACGAAATATAGATCTAATTGAAAAATGAAGCATATAAAATTTGCATCAAACTGATAAATAATCAAATAAAATTGTAAAAAACATAAATTAAAAAAATAACTGTAAGAAGTATAAATTAAAAAATGCATTAAAAGAATAAATAGAAAAAAGGCGTAAAATTATTTAACCATTAAACAGATCCAAACAATTCTCATGAGAAACATCAACTAAAAAACAGATCCAAGCAACAAAAATAGAATAAAAAACAAACACAAACATATATATCTAACTTGCAAAATTAAACCAACCTGGAATTAAACGCAGAAAAATTTGATAATTGGTCACCGGTTTTGCTTCTTCGATCTTTCAATCTTCAATCCTCCCCTCTTAATCTCTTCGTCTCCTAAATCTTCTACGCTTCTTCAGTTCATAATTCTTCTTCACGTCTTCATTCTTCACCAAATTTCAGCCACGTTTTTTTGATAATTAAATTTCCGGTTTGTAAAGAAATGAATAGATAAGGGAGAATAAGAGAGAAAAAGTGCGGATTTTTAATGGACGAAGTGGTAAAGTGTTTAAGAGATTGAGAGAAAAATGTCTAGAAGGAGGCGCCACCGGATTTTTGTTCTAATGAAGTGCTAGGGTTTCTTCTGTTTGTGAGGCTATTAAAATGAGGCTATTAAAAGGGAGGATCTTTGTAGGGTTTCATTTAAAAGTTTGAAAATACTTTGGGCCAGGGCCCAAGCCTAATAACTTCACGCCAAATCAAAGCAATGAACGGATTTCTACAACTCGTTTACTTATTATTATTATTATTATTATTATTATTATTATTATTATTATTATTATTATTATTATTATTATTATTATTATTATTATTATTATTATTATTATTATTATTATTATTATTATTATTATTAAAAACATATATATGTTGATCGACCATAATTCTTCTAAAAATCGAAACACTTACATAAACTTATAATTGATCATATAATTGTAGTAATCAGTATATAATACTCATCGTTACTCTGATCGATTATATATTCAGAGCAAATTAATTCAATAAAGTAATTTATGTTAAACGAAGTAAAGCTTAATGAAGATTAACTTAAATGAAGTATTGTTATCTTGAATAAGCTTGTTGACTTACATTCACACATTAATCTTTTTCAATAACAACTTGTTTCAATTCAATTACATGTTTTGAATTTCGAAATTAATATATCTTAATAACGATTATCTTGAATGGAGTACAGCATTTTGAACAAGTTTATAGACTTACATTGATCTCGTTGAATAACATGATTCTTCATTGTTTCAAATCAGAAATGATATTTTTCTCAAACATGATTAACTTAAATAGATTATTGTTATCTTCAATTAGCTTATCGACTATATTATTACTCATTGATCTCATTCGATAATAACTTGTTTCAATTCAATTAAATGCTTTTAGTTTCAAAAATAATTGAATTTAAATACGGTTAACTTAAATAGAGTATAGTTATCTTGAATTAGCTTGTCGACCTACATTGACACATTAATCTATTTCAATAACAACATGAATGTTTCAGTTCAATTAGATGTTTTTAGTTTCAAAAATTGCATTTCATATAAATATGATTAACTCAAGTGTTGTATTGTTATATTGAATTAGCTTATCGACTTCCATTAACACATTCATTTAGTGCAACAAGTACTTTGAATAATTCAAGTAGAGTTTTCAAGTTTCGAAATGCATTACACTCAAGGATGATTAGCCTATTGATTACCTACTTACATTGACTAATCTATACCCTTATCCTTCATATTAGCTTGTGTTTGCATTAATATTTACTCGAAAGGCAATACATGGATCAATATACAATTCAATAATCAACATACAGATTAAAGAAGTAAGATTGTACATGCGAAAATGAAAAAGGTTAAATTGAAAATTTCAATATCAATCAAATATTAAATCTTTAATACAATAATTTCAATGTAAATGGGGCAATTTTCAACATTGCTTTTGTAGACACACTGTAGACACGTCTCTTAATGGTACGTCACTGGTTCCGACAAGAGAAACTGAAATGATAACAAGTCCAACTGAGGCCAAAGCACCTGGTACGACAAATCACTTGGTCCGAAACACGGCACGAAGGCAAAAAGGATATATATGTCATAACCGATATTGGGGTTACCCGAACAGGTATGGTTTTATATACAAAACTGAAATGAACCGAAACCAAACTGAAAATAACCGTTTAATAGTTAGTAATAAGTCAATCCCAACTGTTTCAAACTGAAACTGTATGGGACAAACCAAAAGACAACTATAACTGAACTGAAAATTGAATGAACTGAATCGGATTGAAACTGAAAACGAAAAAATTTAAACTGAATCAATTTAGACGAAAAAAAGTGAAATCAATTGAACTGAAGTCAACCAAACTGTTTGGTTTGAATCAGATTTGAACCATTTAACCGAATTGACACCTCTAAATAGGGCCAACAAGCCAAATTGGTGAACAAGTGTACATCTTATTACCACTTTGATAAATTCATATATATAACGAAAACTTTGTAACGTCATTGGTAAAAAAAAAAACCTACTATTCATTGCCACTCTGTTAGTTGAGATACGAGTCAAATTAACCAAACCTTTTTGCCGGATATGTAAAACAGAACACATTTATTTCATTTATTCATTCTATCATTGTAAATGTCGTATTATAAAAATTTGTCTCATTTGGCCTAAGTTGCAAATGTTTTAACCAAAATGGCCATAAAAAGTTGCAATTCCTTTTACCAATCAGGTACCAAAACTTTTCTAAATACCAAGTATCATTGGGTTGTGTATTATATTTTCTAACCAGTTTGGCAAATTTACCTTGAATGTTAGTAGTACTTTGGGAATTGCGACACCTATCCATGATTGACTTATATCGAAAGTAAAATATAGCATATCATTCCAAAATACCTATCTAGAAATTTTAAATCAACAACTAATTTTAAAAGTGTGTGAAGTGTATCATAAGAAAAATATAATAAATTTTAGAACAATTGCAAGGAACCAAACAAGGATAAGTATTCTTCAATGGTATTGTTCCCATACTGTATTTTCCATGTAAAATCATTTTCCATTCCTTCCAATGAAACAGAGCATTACTAAAGTATCTGTAGATTACAAACAATACATAGGGAATTAAAAGTGATCTACAAAAGCCAAAATCTTGAATGCCTTTGGTAAGTTTAAAGAAGAAACTCACATTCTCCACAACTAGATCCTGCCTCGTACAACATTTACAAGGAACTAGGCGAAACAAGAAATTTTAAGCAGTAAGCACATACTGGAAAAAGTTATATAACAACCTGATGGCACAATTGAGGCCAGAAATTCTGAGACACTGCTTTCTATATATTAAATCAGTAAAAAGAATGGGATTATACAAAACTGATACTTCACAATTTTCTCACATCTATGCTTGCTTGAAACTGTTTTATTTGTCATTTCTACATCCCAGATGATGTCCGATTTATCCTTTGGGCACCTAGTTTTGGAGCAGCAGGTTTTGCTCCTCGACCTCTTCCAGCTGACAAGGGCTTGGCTTTCGTCGTGGGAGGTGGAGCAGCTATGGCACCCCACAAGTCATCATCGACGGTTTTTGGAGCTCCCAAACTCATAACCTTTGAAGTTGTCTTGGGAAGAGGGGCAGCTATGGAACCCCACAACTCATCATCTTTGGCTTTTCGTACAGTGCTTTTTGGCTGCGAACTTGAAGCTGAAAATTAAAAGCGACTATCGTGATTCAACTTATTAGAATAACCAATAAACTATAAATTAACGAAATATCCAACAGGTCCTATAGAATCATGGATCTGTTACAGTAAAGTTAATCTTATTTGAGCGGTTCCGCAAACTTTTTTATTGGCTATGCTTGCTCGAAACTAAGACGGCAAGTCCAGCAATGGGGTACTCAGGACCCACACTTTGGTTCATTTGTCAAGCAATTAAATTATTAACCGAAAATTACACAATAACCAATTTCCCCCACACTAGACCTGTTCAATGGGTCGGGTCCCCAAAAAAAGCCCTTGACCCGACCCTATATTATAGGGTCATGACCCGACCCAATCAAAATAGGGTCGGGCCGTACAGGGTCTGACCCTAATAATACATTAGCGGGTCGGGTCGGGTCAAAAAAGGGTCAAATCTTCTCACAAGGCCGACACAGACTGGGTTCTTCCTGTCTGCTGTACATGGAGACACATTTAGTACTCCAGTTCTGAATTCTTTCACCTACCAGTTCTAGGCTTCTAGCAGAGCCAAAGGAGAAGAGCAAAAGAGGCGAATATTATGCAGTAACATGAAGAAAGATTCCAGCTTTCGTGGGAGCTAAAAAAAAGACTCAAATTCCACTGAACTTGTGATATGCAAGAGCACCAGTGTAATAATTAACAATAAAGTACTGGTACAAATACAATAAATTGGAAATTACATTTCCTGGAAATAATAAAAGAAGAAAAATGGAGTTAGCTAACAATTCACCTACCAGTTCTGAATTTTGGCTTTCATGGAGTTGAAAGAGGAGAGAGAAAATGAAAATGGAGATGGAGATGGAGATGGAGATGGAGTTGGAGGGCGGGAGAACGAAGCCACTCGCATACAAAATCAAGGCGATGTCTCGCGAAACTTCTGCTCATAAAATTATTTTTTCTTCTTGTTTTGGTTTGAATTTAGTGGGAATTTGGTTTTTTTGGTGTACTAAAGCTATATAAATGAAGCATCTTACTCATAAACTCTAAGTTATACACTTATACTTGATACGCATACAATTAAAATAGGGTCAGGGTTGGGTCGGGTCAGTTTAGCCCTTGACCCGACCCGACCCGTTAACAACAACTTCAAACCCGACCCGACCCGACCCTTATACAGCATGGCCCGACCCGGCCCGGCCCGTTGAACAGGTCTACCCCACACACAACAGATGAGACCTATGTAACTAGGACTCGGGTACTCACTTTGGTCACAGGTACGTGGACAAGTGTCTAACTTGGCCATTTTAGGACAAATTTCATGATTTCAGCCCACGATGAAGTGTCGAATTGTCCATACCCATGTCAGAGTGTCGTGGATCCGACACGGGTACTTAAGAATGAAACGAAACCAAGGGTCTGAGTAGCATAGGTTATGAGCAATGCATAGGCTTTCACGCTTGCTTTTTAATAAATTTAGTGATATAAAGATTTTCTTGCCAGCTCGATGATAAAAAGCTAGATTTTCAAGAACATATGCTTGACTTCTAAGCCATAAATGAGATGGAGCCTACTTTTCCTCCAAGGGCCTCTATAGCTAGCCTGACTGCTTAGCTACGTAAAATTTACATCCTTGTCACTATTAGCAATCATGCATATCAGTTACAAAATATGAACGAGTGAGCCATGGGTTTTATACATCCAAGAAGCTGGACATGTTGCACCGGGCCTATTCTATTACTTGGTCAGTTTAAATATTTATTGGGTCAAGAACCATGGAGATCAATATACCTGCTGATTTTGGTTGAGACAATGCTGGCTTAGGCTGTGCAACTGGCCGCTTTTGAGCAACCTGGATGTTTGCAAGCGCAGGAGATGGTTTTGGCTCTTCAAGCGGTTCGATATCATCCCACCCTTCTTTGTCACTATCATGATCATCAAGTCCATTATCAAGTTCTCCCCAGCCATCTGTTGAGGTCGGGGATGCTGGGACCGGGAGATCAACTAGATCCATACTGGAACTTGTGCGAAGAGGTGTCAGCATTGCACTTGTAGCAACAGCATCCACAACTGAAATCATTAACAAAGTGAGCACTAACCGCAGGAGGCATAGACAGCCCAAATAACTACAAGTTAACATATTACACATATACCCATAATACTAACTATGTCGCACATGATGTGATTAAGTTCCTGCTGTTGGATATCCCAAATCATATGACAAAGCAAAAGGGTAAACTAAAGATTGGGATTTTACTAAATATAGATTGAACTTGTGCAAAAAAAAAAGAAAATAATTTTATCGCCTCAACTTTGAGAGAAATCCTTGATGCTTAATCAAAAGGTTAGTATGCCATTATTAATTGAGATTCTAACTAAGCATAAGGGCAAAAATCTGGAAACAAGCAACTAAACACATGGTAGAAATTCATGGATTCATCTAAAAGTTCATTCCATTTGCTCTTTTCAGCAAGTGTATTTACATCTTGTCTTCATCGAAAATGGCATAAAGTTTGGCAACATTTTGACATCTATACATTTTAGGACTAGCACATAGAAACGCCATTTCTGTATGAGAAATCAACCAATGCTGCAAAACATACACAAAATGTGCTTTCACCCTATTAAACCCAGAAATGAGACACTTCAACATACAATGCGGAACCTCATTATCCTCTTTTCCCAGGCAATGAAGCAAATAGGTCTCACAAAAAGCATGAACCAATGGACTCATGCAGGGAACTAGGAAAGTGACAACTATTCAAAGATAACTCAAGATACATAGATATATATTTAACATGCACTGCTACAATAAACCACCTGCTATTAATCATACAAACTTGTACATGTCTTAAAGGTCAATATTGAGCGACTTTGGAAATCATTCAGGATCAAAAGGACGCACCTGAACTAGTATCAGAGCTTGTTGTAGCAAGTGGTGCACTAGAACCCCCAGCGGCAACCGGCGCTTGCTCAGAAGCTTTACCTTTTAAAGACAAGTTACTCATAGCCCATCTGCAATATAATTATGTCATTTCTATATATTTTAGAGAAAAAAGCTTGGAAACTGTCACTAGCTCAAAATATAGTTAAGCGTCAAAACCAATCTCCGAAATGAAAAGGCAAAGCAAAAGGACAATCTAGCATTAATACGTTGATGATCAAAACAAGTGATAGCAAACATATAACCTATAACCCATTTGCTATACACAGGAACAACAAACTCCAATGCTTACATATATCTTAATACAACTATCTCAAATTTCAAACAAAATCGGCAGCCAAGTAAAGGAAATAAATGGGTCCAATAAGAAGACCCATAAAAAAATATAAACAAAAAAGAGATCCATATAGAAGTACAGAAATTATTGGATTATCAAATGACAATATAGTGGCATCCTTTGACATTATCTCCCAGGCCCAGCAACTTTATTTATTTATTTTGAAAGGTAAGGAAAAAATCATTGGGTGGCCCTCCTTGCTAGGGGTAGACCTAATGTAAATAATAATAATAATAAAAATTCAAGGCCCAGCACGTGCAATAAGCAATATGTCGGAAATAAATTGTACGATGTATAAAACAGTTAGTTTAGCTCAAATGAACCTCGGATACACTGGAACATGATTATGAGGACATAAACTGCTATACTGTTACTGAGGGAGCTTGCATAAATCTGGTAGTGCCTAAGATTTCTTTCAGTCCTCAGTTACATTAATAAACAAACAAATCAGGCAGGCTTTCAGAAGTTACAGCATTCCTTTAAAAAAATTTTGTTCAGGAAACATGTCTTAACTAAATCCAGAACATCCATTCACATAAAACTGCTACATGTTAACACAACATGAAAAAGGAGGGAATTTTAAATTTCATCCAGACAGATTTCCCAATCAAGAAAAATATAAATTTATGCTTAATGGCTTAAGCTTATGTCTAACCTCTAAGCACTAACAGTCAACTTCTTCAATCTATACCTTCCAACAACAAAAGGAAAGCAATAACTTTTCACAGATTACAAGAGATAGAGATAAACATGTCAAATTACTTACCCAAGCAAGCTAGAATTTCCAGGAGCTCCAAGATTCGTCATACTTGCATCTCCTGTATCACCCTGTCAATAAATACATTACCAATGGTAATTGTAGCCTGGTTAAGCATGTCAAACTTATTAAGTACAAATGTACCATGGGGAACAAACCAGTGAATATCACAAGTAAAACACAGGACCATCAGAATTACTACACGAATGTCCATGCTTTAACTTTGGGGGAATTTCTAAGGGGTATTCAAGAAAGAAAGGTAATAGTGGACATACCTTCACCTGATTGGGCCATCACCCCCCCCCAAAAAAAAGAATAAAAATAAAAAAAAAAAACAAAAAAAGGTATGAAGAATCATAAGCAAAAGAACGTGATAGACCCTCATGATTAGACACATAGAATTTTCAATATTGACTTGACCTGAGAAAGCAAACTTGAATAAGTCTAGACTCAATCACAACTAAATCTAAATAACCCGATGACCTAGACATTGACCCGACCCAACAGTCCATCCAATTTGATATTATCCCTACCCAATAGCCATCATAACAAAACAGTAACCTACCTTTACTTGATACAGCCTGAAATAGCACAGACTATAATTAAGCTGAACTCAGATGCACTATGCATGTAAACTGGACAAAAGCCAGAACCATTACAAAGTAAACTCAATTTGAAGTTTGAACATAACTGAAATGCTAGGTTGCACGAAGTCAGAAACAAGGACACAATGAAAAAAAAAATCATTTAAAGAAAATAGGTACGACAAGGTAGTGGAAAATATTAATATTACAAGGGAAAAAATATACAATCTGCCAAATTTAATAAAATGCCACAACATAATATTAAAAATACTAATCATAACAATATTTAGTATTATTACTATTATTATCATTGTAATAAATTAACAAACTAATAATGCCTACTTCAATTAATCAATCTGCATTCTTTCCAATTCCAATCTACATGGCTTGCTTCCCAAGTCTGGTATCTTAGGTAGAATATTCAGGGTATGACTCGTATGAGATAAAGATAATTGATGAATCGACACAAGAAAATTCAGTAAGATGAACTCACAATCCTTAATTAGTTCTCCAACAATCATCAAATATTATCCTTTTCTAATGTATCTATATAAACCAAATTGATAACAAAAATGATGAAAGTTATCCAGATCTACATATATCTTGATACATTGAAAACAAAAACAAAAAAAATAAGGAGATGACACGATTGCAAAAAATATAAAAAAAAAAAATCAACAAAAGGAACGTAAGATGTATGACATATGCCTATACATAAGCGCTACCCAGAAAAATAATGAAAGTGATACCTATCAGAAACAAGCAAAGATCTGCTTTACCAATCACTCAGATTGCGAAAGGAACAGTAAGGGACATAAAACCTGTGACCCTAGAGCTAAATCACCAAATTTGCTGGACAAGTAAACTTACAGTAGGATTAAATTATGTATTTTGTGATTAGTGGTGTTGCCTTATTAATAATAAGCCAAGGGGTAAATATACTACTCCTAGAAACCGCTCTACCAGTGACGATCAACCACTTGTAGACCTCCACCCCTTTGGCATGCTATTCTTGAGCAACTGCCAAGTGCCAAACACCATCCTATATTGACACTGGTGGTGGTAATGGTAAAACCCGAAAGTACATAAAGTCACATAGAATAGATAAAACAGACCACCACCTTGATCAGACTAAGAGCATGAGCAGGCCACCCGATTTTCATAGAAAATACAAAAATTGAAGTTAAAGCCCAAAATTTATCCAGAGAAAAAGGCCCAAATTTCAGATTTCAAAACACATAACTCTCGCCTCCAATAGTTCTCTTTCCATGGCTTATTCAATGCAATGGAAGCATCATCCAAATAGCTGTTAGCTATTCAACCCATCACTCGATTCTTTATTCTCCTCCCCAAAATACAACATTAATTCCCCAAAGTACAATATCACCATCAATTATTGTACATAGTTTATTTAAATAACAGCAACAATTGAGAAACGTAGCATCTTTAATAAATCCGTTTATCTCAATTAATTTCACTATTTCCACGTGCTCATCAATCAGCCAATTATCAAATGACTAAATTTCTCCTCCTTAGTATGAATCTGACAAAGCTTTGTCAATACACTCATCTTAAACCGTTCTCTCGATCTTCTTTTCGGCTGCCACCAAATGATCTCTGCTACTTAATGAATTAGCGCTGATAGAAATTGAGAATGATCTCATGGAGAAAGTTGATAATGAAACATAATTGGTGATTTTGCTTCCATAAACACTAGGAGGGTGCTGCTTTTTGAGTAAAAAGTAGATACATCATCAATTATATGAAGCATAAAGTTTAAAGGAATAGGTATGTGCTCGATTTAGTAAGAAAACAATCTTAAAGGTATAAATAATATGATAATTATTTTTTGGACTTTGAAATCGTGCCTTTTCATTCTTATAATTAGTAGAGCACCTGTTACATGTTTGCAAAGGCTCAAACCACAATCCATTTGACCAAAGCTCCACTTGGAAAGAGAGAGAGTGAAGGCAAACCTACGTCGACACCTTCAGGCCTTGAGATAAGAATTTACATCAATTATGGTGAAGATGTGATCCTTCGCTACTTAAATTCTGTCAACAGTATCCTAGAGAGAGAGAGAGAGAGAAAGATAGAAGGAAGAAAACACTTCCACAACCTTTATGCCAAAGCACATTCATCCCATCATGATGTCCCAGATGCCATCCTTTGGCTGCCATATTTTGCCATTTGAGGTTCTAGATTCAAAACTTCGGTGAAACTTGACCATCAAACGGTAGGATTTAGCCACCCCCAAGAAAGATGAGAGAGAGAGAGAGAGAGGAAACTCAAAGGGATGCAATGAATTTGAGGGGAGTAATTGGGATGCACAGAAGCTTTGGCGGATTATGATGCCCTCGTGTGCAGAGAAGGAGCAAGGCCATGGTAGAAAAATAGGAGGATAGAAATGAATCTGTGAAGTGAAAGGCAAAACTAGAACTTAACTGCAAGTGGGTAGAGAAGGAGAAGGAATGAGATACAGGTCCTGATTTCACTCTATGATCAAGCCAAATAGCAAGAGATACATGTTGAACTGAAATTTTTCCATATCCATAAGGATTTTTTTGACTTTAACCACCTTATAAAATCACGTTTTTCAAAATAACCACCTTATATGTTCATTTCTTTAAATAATCACCTTATATGACCTAAATTCTTTTAAATACCTACCAATTGGCATATTCTGTCAAGGAAGTCATCCTCAAAAAGGGTTTAAGAACGATTCCACAACCTTCACCTTTATTCACTAGAATGTATATAAGGTTTAAACCCTTCTTTAAGACCAATTTCTTAGACGAAATCTGTCAATTGGTATGTATTTAAAGAGATTTAGGTCATATAAGGTGGTTATTTAACAAAATGAACTTATAAGGTAGTTATCTTGAAAATCGTGATTTTAAAAGGTGGTAAAAATCAAAAAATCCTATCCATAAAAAATACAGCAGCCACACTTTTCCTATCTCCCTTACTCTCTTATCTAATTATTATTACTTAGTCCATCCCTTTTCAAACAAATGGAAGGGAATACTTTGGTATCCAATTATCATTAGAGGAAATAGGTCATGTATATGGCCCCAAAACAATGACAGGACAATAAAGGTATAAAACTATCAAAAACGACGAAATCAGATTTTTAAGGTCATTCTCTCATTCACCAACTCCAGTCTTCTTCGTATTTGTACAGGAAACTCGAGCCCAAGCATGGTTCAAAACTTCAAATATATGGTTTTCATCACGGTTGTGGAAACGGTTGCGGTTTTGTGAGAACGAAACGGATACGTTCAACACTATAGATCCCATGACTGCTATTTGCTTGCCTCTTCTTCTCTTACCTATATCTTTTTAGGTTGATTTATGTCATTATTAGAGGGAGGTGCAGGGAGCAATGGGAATCTCCGGAAAAAAAATCTGAGAAGTAGCGTCTTGATACAGGAAAGGGCAATAATGCCTTGTCACGGTTGGTTCGGCCGAAATTTCGGCTTATTCAAATCCACCAGTTCAGAATGGTCAAATTTAGTTCGTGAAAGTTGAAAAAAAAAACCAATACGGGCTTATTAAATTGATTCCGCTGTATCTTCAAACCATGTGCCCAAGTACATAGAAACATCCCCAAAAAAAACAAAATTGGAAGGGGAAAACGAGAAATGTTACAAATACCTTCTCATTATACTGCTTCACAATCTGCAAAAATTGGTCAACTGCCTGAAACGACTTGGATCGAACATCACTAGATATAAGAAAGAAAGTTTCAATTACTGCAGCAAGCTAAGAATAATCCAAAGGAAAGCCAAAATAGGGCAAAGAATTGGTACTGGAAATTCGTATGTAAATATTGGAATAACCAAAATTGAAATTCATTTACATCAACAAAACATTTAAAGTAGCACAGAGGGAGTTGCACACACACACATAACATATACTGTGCTTCTATATGTAAAGTGTATTCACCTTTTTAGGTCAAACCTTGACCTCAATATTCTCGCATAATGTATCAGTAGAGATTATTAGAAAGTCAATACTATGAAACAATTATTTAATTCAAATCTAAGTACATATCATCATATTTTGACCAATCTGTTCCCAGAGACTTTTTAAGTCAAAGTTTGACCTAAGATGAAAAAGAAGAAAGAAAAAAAACACATGGAGTAGAATTATTACAGATACACACACTGTGATCATATTAAAGTACCCTGAACATACAAAATGAACAATACTCTGGACCTTAAGATAACTAAGATTTGCGGCTGATGACCCGCGAGTCTCACTAATGGCACAACTGTGCACATAGTACGCATTACAGTAATGTGCAATCAGAAATGGCATAATATATAGGTATGAAGGATTCAGCATATTTCATTAGTGGGTATAAGTTTTGTGTTTGGATAAAAAATTAAAACTACTGTCCACTTCCATCACTCCAAAGTCATAATCTTTTCCTATGTCCCTATTAGATTTCATAATTGTTTTCTACTTGTTTGTCGTATCGAAATTCCTCCTAAAATCTTCAATTAGATCCATTTATAAGATGCTCATCAGCACTAGGAGGCTTCTCTGACATAGAGCATAAATGATACTAGAAACTAGAGACTGCAAACACCATTTCGCAGTAATGGTCTTATCCATTAAAGACTCAGTACTAGTCTTATCCATGAAAGACTAAGGAAATGTTAATAAGTGCCAAAAGAAATTAAGTTCCTCAATTTTGCTAGACAAACACTGTGTTACGTGCCCCAGACCACCTCATACAAGGAAGAAATTGCTTTACACACATTGAAAAGTTCAAAGAAAGGGGACCTGTCGGGATCAATAGTAAGCACCACAACATTTGGCAGAATCCTTGTTGCAATCTCTGTGACATCATAATAAGAACTCGTGGCGCACAGGGCCATTATTCCTGCCAAAACAGAGAAAGATGGGGGGAAATATTCTATATATAAGCAACAGAAATCAAAATTACAGAGACAAAGTTGGTGGATAACTTCTGACTCTAATACCTGCTCCTCGTGCTGGGGGGAATGTATCGCGTAATGCACGAACTGTAAAAGCATTTATGAGGACCCTCTTCCTTGTCTAAAAAAGCAAAAAGTATTCAGTGTTGGAAAGAAGTCATCTTTCTTCACATTAGAAAATCATAGTAATGATAAAAAAATAAATAAAATAAAAAAACTGTGCAACAGATTTGTCCAAGACCAAGACTTGGTTCAAAAGAACAAAAAGTCAAATTTATCAAAAACAAAGTGCCCCTTACAGCATAGAAGTAGAAGACCGTTTAAAGAAAATATAAATAGATAAACACAAAGACCACAAGGAACTTGATTCCACAAAATTCAAAGCTGAAGTCACATCCAAACGGTGGTAATAGTTCCAACAACAACAAAGCCTTAGTCCCAAAATGATTTAAAGTCTACTAACATGAACCGTCACAAGAAATCGTCTCCATGAGAAATGAAACAAGAAAAGTAAATGAATAAGGTGGCAACAGTTGATATTAAGAAAATAGGATCAGGACCATCAAGAATATAATCTTCTGTAACCACTCAAAAAAAAAAAAATTTACTGCAAATAAGCTGACTCATCCATAGTGATTAGCTGATGACCGACGTTAAGAGTGTGTTTTCACCTCCCTACCATCAACGGTCAGCCACCTGGTGCCAACAGCCCAAGCTCGCCATAGAAAGGGTCTCGGAAGCCCAAGATGCATGCGGCCTTATCTCTAACAAGGTCAATATTCAAACCAGTGGAAATAATATTCTGAAGGACCAGAAAACAGCATTTTCTGGTAAGAAGTTATAAATAAAAGCTAATATGGGTAAAGGCAGAAAAGTCCTCAATGTAAAATCATGGTTTATCCATAACTGAATCTCTATAAAAGGTTTCATCTTCGATTAAACTTTAAAAATAGTTTACATATAATTTTTAGATGTTTGATTGAATAATCAAAATATGACGGAAGATTTCATCAAAAGACTTCCCCACATGAACCATTGTATATGGTCAATCAGAAAAACATGTTTAGGCCAACCAGACAGGCAGATACGCCAAAATATACATTTCAACCCCAGGTATCTTGGTCAGTAATGCCTTGATGCATACTGGAAAACAAATTCTATAAAGCTGCAGGAAATCGCAACTAATGGTTTTACAGACTAAGACAAAAGAATCAACCAGCCTGATCCCAAAGAACTAGCAGGATGATCCAATTTTACAGACTGCGATGAAAGAATATAAACATGAACCACAAATCCACAATATAAGATTGAAATTCAATGGTTTTACAGATTATGATGCAAAGAGTGCTCCACCTCCAACATTCACCCACCAATACAAGAATCTACTACATTCAGTGGTGAGGAGAGCATGAGAAAGACTGTGCAAACAAAACCAAAAAATAAATGCTTACCCCTTCATTGAGATAGTTTGCCATATTTCCTAGTAATATAGTAGTATTTGTTCTAATTGCTGGCTCTTCATCAACCTGCAAAACTTATAAGCATAAAAGTCAGACAAACTAATTGAGAAATAATCCCACCTAATTTACAATAATCCTGACGAAAGCAAAAAGGACTGAAAATGGGGAGGAAAAAAAAAAAGCAAAGATGTCTACTAGAGTGAGGGAACTCGAGTGAAGGAACTCATCGAACACCACAATCAAAGTCAAATAAATACAGTGAAGTGTCAAACCAGAGTATCTTATGACCACAAAATTGTAAATTCTATTAGAACATAATAAAAGTAATACCTGCAGCTTTGAGAGATACTTCAACAAAGATCCTGACATTGTACGTTGAGAAAGCTGCAAATAAATATATAAAAAACAACTTCAGAGAAGATATCAGAATACAACCACAACTCGGCCTCCTCTACGTATTGTTACAAACTACTTATTCCATTATTCTGAATAAAATCTAATACATGCCTATTACTTAATCATCATAATGCTAGGGCAAGATATTGCAGCAATAGTCAAGCTTGGTAGAAGTAATAGGAGTCAATCATAGAAAGGCATCACGAAACGTCAGCAATAGACAATGGAGAGAACATATGGTAAGATAAACAATGACTCATCCAACTGTAAGCACAAGATATAAAATACACAACAATGTAAAGAGAAACAAAACTTTTTGTAAATGACGTAAAAAGAGCATCTATCAGAATCAAACATCACATTTTGGGAGTTTTTAGTACCTTTGGCGCCAGAACAAGAATCGATTTTAATGTCAACTCTCGAAGAAAAGCTGATGTATCATTGAATCCAGTAGCAATCTGAGGATAAACCTAATCACAAATAATAGCACAAAATTAGTACTTTACTACTAGAAAGCAGGGAGAAAAAGAGTACTCATTCTTTAAAGTTGCTAATAGATAAAGAAGTGAATTTCACAAAAGAATCACTGCAGGAATGAAAAGGAATTAGTAAGCTGTGATTGTTTTCATACTTGTTCATCTACAGTTTGGGCAGATAATGACGGTCCATATTGATCAATATGCTGCAGCAATGCAACTCTTGTGCCTCGATCATTAGATGTAAAGAGCTTCACAATGGTTGGCAGCACCTAGAAATGAAAGACACGGACAGCCATTTCAGTAAATAAAGAACAAGCATGATGCACAACAATTCATGCCAAAGGCCAAAAAAGGCATATGCAGATAACCAGATATGTAACCCCCTTGCACAAAAGGAGAACCAGAAATATCATGACCTTGATATTAAATTCTTCAGGTGGAAGCCAAGAGCCCATCTTCATCAATGCTGTCAAAGCAGGAGCACCTGCTGAGCCAAATTCTAGAGCAGAAGCTAGTAGTGGAAGTATCTAGGAAAAGTGAAACTGGGTGATTAGAGAGATAGTGGAAAGGCAACATCAAATAAACATTAAAAGGTTCAACGAAAACATATATAAGCAAATCTGAAATTCAAATGAGAGTAGTACTTTCTTCAGCACGATTTGGCGAGGAAGTTGGTCAGACAGAGTTGGAAGCTTGCGGAAAAATGTATCTTTCTCCACACTGTCTTTCAAACTGAGAACCTCCATAAAATGTATTGTATCCACCAGCTTATTTTGAAAGTATTCTGAAAGATCATAGTGGGGCAAGTACTATCAATTATACCTCTAGGATCTTGTATGCACAATGCTGCTAGTTCAGGAGAAGATATATACTCAAGTTTGAACACCTAAACCAGAAAGTTGCCAACACATACCGCTATTTTCTATAAGCTTGGAAGTATTTAGTCTCTTAGAAGGCATGGAACTCAATAGCCTCTGATAATCTGGAAGCAGCGACTGACATAACATAAATTAAAACACATAAAAAGGTAAGCACTGTCAGCTACTCACTATAAAAATTTTGTTACTGATCTAAGGCTATAAACTAATTATACATTTAAAACACAAGACAAGGAGACCAAATGTTATACCTTTGGAATTGAAGCAATATTTCGGAGTTCCTCTGTCTTAGTTAGCCTCATACCCGAGAAGATCTCATAAATTAGACAACCTGAAAATTACAACGATTTTTTTTAGATATGCATAGAAATTATAGAGCAATAATCACAAAGCACCATATGCTTTCTTTTTTCTTCTTTTGGCGTCACATATGCTTTCATTAGTGTTTAAGAGCTGTAAGAGTACAAGTTCAAGAATGAAAACACGAAAGTTATAAAAAAAAAAAAGCAGAAAAGTATCCAATAGGGAAAATGTAATAAAAATAGAAAATTAGCAGCATACATGAGCTTTATTGAAGAAAATTCACTACCTATTCTATAAACGAACATTAAGGCAACAGGTTCCACCTAGATAAGTAACATTACTATAAGCCATAACAACCTCACACACCAGAAAAACTCGCAGTTTACAGACCACTGGCTTGACAACATGTCTTCCCTCACACATAATTCTCCTGAAATCTTAAACCCAGAGACATCGATGTTACAAGCCTACAACACGATAGGAAGAGTCGAAACAAGAATCACAGGAGCATATGTGCTGTTTATTAAATTAATACTTCCTCTGTTTCTTTTTAAGTGCAACACTTTGACTTTTGCACTATTCACACACCTCACTTTGACCGTATTATTTACTAAATGATCATATAAAATGTTGTTGGATTTGTTTTAAAGATACATTATCATGCAAATCCTTATCCATTGCCCTAAATGGTTGAACATCACACGGAATCATCAAGTCTAGTAAGTTCGGTTCAAATAAGTTCAAGTATTATACTTTGAATTCACACAGCTATTATACCTTTGGTGTTGTGTGAATGAGACGCACAGCTGCTGTACATGCATTGCAATGTAGCTAATGTGTACAGTACAATATGTTTGATATCATAGATGTACATTGAATAACTTCACCACCTAACCTAGCGAAAAACAAATGCGTCTTCGATAGAAGATACATAGGGTATGAGTTCTTATGCAACATTGCTTCCCTTGGCTTCTATTGTATTAAGGTTCGCCTAGGGTTATCTACACGATGATGCAAAGCATGGTTGTCATACTCTCTTACTCTATTGATCTCTTCTAGAGAATACCTAATCCTCTTTCAAATTTCTTCTCAATAATCTCAATTAACAACAATCTGTTTATCAGTCAACCTCTCTTCTGAAATGTTAACACATCCTTGACGTTGCCAGGCTGCACCAACAAACCCAAATAACAATAAACTTGGTCCTGTGGGATGTCCCAAGCCGAAGTCAGCAAAGAGACCCTCATAAGTTTCTTTGAATTGAAGATGATAAAATCTTCTTCTAACAATTCTGTTGCTTGTAAAGGAAGGTAATGGAGAGAGCTTATGGAGGGATAGGAAGGGAAGTCTTGTAACATTTCTTTATCCATTTATATACTTTGACAAGGGTAAACTAAGTAAGCAAGCAAAACTCACTGGAACTTAACAAATTCCGCCAAAGGGTCAATTGAAAGCAGAATTGTCTCCATTGTTAAGTTTTCTTTCAGTTAGGGTGATGTCATGGATTTGGAATTTAACCAACTGTATGATTCATTGCCTTTGCAACCCACTTTATTCTTTCATTTCAGAAAAACTCTCCTAGTATACTCTTCTCGTCATTGTAAGAATCCTCATCTTAATCTTAGAGATAACAATTTACTTCCACTTATTAAAGAACAGGCTATTTCTCTGCAGTATCATTAAGTTCAAAATTATGGTCAAACATCTAAATTGTACAAGAAAGATAAGCAGCTGAAAACAAGAAACGTGCTTACCTATTCCCCAGGAGTCAATTGCCCATGGGGTAGAGTTTCTAATGGCTGCCCAATCAGACTTAGCCAGTTCCATTGGTTTGTATTGTGTGCCAACAAGCCATGCATATTGCTGCATAGAAAGAGCGCAAATGATCAGCAAACACGATTCTGGTAAATGTAAAGTTGTAACTCTAAGCACAAAATCATCTGTAAAAAAAAATTACTATCATCAAAGACACTCTAAAGTCTAAACAAATTGCTTTCATTGAAAGCCAAAAAATACTGGACGTTTTGAAGCTTGTCCAGAACATAGCTCCAGACGTTGGGTGCAACTTAATTCCCATTATATAGCAACCATGTCTCAACTAATGCCTAACCCTCCCCCCCTGCCCCTCTTATGAACAGGTAGAATTGCTTGTCTCCACTACAATTTGCTTTTGTGAGCTTCGTACAAGAAACTTGCCTCTACTAATGACAACCAGCCCCCTTTCCCCACTCCCTTTAGGAAGGTCTGCATACAAGAAACTTAACGTAACCAGTCTACTCTAGACTGGTGAAAGACACTTTTGTAAGTCCAGACAGCAACTTTATTTCCCCAAGATAAAGTACAGAAAAAGAGAAGCTGAAACTAGAGTATGCAGACTACAAACATTTCACATATAGAGACTGACCACTAACAACTCTATTTAGGTTAATGGAAAGAAAGACTCTTTTGGTAGATCTGCACTTTTTTCCCCAAAATTTAGTAATGAGGAAAAGACGTTTATGCTAGAAGTCTGCAGAGTGCACACTGTAAATATTGCTTTCTAGTCACATAAACTTGAGAAAGAGTAAGCCATTTTTGAAAGCAAAGGGACCACAAGAAGGATGGTTACATCCCCTTTCGAAACCAAAAAAATGGTCCCCACTACATACTTTAGCATCAAATTAAGCTTGATTTGTACTATTAAAGGTGCAAAAATGTCCGTATGTAGCAAGTATGGTGAAAAATCCATAATCGGGAATTGAAGCAAGTATATTGGAACAGAGTAAGTATATCATTAAGCACTTTATATATACCATCTCAAGCTTCAGTGCTAAAAGATAGGTGGGCCAATAGCAGAATATTATGTTCCTTTTTTCAAATATGTATCACCAAACCATTTCTCTTCAAGGGAATGTTTCATCTTCCGATTTGTGTATTCTCCTGTGATCTAATACAATTTACTTGATCAGTAGGGAATTCGATGCTAGCACGTGAAGCTAGAAGCTCATCTACAAGTACTATAAGAGCCCAAACCTTCAATAATTACATTTCCCTTCCCATTGTGACTCAGTTATAGTGCTACTTAACTTCAAGAAATTCATAATTTTACACAATGATTGTTGTATCAAAACTTAAAGTTGCACAAGGACCAATAAAATGCCGAAAAACATTACCAGCATTGATCCAGCAGAACCTTCCTTATTCCCATCAAACTCGGATAGAACATCAAAAGCATGCAACTTCCAGTCCAGAGTTTGAGTAACCACCACACTGGCCAAGCAAACATTTGCATGAATCTGTGGCAGCAAAAGCTAGCTAATTAAATCAATGAATCATATTACCAAGCAACACCGTTAGACACATTCAAACGTCGATATTGAACACAATGGAGTAACTGTGAAGACTGAACTTGACCACTGCATTCAAGATTGTTCTATAAATTCCAACAGCAACTATTAGAGGTCCCAAAGAAAAAGAAGATGCCGTTTAAATTTTCATCCCCAAAAAACATGAGGGAGAAAAATAAAGTACACTAGAATCCAAATATTATGACTTTATGACCTCCACAGCACAGCAAAGGGAAGAAAAGCTCTTCTTGCAGAAACTCAACACACATGGGCAATTAATATGAAGGCACCAAGCCAAAAAACTAATAAAAAAATTAAAGGAGATCTAAATGCCTGATCAACACGAAAAAGCCAATTGTAAGAGAGATCACCAGCAACTAACAAAAACAAATATGAATGGAAAAGGGTAGAAAAGCAAGTAGCAAGTTACAGCGAACATAAAGCCCACTGTTCTCTCTGCCACAGTGATGAGATGAAACCTTGAGTTCAAATAAGCACATCTTATTGCAACATAAGCGATGAATGTTCTGGATGGCAAACTTAACAGTTTGCAAAGAATCAAATTAAATGAAAGCCGAGAGACGAAGAATAATAAGAACTAAGAAAAAAAATCATTGACAGTTCATAAAACCGCAAGTAATAGAAGAGAAGTCTTACAAGCTTACAATCATTATTTAAAAAGCTGACAGCTTTAGCTATCTGGTGCAGTCCCCAGGCATAATATTCATCCCTGTCGTCAATAGCGGAAGGAAACAAAACATAATACACATCAATAAACTTCAAGTAGCATTCTTTCAAGATGAAGAGAAACATTGTTCACAAGAGTAAAGAGTAGAATTCAAAATGAGGATCTCTGATGGGGATCATTATAGCAGGAAAAACTAGAACTTCACTTCCATCAATCATAAGAGATAAACAACCGAGCTATCATGTCAGGAATTCAACAAAAAGTATAACCTGCCATTGACAAAAGCATGGACAAAAACACAGCCACTCCGTTACCGGATGCCCGGGTTGTAATGTATATTGGATACCACAATAAAAAACACGACATTCTCGCCACATCAGAACGCTTTTTCCCTTTACATAGAAATTACTAATCAATTATGTAGCTGATGAAACATACTCTCCGTGACCTAGAATAATTGCAACACATATCATATTCGGGTATCCCAAAATAAGCTGCTGCATCAATCGGGGATACACGACAGAAGGAATTGTTCTAGGGGTACGTTATTGATAGGTAATGTAGGAAATGGATGATCCTATCTGGTGAAATACCTAGTGACAACTGACAAACTCCTATGTTCCTTTTATTGCAACAATTCCTCTAATGGCTATGGCCCACAGATTATTATTTCTCTCTCAATTGGTGGTCCCCACTATCTCCTTTCCAATTTGCTTTTCTAACAAGATTCGCAATAAATGGCCACGTTCCTCTCACTTTACTCCTATCCTATCAACTTTTACAATAAAATAATCCAATCTCTAACCAATGACCAAACTTCCCTTAAACTATGTGTGAAGCCTACTATTGCAATTATTTTGGGACAGATTATTTTTTCACTGAGATGGTATAAGTTTAAAAAATATTCATTCACCACAATATTACCCAATATATTGGGATATGTTTAGTCGTATTATCTAAAAGAGTATATGTTTGTATCTTATTTGAATGTTCAAAAACAAAGAATAGATCATAGATGCTGTAATCAACTGCAACATATGGACAAGTTCAACGACTATTAGACTTTGCACTGCAAATTTACTTCCTCTTGCAATTACTCCAAGCCTGCATGTTCATGCATAAGCTTTGTATTGCTTGTACGTTATTGAGCTCGAGCCCAACTCGAGGCTTGAGCTCTAGCTGAAATCATCATCAATATTCTGGAGCACCCCTAACATTGATAATCTCGGCTCCATAGCACCCCTAGCATAAATATTTATAGCCAGCTCAAAGCCAAATTGGTAAGCTTAAATGATCTATTTATCCTCTAAATTCAACTGTCAAAGAACATACTATAAAATTGAAGTGGTGCGACGTAAACTTTTAATTTGAAAGACACTTCTCTATGCTTTTAAATGCTAAATGACATATCCGAGAATCCCAGCTAATTCGAGCTTATAGATCCAGAAAGAGGGGTTCAGGATCATTAAGCAAAGGATTCCTTTGGAAAATCACCTCATCGTTGGTCACCGCATTTACCTATTTAAGGGCTTGTGCCTCTTGGATCTACTTGCCTGATGTGATTCTTCTTTTGAAAGAAATGAAATTCTTAGATTTACCCATAAGAAAGGTATATAATATCGTCAATGGATAAGAGGGAGGAAAGACAATTCAATAAGAATGAAGAGCTCAATAGTGAAAAGAAAAAATCAGAAATAGATAAAGAGGATACATCTCAATTATCTGCTCTAGAAGATGCTAGCCGGTGTAACTAGAAACTTGGAGTTTAACAGAAAGAAAGAAACTTAGAGTTGTATGATAGGTCAAACACCATAAAATAATGATACCTAAATACTAGAGTAAGCAAGATTTATTTACATAATGTTAAATCAACAAATAATTAGTTAGATACACATACCTCTGCTTGCCATCCAAACCCAACTCCTTGATTTTTTCTGACAGTGGCATAACAGGTTCAGTTACAATATAAATTGTGACCTTGGTAGTAGACCCATCATACATCTCTACCTCAGTACTGTGAAGAAATGATAATATATTGGGATGTCTAACCTGCAAAAAAGTAAAATAAGTATCTTCAAGTGAGCACATTCACGAGCAGAAAAGCACGCATGGAAGTATACAACTTCCCTGCATGGCATGTCTTCAAGTTACATATCAGAAAACTATCTTTAGGCTGAGTTAAAACTGATGTACATTAGACTGTACAAACAATTTATTCCTTGGACAGGAGTTTCAGCTTATAGCACAGAAAAAGATTCCTTATCAAAGGCTAGATTCCCAAAATAGCCACTGCACATTTCTGGAATACAATCTAAAACAGGCAACGATGATCTTAAATTAAATTTGAAACCCACTGGAAGCTATCCAGGTCCTTGACATTGCGGTCATGGTGATTGACCGCATCACGGTTGTCGCAACTCGCAACATCGAATTTATTTTAATTTTTTTTAGATGTTTTTGATGATTCTACCAAAATATTATTAAAGGTCTATATAGTATAATTGCAAAATACAATACCATTCAAAGGGAGCTACAGCTAAAAATGTGGTCCCAGCAGACCCCACAACAAGAAAAAGAGGGGGAGAACTACAGCTAAAAATGACTCTCAGAGCACAGTAGCAGACCCCACCATAAGAAAAAGAAAACATAAAGAATTGCTACAGCTATGAAGTTTCAGCAGAGAGCAGAGAGCAGAGAGCAGAGAGCAGACCGCATACTCCACAAGGAGAAAGAGAAGGTTAAAACTTAAAAAGTTAATGGAATCGAGAGAAACGCAAGGAAAAGGCAATGAGTAAAGAGAGAAACTTAAGATTGAAAGGCGAGAGTAAAACAGAGTGCTGGAAATCTTATCTGAAATCTTCACCAGCAATGACCACCAGCATCCCGAAATCACTACCAGAGGCTCAACAGCAATGTCTGTCACAATCATCGTCCTCCAATGTTTAATATACTTCTCTCTTCCTTCAATCTGGAAATTCAGCGGTGATGCTAGATGCGGTGGAATCCAGACGAGTCAGGTTGGATTCAGTGGAATACGGGCAAGACGGGTGCTGTGCGGTCATATTTTCCGATATCTCAGACTAAAAAAATAACCCGGTGTGAACCGAGTGTGAACCAAGTATCGGTTTGCCAACTTGGAAATCCATCACGAAATGGGCAAACCGAAATTAAACGGCCATATCTTGACACCATGAATTTTACACACCTGAGTAAGCTTCTACAACCATCCTATAGCACATATGATCATGCATACCACATGCACCACGGGCTCTAGACACAAATATTCACATCAACAACATGCCTCCCCTTAACCTCAGGAAACCTTACAAAGCCATTGACTAAATCCTAATGAGTCTCTAGCCATAGACAAACACATTCTTAGCATCACAGTCCCTTTGTTGCCACATACTAGTAGCTCAATTAACAGACCTCTTCATCCTTCTTGATACTGAGATCAAGCCACATGCTGTCAATCAACCCTTGCAAATTATTTTGTAATGAGCTCTAATTGCATGTCCTCACAATATCATAGTAAACTACCTCTTAGAGAGAAACTTAATTCAACTAATCTACAACTAGAGTCAGATCTAAGTTTATCAGACGGTAATGCTTGCACAATGTCTCCATATCACATAATTCCTAATGCAGGAATGTGGTGAAACCGTGAAAGATAGCAAACATCTATAGGGCCATAATAGCCCCTTTTCCTTACAAATCGCATCATCAATGTTGTGCCCAAACTAAGTTTTCAAATTAAAGAACCTTTGACATGGATACTGCAGGGTGAGAAAATCATGAACTATTGGCAGAATCCACCGAAAAAAGAGCGCAGAGATATTGAGTGATAGCAAAGAGTGACTGTGAGCACATCGAAAGCAAACCATAATGACCCTAAGAAGACGACCAAGTAGCAAGCCTAACTCTCGAGGGTGAGAGTGAACATGAAACAAAAAGAAAGGAAGAAATTCACATACAAAAAACTCTCTTTTCTCATGAATAGTGCACGTTAAGGGTTAACCAGCATGACCCACATCTAAGGAGGTTGAACTAGATAACCGCCAACTCTGATCAATGAAATTAAATTGCACAACAGGTCATAGGCTCCTATTTAAAGAGTCAAATATCAATTAGTATTTAAGCTTTTGGACCAAAAATTAATTAACTAAAGTAAAAAGGCCTCTAGATATTCTGCACTTCTTTTTTATTATGAAGTAGCAGAGAGTCATGGCATATCGTCAGAGAAACATATTTTTGTTGCTGCAGACTTGCAGTACATCCAACCTCTTGTACTGCCAGGGGGGAAGCCTCTCTACAGGCATTAGGGTAGCATTGATGTTGATGCATATGTACTATTTGCTCATATAACTGACATATCCCTAATGCTCATCATCGACATCAGATCAACAATCAAAGAGCTATAAACTGAAGATGGTAAGTCAAATTTGGGATTTCCATTCTAAAAACTCCACCCCTCTTCAAATCATAGAAATGCTGTCCTAGTTATGATTGTGCTGGTTTGCGAATCTTACTGCCTCTTTTGTACATGTAACATCCCCTTCATGTCCTACCAATAGTGTTAACATCCCTTTTGTGTCCTACCAATAGTGTTACTTTGATATCTACAACAATAAAACTGAAAATGGACCAGTTAACAATTCGCCCACCCCCATAACCATACATTGCACACTGATGCAACACTGTATGGTACAATAATGCACTTTTTTTGATATGTAGTATAGTGGTAGAATAATTCAGTATAAAATAGAAGCTGGACAGATTCAATTCTATGAATTAACCTGAAAGAGTCTACACAAAAAGTGGTAATCTCATAATGCGAAATCAGATGTCTACCTATCTCACCTCTATTACGACATAGAACAGGCCTATTAGATCAGAAGGATGTCGCCTGCAGGACTGCTATATATTAGTAATGACAACTTTATCCGCAGACACCAGCCAAGCAACACCCTTCAGTTTCACTTGTTGAAAATAATTTCTGACTCCCGCATAAAACTTGAAATAGCTAACATTATTTAGATTGGGGTCTAATTTTACTACTTTATAACTTATGTGGTGACGTCGTGACGACTGAACAACATAGCTCCAATTAAATGCTAAATAGCTCAAAGTGGACCAAGACACTAATGTTCTTAACTTATTATTATAAAGTGATTAGACCAGTCATTCAAAACTTCAAAAACCAGTCTATGTTACCAGGACTCCGGTAAGGTTGTCGAAGACAACTACGAGTGGGAGTGTCCAAAATGTAACGCTTTCAGACACAAGGAGACCGTCCTAAATTTGGGCACACATCAAAAGACGTGACATCTATGCTCTATGTTCCCTTCTATCGTTTTTGGTTTCTTTTCCATAGTTTCCAATGCCTGTCTTTATTGGTCCTCTACAGGGTTCCCTTTCTAAATTTTGGACACAAGGAGATCGTCCTAAATTTTAGTGTTTCTCTTCAGGGTTTCCATCTAGATCTCCTCCCCTCTCCCAGACTTGTGGTTTGTCTTTATCATACCCAACCCCTATTTTGTACCCCAATCCATGACGGATTATATTTAAAGATGTCATGTCCAAGAAAATACACTCAAAATTATACTCCCTCTGGCCCCCAAAACATAGTTTTTAGTTGAATTTGGCACAAATTTTAGAAGTGATTGTGGAATGTAGATAATGTATGTGGAAGTAGATGAAGAGCAAACAACAAAGGTATGAGAATGTATTATGTATGGAACCAAAAGGAATGATGTGATGGAGAGAAAAGCTGAAAAATAATTATCAAACCATTGAAGTTTGATCTAAACGAATAGGACTTCATTTTGGAATGTCCGACAATAGTGATAAGAAAAGAAACCTAAAACAACACATGAAAATGAACCCAATTCAATAGGCTGGAAAGAATAAAAGCAGAAACATAAATACCATACCGTTCGCAGTCGCTTCACCCCATTGCGCCCAGCAGCTATATGACCATCTTGGACATTTCCTGAAAGTGAGAATATTGAAACTGGAGAACCATCATCCTGTAACAGAGATCAATAATATCCATAGTTAATAAATTTAACCGTGATTAAGGGAAAAAAGTTCGAGGAAGAGCAAAGTATGATCTTAGAACAACTTGCCAAGAAAAATATATATGTTCAATATCAAACAACTAAGCACTTCGCTTGTTCTCTATGTAACAAGTGATCACTAAAGACACTTAGGCTCCGTTTGGTTGGGTGTAAAATATTTTCAGTGTAAAATGATTTACATGGAAAACAATTTACAATGGAAAACACAATTCCAAAATTAGTTTTCCGTTGTTTGGTTCCATGTAAGAAAAATGATGAAACAAAAGAAAATGAAAGGGAAAGTAAGGAGGTAGTGAGAGGAGTGTACAAGAGAGAGAAGGAAAATGAAGGAAAATAGTTTTCCCTTCATTTTGAAGGGAAAATGGTTTTCCATCATTGGGAGAGCAATTTTACTCCTAGGGAAAATGGTTTTACACTCCTTTGCAAACCAAACAATGTAAAATTGAAAATAGAGGAAAATAATTTTCCAGGAAAATGTTTTACGCCCTACCAAACGGAGCCTTAGAAAAAGCCAAATTGATCTCAAGAAAACCAAATCACTTCCAGCACTCAGCACATTTGACCAATTGTAGCTGGCCCTACCCAATAGTTCGAAAATACAGTTTCGGTTACAGTATCGGAAACGGTCACGGTTTCGCTGGAACGGAACGGATACGTTTGTCGCGGATCGCGTTGCGGTTGTCGCGCACGAATTTTATATAATAATACTTTCGCTTATTATTTTTTTAAATGATTTGCACGTGACTTTTCTTTACCCAAAAGGCCAAAACAAAGAAGCAATAAGAGTTAAGAGAGATAGAGAGAGCTGTAACTACACAGCTGCACTACATGTCTCAAAAATATAATCAAAATACAGTTGTATCGCAATCATGTGGGTACTGGGTACCCTTTCCCTTCCCAAATAATTAAAAAAAAAAAGATAAAATATAAAGTAACCTAATCCAGCCATCAACCCATCACCCATCTTTACATTGTACACCTTTCTCTTCGCAACTCCTCGGTCTTCTACACTGTGGCCGGAGAAACGGCCGACCACTTTAACACCGACGACGAAATGTATACATTTGCACCGGAATCAACCTCCCGAGCAAAAGCCCCAATGTTTCTATGAAAGAAATTACGTATTTCATCTTCAATTGTTGGATCTAGGATTTGTTTTCTGGAAAAAAAATCTGAAAATCGCATCTTGGAACGGGAAATGCGGGTCATAATTCGTGGTCGCGGTTGGAACGGGTGAAATCTCGGTGTATTACAAGAAGGCGGTATAAACCGGTCGAATTCGGTTCGCCAAAGTTGAATCCGTTACAACTCGGGCGAATCGAATTGATGCGGCCGTTATTTAACACCATGATGCAAGTCCACCAATTTGTTGGCTAACACGAGTTGATGTTTGTCGGGAGGGACAAATGTTCGCCGGGGGGTGATGTTGTATTTACTACTTGGGCTAGTCTTTAAAAAGCAATCCATTCTCCTAAGTTGCTTTTCTTGCACTCTTACACTTTACAGAACCAAACATTAACGGATATTTGCTTTACTTTAACCAGTACCCAAACAACTATTAATTCTTTTTGGAACCCATTACATTGATATAAATATATGCTATATATTCGAATCTAATCATACCGGATTCACCATAGAAAGCAATCTGGACATCTTATCCGCTACTCATCGTACGATATAGCATTGCCACATAAGAGCGCTATCCCCCAATCATTTGATAGATGACTATCTAAAAATTCTCCACATCTCTCTATATTTCCCTCCTTTTCCTTCCATATGACCGTGAAGCTCCTTAAAAATTGAATGCTTCTCTCGCATCAAGTCCAAACAAGATCCAGCAGGCAGCATGTAACTCCCTCTCCACCTTGAGTAGCACCATCAATGAAAATTCTCTCCTTCCCTCCCTCTCTCCCCCCCCCAATCCCCACCCCCAACCCCCCCCCCCCCTCTCTCTCTCTCTCCCCTCTGTCTTTCCTTCTCTGGCTAATTTGGTTTCAATTAAGTTCCTAAGGAGAACTTCTATCGGCCAACAGAAAAATCCTCTCTTTTTCTATTACCAAGTTTGGACGGAAAGAAATAGAGAAAAGAGACAAACTAAGGAGAGTGGAAGGGCTTATAAATTGGGGGATTTTATCTAATAATGATCCTGAAATATAGAAGGAAAATTTGATTCCCTTGAAGAAATTTCTTTGGAAATATTTCCCATGAAATTTACTCTACTAATAATTCTATTGGTACCAATGTACTGTGCATTTGCTTAAGTCATGATGCAACCAACCAAAGCCAAAATTCAGCATGATGACCACCCAACAGCAATCTGCAACCAGCCTCACCGAATCAAACCTAACTGCATTTGATATTATTAGACTGAACCCACATAGCAATTGCATAACTAACCTAATGAAACAAAGAGCCCCAAATCACATACCTAACCTAATAAAAACAAAGAACCCCAAATCACAATCCAACTTTTCTACCACAATTATATGCTGAGGAAGTTGACAATCCTTATGTAAAATTTAGCTCCTATACACACCCATGAGGCCATGACTAGGAATGGGCATGGACCCAGTACCTGAACAGACCCGGTTAGATCCGGCTTATTTTTAAGGGTCCGAGTCTAAAATTTTGAGACCCATTGGGTTTGGGTGGATGTGGGTCTAGGTGTTAAAAATCGCTTCTAGATCCGGGTCTGATATATTGAGACCTAGACTAGCCCCAGACCCGACCATCTAACATTTTAGCATAATATATATACATATATATACATATATGTATACATGTATATATATATATAACACATAATATGTATACTTCACCTAGCAAACAACTTTATTACCCTAGCAAACCTCAATATACTTCACGCAGCCACTCTAGTATGAGCACTCACGTACTCCTCATTATCCTCATGTTACTTCACTCAACCACCAAGGAGATATGGTACCAGTAGAGAAGGTTTTAGGCAGACGAGGATTTCGGCAACTGTCGCTACTCACTACTAGCCTCCGGCCTTAATCGACAATGAGTCATTGACATGTTCATTTTTTATTTAGTTTTCCCTTTCTTTGTCAAATTTCACTTGAGTCTGAAACAAGGGATGAGGTTATTGAAGTATGGTTTTAAAAAATATATATTGCTGCCAATTCCCCCCTACCTTTCTCTTGACTTCCCCAATTCATCAAGATTTGGTTAGTTTTGGTGCCTGATATATTGAAAATTGTAAGACTTCTTATTAATGTAATTAATTAATTTGTTTTTTATCATTTTAATTACTTATAAAAGTGAGTGCGAAGAGCACGAGCTAAAAAACAAAGAAAACTAAAATCTAGCCTAAGACCCATTTTAATCCCGTTTTAGATCCGAGACCCGCTAGACCCACCGGATCCTATGGGTCTGGGCCCACGTCAAAATTTATGGGCTTGGGTCTGGTCACTGTACCCACACTAGACCCAACCCACGCCATCTCTACCCATGACTGACTAATCAAGCCAACAATGTCTATTGATGATAAAAGAATCTGGTAATCAGCAATAATATCTACTCATCAACCTCTCTTACTCCAACCAACACATCCAACTAATGAAATGAGCTTGAGAATCTACCTAAAAGAACCCGCAAAGACCTCACACAGCTATCTAGACACTCAATTGGCACAACTCCAACACTTCCACAGCAAACAAGTAATGTAGATATCATCCAACTACACAAGGCAAGCTAAATCATTACTAGATCAAATTAATGAACATACTCAATCTCACAATTAAGCAAGGGACAATAACATACCAAAAAACAATGTTCTCACCATGTATATACTTTAAGTTACAAATCGAATGGCAGCAATCACAAGTAATAAACCTTTTAAATTCATTTCAAGAAACTTTTCCATATATAAAGATTCACGCACTTATGATCAGAAATTTTCACTAACAAACATTACTTCAATTCTGAGCTAGATCTGGAACCAATCACTACCAAAAAAAAAAAGAGATTCCAGATTTTAAGACAAATATGTACATTCCGAACAACAAAATCACACAATTGCTAACTTGAGCATAGAAATCCGATCAGGCACCGAAAATCTCACCATAAATTAAGCTAAGATCAAATAAGAGCAATCACAAGTAATAAACCTTGCTAATTAACTTCAATGACATTCACGCAGCTATGATTAAGAATTTCTACTAGCACAATCACTTCAATTCGGAACTAAACATAGATTCAATTTTCAACACAAAAATTTACAATTCAAACAACAAACATCATGCAAGTACTAACTTGAGCAAGAAATCCGATCAGGCACCAAAATCCTCACCATAATTACACTCTACGCTACGAATCGCATAAGAGCAATCACAATTCACAAGTAATAAACCTTGCTAATTAACTTCAACGACATTCACGCAGCTATGATTAAGAATTTCCATTAACACAATCAATTCAATTCTAAACTAAAGATAGATTCCAATTTTCAACACAAAAATTTACAATTCAACCAACAAACATCACTCAATTACTAACTTCAGCACACAAATCCGATCAGGCACCAAAAATCTCACCATAAATCTACTCCACGCTACGAATCGAATAAGAGCAATCACAAGTAATAAACCTTGCTAATTAACTTCAACGACATTCACGCAGCTGCGATTTAGAATTTCCACCAAGACAATCACTTCAATTCTAAACTAAAGATAGATTCCAATTTTCAACACAAAAATTTACAATTCAAACACCAAAAATCACACAATTGCTAATTTAAGCACAGAAATCCGATCATGCACCAAAATTAAAGGATTTCAATTCAAAAAGTATGATAATATAAAGCTTAAGAAAACGAAAGTTAGAGAGAGAATAAAAAAAACCTTGGAGGTGCCATGAGAGTGAGTCCAAGAGCCCCAAGCGGAGGAGTAAGGTTCGCCAATATTGTAAGGTAAATCCTTAACACCAGTGCCAGATCCCGCCACAACTCCCTTCAAAAACTTGAACATTTTTGTTTCCCTCCTTCAACCTCTCGACCTCTGAAATTGCGATTTCGATGGCGATTGTGATTGACAGATGTGTTGAAGGAGGAGACAATTTGAGGAGGGACGAGAGGCAGAATAGAAGAGAAGTGAAGAAATGCCCGATCTGGGAAAGAAAAAAAACTAGACGATTGGAAGAAATCAGAAATTTCAATATTATTTTAATTTTCAATTACTTTTTTAAAACATAACCCTGTCCAGGCTATGTTGCACGGAAACGGAAAACGGATATGAAATAGATACGAAAACATGAAGCCGGAGTTTGTAATGTTATATTCCTTTTGAAATAGTTTTGAGCGGTATCTGAAATGGACACGCGACTTTCATGCAATTTTTTAACAATACCCCATAAAACTAACTTATTCAATTATGATTTTCTAAATATCTGGTCTCACTAAAACTATCTAAAAACTATATGATTTGATTTGACTCGATTAGATACGACTTCTTCCAAAACTTATTATCCAATTCTAAATTCCTGGTCCCACTAAAACTATCCTGAAACTATATGATTCGATTTGACTCGATTAGATACGACTTGCCCCAAAACTTAAAGTGACTAATATTAGCTTGTTTATCACAATAAATCTATTGGCAATAAACCTAAATATATGAACCAATTATATGAATTGGATAACTCATCGCCCAAATATAACCAATCAAACTCGATCAAAGCGACCTGATTATGGCCTCTGCTCTTGCCTAACTTCCCAGATAAAAAGGCATTATATTTTTGCAAACATTTCAAAACAAAACATATGTGATACTATATTATTGTTAACTAATACTTAGCATATTATGCTAGATTTTTTTAGTCCATCATGTGGCATCTTCTTATTCACTATTTTCACCTCTTAGAAAAAAGTATTTTGAAACCATTGTACATGGAAATGGGTTTAGGATTTAAAAATGACCCTATAAGGGATATATGGTTGAGGATTAAGGATACGAAAGAAGGAGATAGGTTGACCAGGGTCATGTGCCTCATACGTATTTGAACCTCCCCCTTCCTAATTCTTGTTCATCAACCCTAATTGATAAAAATATTAAGTTCAAGATGTCCTAACCCCGAAATTAGCTATTGACTTTTGGCATCTCTTAGATAGTGAAGGTGTTCATTAATCTTGTTTTGGCAACCAAAGAAGAAGGCTTGATCCAAAATTGTTGTACAAATATAGTGTAGTTAAGCCTCACTCAAAGTTTTGGGACTGATCATACTTTGCCTGCTATAAAGGTATATCTTTATTGCTCTTAATTGATTTGTGATTAATATGCATATTGAAGCTGGTGGTGTTGATTTGAAAATAGTTTTCAATATGCTGCTTTAACTTGTATCGAACCCGGCTATGGTTGACTTTGGGCTATGTAATTCATATGCTCAACTCGTGGTCTGAAGATTGCTCTAATACCATTTGTTACTGAAACGGGCCTTATAAACCTAGCTACAAATGTCTTTTTAACATCTTGTCTTCACTTATGTAGTTTCTAACGAGCTAGGTCACACGCTCGTCCTATAAATGATCCTAACCAAACATACTTAACTATGTGAATGAAGAAACTTTAATGCATCTCCTCCTAGATTGTCGACCTCCAAGATGAGTTTGGTAGCGAATGGGTTCTGGATGAAGCAAGAATAAACTTTTATACCAGGTTCTTAGCAAAAAAAAATTGAACTATAATTTAGAGGCAACATGTTTTTTTGGAGCCTTAACAATCAAATTTTGCGCTAATTTTTTGGTGGCTATGAAGTGGAGCAATTGTTAGGCCTTTGGTAGGAAGGGGTATATACCATTAAAAAAATATAAGAAGAAATCTTCTGAGCTGCCCTCACACAAAGCCCCCCATGCAAAGGCCCGTTACAAGTCAACACCCCCAACCCCCCTTCCCTCCCTTAAATCCCAAGCAAATGCTTGGAGTAGGAATTGAATCCTAGACTTTGCTAGGGAAGATGGTAAAGCTCACCACTTGAGCCAACCCTAATTCCTAGGGGGATATACCACTTGATGCAAGGTGTTTTTGACAAGGTAAAATTATATACACTTTAAGACACTAAATTTCGCATCTACTGTCGAGTGAATCAAATGAACATATGGAAGCATCCGTAAGGTGGAAAAGGTCATCAGGTCTATCAAGAGAGATAATATCATTTCCATACAATGTGGTATATTTTAATATGATATTTGCATAAATTTGGGAATTTATTCTTCTTTTCTATAATAGACAAGCCTAGGGGGTAGGGGTACTTTTGGTAATATACACTAGTTAATACATTAGCTAATTGTGGAGTGAGGCAAATACACTATACATAGAGGAGATTAGGGAGAGAAGAAACCATGAAGAATATATTGGAGAGTTTATTTTAGTGGTTAGTTTGGTACTATGACCAAGTCACTCGAAAACTTGGCAACTATCTCTATATTTTCTGTAATTTCCATTTCCATTAATCAAATATCATCATCTTCTTCCTTACTTTACTGCCCAATTTGGTAATTCATTACAATGGTATCAGAGCAGTAATCTTGAGAGATTAATCCATTGATTTTCAGTTTTAATCCAAAAAAAAATGGTGTTTGTTGTTGTAGGAACAAAGAAGTTCGCTGAAGACTTGAATGAGATAATCAGAAAGTGTTTCGAGAAATTCCAACAAGATCTCCAAAAAGACCTCAAGAAAATAATCAGTGACGCTTTGGCTCCACTTAAAATGGAGCTTAATCTTATTCGAAAGGAGATGGAGGAAGAAAACCAAGTAGAAGAAGAGGAGTATACAATTCTGAAGAATAGTGGATCTCGAGAATATCCACCCTTCATCATTGCACCAAATGGTATCCAAGCAGATGTTTTTGATGATGACAAATCTGGCGGTAGAGGTGCCACATGCAGTGGACCAGTTGGTGGTTCCGATATTTTTGGGGGTGATTTAACAGATTGGTCCACTGGCCAGAAAAGAAGAATCAGATCGGTTGTAAGGCATGGTGATTTCGTTGGTGGGCTAAGTGTTTGTGCTGGTATTGGGACATATGACTGGGTTGAGAGAAGGAAGAGACAAAAAAAAGTATTTATGTGTTATGGATTCGGTGATGGTCTAGGTTTTTTCTCGAAAAATTTCAGTTGGGTGTTGGAATCGCCACTTGTGGTGGCCTGAAGAGAGGAGGAGAGAGATTTGTGAAGGGCGGATTAGAGGCAAGCGGGTCTGGAGCTAGGTGAAAGTTTTGGTGGTGAAGCAAGGTGGCGCTTGCTTTGTGTCTTGTTGTAGAAGCTTCCAGAAGTTTAGCACCAAAAGACAAAGATCCTTGTTAGCTTGGGGAAGAAGCTAATATTAGAAGAAAGTAGTAAAGGCAATAAGGTAATTAAACGAAAAAGTAATTTTCAGGCAAAGGAAAATCACGTGTTGGTAGTCATTGCCTCATAATTTAATTCTTTGATCAATGAAACATAACCCACATGTGGGGTCCGAAAAACAAAGCCCGCTTTTAAGGCCCAAGAAACCAAACCCATTTCCTCTACTCTTCATCTCTCTGATCAACCCAACTCACTTGCTAAAAAGTGCACCCATCTTAAGCTAATGTATTCTCCAAATAACGAGGAAGGCCATAAATATTGGCCGACCCACTTACATCTTAAATCCATCTGCCCAAATTATCCAACCTAATCTGTAGCACCTAACAGCCTCATCCATCCATTTTTAAATCAGTCCAACTTGATCCCTAATCACCCAACTCAACTGTTAAAACACATCCTTCCTTATATACTTTCCACCCACAAACTGACGACCCACTTAAGAGAACTAAACCGGGACCCAAGTTTGACGAGTCCTTTTCCAACCCACCAAATTTAAAACCCAACCTTCCAACCCATACCATTATTGTTTCTACCCAATTTTTTTGAACCCGACTTTCTTTTCCTGCTTCCATCCTCTTCTCTCACTTAATCAAACCCAACACCACTCATCCCACAACACCAGACCATCACACCAGGCCACCAAAATATTTCATGATGAGTTTCAAGACCCTTTCATCATAGTTGTGCCACCCACACCAGTGAGAGTCCGATCCTAGGAAGTGCTGCAACACAAGCTGAAGCCGGAACTATGTGTGACGCATGAAGGACTGCATGACAGTAATTTAGTGCTGACTTACATCCACCTTGAGGACAAGATGGAAGTTTGGCAGGTCAGTATTGTAATAGACTAACCTAGGGGGGGCAGGGGTATTTTGGTAATACATACTAGTTAATACGTTAGCTTGGAGAGTAAGGAAAAGACAATATATGTAACAACCCAGAATTTCAAAGCAGCAAAGAAATAAATAATAATAGTATTATAGGACGATGGCGGAAACATCGTCTTCTGGGAATGTCACTACTACAAGAAATGCGTTTAAATAACTAAGTGATAAAACCAACATAAATAAATAGTATAAATAAATTAAATTAATTAGATTAATATCCAAAAGAGAAAACTGACTCTTAAAATAATTAAAAGTATAGGCCTAAAACATCTAACATTTTAATGCTCACATCTCAACCCTAGCCCAAAACCAAAGAAGATTCTCATCAACATAACCTGCAAAATACTTCATCCGTTCCATAATAAGTGAAACATAGGGATTGGGCACAAGATTTAATAAACATCACTTTCAAAAGCCAAAAAGTCATAAAATACCCTTTTCATTATCAAAAGGAGGAGAGAGAAAAGTAAACCACACAAGTTTGTGATGGGTACTCTTGTCATTTTGTCACTATTTTTTTTCCATTTAAGGTATGTACTGTTTCACTTATTTTGAAACGTTCTAAAATAGTAAGTGTTTCACTTATTATGGAACAGAGGAAGTATATAACAAACATCCACAATCAGTGGAGAGTAACTAGCAGTTCTCCCAGAACAAAAGAAATCAAAGTCTATTCCAGACATAGATTAGTAAAAAAGGAAAGAATAAAGCCAAGACAACTACAATATGCATCCATATCCATAAAGCTCACAAGTAATACAAATGAAAAGTAAATAACAAGTAAATAGGATGAAATAAATAAATTATCTCAAGAGTATTTAAATAAAAACAAAGTATATGCAAAATAAGTTATTGAGTCACAAAAATTATTGCCAGTGAATCGCAATCCACTTCCTAAGGTTTGTCAGATCGCAATCTCCAGGTCAGTCTATGGGCTTACGTTCCCCACTGCATGTATCTAAGAATGGCCAAATTCCCGATGCAGGGTAGAACACGCAGAACCCCCTGTCCTCTCGGACGACAACAATTAACCCAGGTTTACCCCTAGTTCGCAAACTAGGTGGTTGGCATGTTCTTCACCGGGGACTACATCTATCCCACCGGATGTTCTTATCTCAAAATAAAGTCATAAATATCATAAAAGTATCATTCATCTCAATAATATTCATCAAAAGGGATGCCATCCGACCTTATACTTACAATTCATCAATAGATTTCTCTTCAAAATTCCTCAAAGAAGTAAACTTACAAATTTACAACAAATACTTTAAACAACAAATACTTTGTACACATTTAAGCACAAATAATGATATAAAAAGAGTTTTAAAGCACCAACAGCATCAAACAAAATCAAATCCCAACACGATAGATCACCAATTACATGTAAAGCATACGTTCAAGCATATACGTAAAATCATACAACACAATACAGAACACCTGTGCGCTCGGCGCAGGAGCTTGCGCTCCACGCCAACTTGTGCGTCTAACGCACAAACCACCCTGCGTCTGATGCATCTGTGTGCGTCTGACGCCACCGAATAACAGTACTAATTAACCCCAAAACTCATTAATTCAGTAAAACATACACAATTAATCATTCTTACACTAACTAAACGGAAATATAATAACACCCAATCATAACCACAGTAACTTATAAATCAACAGCCTTCAAATAATGCAAAAAGTTTCATTTTAATCCTGATTATTAAACTCTTAACAATTAAAAATGAATAAACTTAAATCATTAGCAAAACCACAATAAAAATTATTTAACAAATAAAACCGAACCCTAAATCCTAAAAAAAATAAACATAATACCATAATAACCTTAATAACACAGTAATAATTTTATTTCTAATTTTAGGACCTCAAAAGTAATTTTAACCAATAATTTCCAGATTATTCGATAAAGCCAATAAAATACTTAAAAATAGAAATAGGCGCCCAAAAATTACCAAAAATTCACATAACATGAATAAAACCACGGTAATACAGATCATATAAATAAACATATTTTTCTACCTTAAAATATAATATTCACGAATTAATAAATAACAGTCACGGATATACAAAAATAGAGAATTTAATTAACTAAACTCGTAAAAGTAGAAAAAAATTATTATAAGACATGAAAAACATAATACACACATAACATGATTCAATAAAAATATTTTCAGTAATTATAAAATTAATTCACTAATTATTTTATAATTAAGCCAAAAACACACGAATTACCAATTAAATTAATAAAATAGGAAAAACTAAATTAAAAATTATTCTCTGCACATAATTTACACACATCATTCATAATGAACAATCACGTAAATTTTCATCAATAATTTCATATAAAAAGTAATTAAAACAATTTCCTAACGAAATAATCTACTACTGAAATATACTCTAATCTCTAGCGTTCTAAGATAACTACTAGTTACCTGGAACGTCGGGAGGAGAGCTGAGTCTAAAGAGATTCAAAAAATATGCGTACGATCCAAGTCCTCCACGAACGATAATTGTAGCAACAAGTCATTAGGCGTTTTCTTCTTGAACATTGAAAAATCTCATTTCGTGCTGTTATGTTCCGACCATGATTCCCGGTGAACGAATGCTCGGATTCACAGTCGCTCCGGTCAAAGTGAAAACCAAGATGTTCTCAACGTACTTTCCAAATTTCAGGACGATTCAACAGTTAGATATCCGGCTATGGTTATTTTCGTGATGGTGTGACAGGAAAAATCGGGATGAACTTTTCTCTTCCTTTCCTCTCTTCCTTTCCTTGAAAATGGCGTGGGTTAAATGAGAATGATGCTGAATTTCTCTGATTAAAAATCAGAATTTATTGGCAAGGAAAAATGAAGGGTTTAAGAGAGTGTTAATGAGGGATTAAATGGGGGGTTACAAGAGATCCAAAGGTTAGCTTAATAAGCACCAAAACTCTTCATCATCCACTCCATAATTGCTGATTTTCGGCCAGCATGACACGCCACATGTGATGCAACATTTCATCACCATGTCGGTCCATCAACATTACAAAAACGCTGCACGATAAAACCGCATCCTAAACGCCTAAATAAATAACGAAACTAATATAACTTTTAAAATAAATAACTAACCTCTAAAAATAAATATATATAAATATACACAGCATATAAAAATATATACACATTTTCACAACATGTTCCAAAATAATTTAAATAATAATTATTATATTTTTACGAAAAATATCATTTTAATGTAAACAAACGCCAAAAGTAAAGGGTGAAAATTACGGGGTGTTACAATATATATAGAGGATATTAGGAAGAGACGAAGTCATGAAGAATATATTGGAGAGTTTATTTTAGTGGTTAGTTGGGAGTGTGCTAAGTCACTCGAAAACTTGGCAACTATCTCTATATTTTCTGTAATTTTCCATTTCTATCAATCAAATGTCATCATCTTCTTTCTTACTTTATTGCCCAATTTGACAGTTCATTACAATGGTATCAGAGCAGTATAGTTGTGGGTAGGGATGGCAATTGAGACCGAATCCGATCCAAGTCCGCCCCGACCCGAAGGAAAAAGTGCGATCCGAATCCGACAAAAGAACACCTGGGTCTGAGTCCGCTAATAAAATCCGAGTCTGAATAGGAGTCAGATTAGGAATTTGTTCAACCTCCGACCCGAGTAGTCCTAATCCAACCCGTAATCAATAAGCCCGCAGATATAACTCACCTGATGGTATAAATAGTAAAACCCTAAAGACTAATTATGATTCCGCCTCTATTTTTATAATTGCTTTCTCCTCCCAAATCTCTGTCTCTCCTCTCACTTCTCAATTCTCTATCTCCTCTCACTGATCCATCTCATATTCTTCAACATTAAAAGTTTCTTGGTCTTTCTCCATGTTTAGCTTCATAATTTACCATCCATAATTCAAGAATTTAACTTTTGGCTAAAGGCATTTAACTCATTATCTATTTAGCTTCATAACTTTTCAAGTTCACGGCTCAAGAAATTAAACATAAGATGAGATTTTGGCAAAAGGCATAAAGCTCACGGTTGACTTCATTTACAGTTTATGAGAAGCGAATTAAAGTTCTTTGTTTTTAGGATTTTGGAATTTTGCATTGTAAATTTGAGTTTTTTATGCCCCTAAAATTTGATTTAGGAATAGATCTATTGTTATATTTATTGAATTTCAATTTTTATTATGAGTTTGTTGTACTTATGAAACTTGTATCTCGATGCTAAACATATTTATGGGTAAGAATTGAAATTCCAACATGTTCTTGTTCTTCTGCAAATGTAATCTCCTATAAATTTCTGAATCCCTTTTAGTTGTGAATAATGTAATTGTTGATGGTTGTACAAAAAGCGGCTATAACAATTCTGTGCCTTTGAACTTCTCGGGCTATGCTGTGGGTTTTACTTTGTTATACTTTGTTGGATCTCTCTCTGTTGTGGCGTCTTTTATGCATTAGATCTTGCAGTGGTTGGTAAACATAACAAAGATGAAGTATTAGAGAAAGTAGGCAAGGATCTACAAGCTGTGAGGGATTAACATGTCTCTCGACTTGTGAAAGACTTGAATGAGACTAACTTTTGCAAGTTTGGGTCGGACTCGAATTCATAGGTCCACCAGCTCGGGTCGGACTCGGATTTGCTAATTCAGTCGCGGACTCAAAGTCTATTAACATCACTCGGGTCGGAGGCGGACCTGGTGTATTCGGATGCGGATTCAGACTTAGAATAGAGGTCCGATTATTTGGTGGGTCGGACTCGGATCCAGCAACATCTAACCCGAGTTCGACCCATTGCCATTCCTAGTTGTGGGATATTAAGTTGCTGATTTTTTTTAACTTAAAAAAAAAATGTAATGGAGTTCGCCGGAAGAACTGTAGCGAAACAGATGCTAATGCGGATCAATAAGGAGTTCGCATACATCACACGCAAGAGAGATCGAGGATTTTCATATCTCGAAGAAGAGAGGAGGATCAGAAGAGAGCTTCAACTTCCAGAGTTTAATGGAACGAATTCTAAAGGTTGGATTCTGAAATTAGAGGACACTTTCCAATTTTTCCAGTTAGATGAGTCGGCGAAGTTAAAGGTTGCCATCATAACTTTTGATGGAAACACGCAGCGGTGGTTCGAATGGGAACACCAGCGACGACCGTTCGATGAGTGGATAGAACTGAAGGCCATGGCGATGATATTTTGGTTCGACATCGGCGCTTTCATGGCAGTCAGATCTAGAGAATGGAAAGGTGATGGTGAAGACGAACGTTCAACCAACCACCTTTACCTTCCAGTATCTAGGAGACAAGGAAATCAGCTGCCTTAGTACGGTGGAATCTTTGCCTGAACCGGAGGAAAAGAAGCTGTTATCCGTGAGTGTTAGTCAAGGGTTTGAAATAGTCAAGGGATGGTCATGGTGCTTATTTAGGTGGCTTGAATGTTTCGGTAGGAGGAGAAATTAATGGTAAACAATTTTTGAGTAACCTTCAAACTAGACCAAAGAGTAGGAAAGAGGTGGTGAAAACAACCACCAATGACTTTCCACAGCCACGTGAAGAAGAAATTAAAGCAGATGAAGACCCTAAGAAAAGCGGATATGGGGAAAGTGCTTTAGGCGGTGGTCAAGTTTGTCACTCCGATGGTAGATCAGGTAGTGGAATAAGTGGAGTCACTAGTAGGTGAAAATGAGGAAGAGAAAACGAAGGAAGAAGTGTAGGTTGCGGGTCGGGTGGTGGTCCAGGTTTCTCTGGTGGTAGTGGCGATTGTGGATGTTCTGTGGGAGGAGATGAAGCTACTGATGTAGGGTGGCGAAGTAGAGGAGATTCTTCCAAAATCAGGTAACAACCAGTTTGAAGGGTGGCCTGGCCAGAAAGGTGGTTAGCTTAGTATATTTGTCGGTGATGCACTGAGCAATATCGCCGGAAATCTGAATTGCAATGGAGGGTGCTTGAAATGAGTATTCCTATTTTTTCATAAGCAGAGGTTGAAAGAGAAGCGTGTAAGATAAGCTTGGCTGAGTCATTTGTTAGCTTGGAGGAGAAGCCACTTCCAATAGCTATTATTAAGGGTAATTTGGTAAATGGCCAAAAATATAACGCCTGTGATGAAATTAGGCTGCTGGGGCCACGTAATTTGACCAGCCCAACAATCTTTTAATCTTATCCAACCACCCACCCCTCTAATCCATAATCTTACAGCTCCAATACCCAATAAATCACCCAACTCTCATATTTTCCCAACCCATTTTTCGTTAAACTCACCCAACCTTTTATTTTTCAACCAAATTACTTTCCCTATCTCTGGACCCCTATTACTCAAAATCCCCATATCATGACCCAGCCCAACTCACCTAACATCAACCCTACCCCAAATTTCGAGACCCAAATTCTCCACCTCACAACTCAATATTCCACCCAGCCTATCTCCTTATCATTTCGCCCCTCACTTCAATTCCCAAATTCATCAATCAATTTGCAAAATTAAACCACCCAGCACATCTTTTCATCACTACAACCAAACCTTAGGCCCAAATTTCATTTTTAATTTTTTTGACCCAGAGTCGTACCATCTCAAATCAGGCCAAACCAATTTCATACAAACCTTACCTCCATCTCATGACATTTTCAAGGACCATCTTTTCTTAATTGTGCTTTCAGAGGAGATACAAAGACTCACCATTGAGGAGCATCAAAGGCAATGGAAGTCAGACATCAAGGATGGCACTGATCACCATTACCGAGGCAGGAAACCGAGTGCGGACTACTACCCACCTTGAAGACAAGGTGGAAGTTTGAGGGGCCAGTAATGCTATGAATCAATATTTAGGGGGTAAGGGTATTTTAGGGAGTCTTTTTATTAGTTAGCTTAAGGAATAACTTAGATAGTTTGTTAGGAAAGTAGTCTATATAGTGGTGATGTGAAAGAAGAAAGTATGTTGAAAATTGTGGAGAGTGATTAGTAGATTTAGCTTGGGAGAGTGCCGCCGCCATTCCTCTTGATTGGCGAGGCTGTAATTGGTGATTAATCACCTAGATTAGCACTAATTCAGTCATATCTTACTGGTTTTCTTCTTAAACCTGACTTAATCTCTCAACTCACCCTGTAATCTCATTGTTTTGGGCACTAAGCTATGTTAATTCATAGCATTGTCTTGCTGAATATGTTAGTCGTTGTGTTGGTCTTGACCTCCATGTGAACTGGGGATCAAACAAGTGGTGGTTCAAATGGATAACGAGTGTACATGTATATTACATAATGATAATTTCTGAGGGAAATGCTACCACATTGGGAATTCTTGTCATGTTTTAATTCCATATCACATTCAGATTTTAGATGTGTTATTTCATGATTATTAAAGTTAATAAAGCTCACTGTAAAAAAAAAAAGGGTAGTAAAGCTGTATATTGGTAGACAAATAAGGGAATAGAGAAGTCAAATAAGGTAGTGTTTGGATACAATCATTTCATTTCAAATGTTTCATTTCAAATCTGACATTTCAAATGCTGAAATAGAAATCCAAGGAGTAGAAATTAGATGAAATCCAAGGAGAGAGAAAATATTAAGAGGGTCAAGGAGTGAGAAGGGCTAGAGAGAGGAAGTATAGAATGTTAAAGATTAGAATTTAAAATGACATCCCACCATATGTAATTTGAAATTCTTGAATTTACATAGTAATTTAGAGTGTTGTGGATTTGGATGAAATCCAATTCCAAATTCTTCAATTTGCCAAACACCTCATTTCCTCAAATTCTAAGATTTCAAATGAAATCCATATTCCCAAACACACCATAAGAGCATTATTCTTGAAAGGCCTATTGCCGACAACGCAGACTTGCGGTAGCCGTTAAGGTAATGGAAGAAGACATAGTGTGAGTGGCATTGCCACTTTTTATGCTTCTCTAGTCTTGTTATTATGTTTTTTCAAGGTGTTTCCCCTCTTTTGCTCAAAATAAGAAGCCTTCTACTTTCAGTTGTTTCAAAACCAACTTATTTTGCATTTCCAAGTTTTTGAGTTTCGCAACGCTTTCTACCTTAACTGAAACCAGCTTATTTTGTATCAAGTTATGATGTCATGTCAAAGCTTGCAAGCCCTTGCTGCCTGTTGATACTTGGTACTTTCCAGAATAGTATGAGCTGGAAGTTCTAAATAGTTTTGGAAAGCATGCACATCAACAATGACGGCATTAACCAATAATGAATAAACCAAAGTCCACATCAACATAAATTAATAAATTTAGACTGTTAGCAAAATTTTAATATACCTCAAAAGCTACAAATGCATACTACGGAGATTAACATAGCCTACAAAACTTGGAACCTGCTGAAATAAAGATACTGGCAATATCTAAACCGGATTTTCTAGTAGTATGTTTTGCTCTGAGTGTCGTCCACAAGCTCATTCACACAACACTGATGCAAACTAGCACCACATTTCTTCCATTGTTGGACTACCTTCATCACGATCTTGCAACATCTCGACTGGATGTGATAGTACTAAGCTTAGCTTGACTGTCATCCACAAGCTCATTTACACAAAACTGATGCAAATTGTCATACATGTTCTTCCATTGCTGGACCATCTGCATTGCCCTCTTGTTTTCCAGCTTTAATCGCTCAACTTCCATTTCTGCTGCAGTAGCTGAGCCTTGTTCCTAAACAAAAGAGACAAAATGATTTTAAAAAAAATTCACCACCAGAAACCAGATTACACACATAAACAAAAAATGGACTAATGGAAAATGGAACATGAACCTGAATTTCCTGGATTTGCTTGTTCAACACCTGTTCAGTGAGGTAAGAAACACAAGCTGGATTAGAAGAGTTGTCATTACCAAGAAAAGCCTTTGTCCCCACAAGTTCCTCACTTGAATTTGCATATTTTTCAAGTGAGGGAGGCAAAAATGAGGTCCTCCTTCCAACCGTAGCTTGGGACTTCAATACGCCCTCTGAGAGCCTAGTCACCAGAATGTTGGTCACTGGACCTGTAAAGCAAAACAGCTCACATATTAATCGCTTGAATATTGTCATTACTCATTACCACTACTAGATTTGAAAGGATGAGACACGATGTTTGATATTCCCTCCATCAAATAATAAATGGGGCAGTTTGACTTTTGCACCATTCACGTACATCACTTTTGAACATATTTTTTACGAATGTAGAAAAAAAAATTGTTATATATAAGATGTTACTGGATTTGTCTCAAAATATATGTTCAAAATATCAATTTTTCGTAATTTTTACTAGTAGATGATTAAGCATGTTAATAGTTTAAGTTGTGTGTTGACAACTTTGACAGTCAGACTGTTGCATTTGAAGGATCACTTATCTCAAGACCTTTCCATTTATTTTGGCAAGTAAAGAATTGAGCACGAACTTCACACGAGTTGAAGACTACATATACAAACACTGGCCACATCCCTGAAATCTACCTAGAGCTTCTAATTTTTCAGCTTTTACTACAGAAATGCTCACATGTACGCAAGAGTACTCGATGTTTTAAAATGTAGTTCAAAGGCTAATTCTCAACCTTACAGGATAGGAAACTATAATAAATTTGTCATAGACATATCAGACGCTAAAACATATTTGGGGACGAATAGCATACTACGGTTGAAAACCTGAAAACTAGGATTTTTATTTCTCTTAACCATGAAAAGCCCCAACTTGGCGAGTGAATAAACAAGGGAGGGGGATCCTCTCAAGGTGGAGCAAAGAGTTGTATCCTATAACTCGGGAGGGAAAGGTTGCAATTACCTGCTTGTGCTCCTCACTATGGTGAACTAGAATATGACAAGAGATGCGATAAGATAGATGCATCAAATTAGTGAAGCGCAAAATCCAAATTTCCAGAACATCACGTCAATGAACAGGTTGTCAGCTGTAAGTCACATTTACCTTTAGCATGTCTAAACATGCGAACAATATTACGAGTTCTAGTATCCCATATGCGAATCTTGCCATCCTCTGATCCAGAAACCAAGGAGATTCCATCAGCACAGAATGCTAGAGAGGTAACAGCCCTACTGTTGACCACAAGAAAAGGAGGAAAAACTCAAAAGCAAATAAACATCTGTAAGAGTGATGCCCAATTACACGATTTCTGCTTCTCAGTATATAAGATCAACCCAAAGGAAAGGACAAAAATAGACAAAGGAAAGACAACAATAGAGAAAGGAAAGACAACAATTGACAAAGAACTGACAAGAATTAATTGGACATTAGCTAAAAAGGCTAGCGAGTATATTTACCATTCAAAAGAAATCTCTGGTTTTAAATATGCTAAAAATGAAATGCAACAGATGATTACATCAAGTAACAAGTGCCATGGATAGTTATCAGATGCATGGTGTCCTAACACTTTCTCTAAACTTATCAAATTGTTTATATAGTCTTTTTAATGTGATGTAAACTTGTAAAATGTTAACACTACCAAGTGACGGGAGTACTTTATGAAGATTGGGGACAGAAGCCAACAAGTTCCGACCTAGCAAGATCCACGAGTTAGCCAATAAGACTCCAAGCACATGAAACTAGCTTTACTTGTATCTATTGGAGGGATATCCATCTTATTTGTTCTAAACATAAGGTAGAAAGGTACTATTTATTTTATCCAGGTTGGAACTTTGAAATTTGAAGCCACATGATAGACACTAGACGAAAATCCCCGTAAACCAGAAACTTATGAGCAGTTAACAACAAAGCGATATGAACGGTGAGCTAAGATTTACCACATATCATGCTTGTCAAGCACATTTGACATAATTAAGTGGAGTACTGCATTCAAATTTAATAATTTATATATATATATATACAGTGAGGATACTGGATGGACTAATTCACAAATAAAAGTAACATATCAACCAATGAAATCACAAATATGAAATCATAGATGACAGACCTCGAATCAGTTAATAAGCCGAGAATATGCTTCCCATAGTCAGTGCTACACGTAGTCAAAGCATTGAGCTCAGCTATATATATCTTGCCATCTCTTCCACCAGCATAAAAAGCATATTCTCCCACATCAATTGCAATCGCATCGATAACAGATGAGAATACAATGTTCCGCAATAATCTTCCTGTTGCCAGGCTCCATACCTAGAGATTACAGAAAATGAGAAAGATATAAAACAAAGATCAGTCATATTCACGTTACGCAAAAAAAATGAATTGTTTCTTTTCTTATTTGACAATGCATCAGCAAATAGAATTTCATCAGGTTTCACAGTAAGTAAAAACTACCCGACACCAAAAGGTCATATATATTCTATGAAGAAAGATTAAAACAAAGGTGAGCCCAAAGGCTAGCCCTTTCTTAATTGCTGGGCCATCATAATTGAACTTGCCTTCAAGCATACAGGGTAGCAGAAATATCATCATCATTGATCATGTGTGTCATGAGACAATGCCCAAAGATCAATGTGGTATACTCCCTCCGTACCATATTAATCAATAAATTTCATATATTCGTCAGTCCCACGGTAATTGATACACTTCCTAAAATGATATGGCCCCACCAAATTTTATTATTTTTCATCACCACCACACTCTTACTTTAAAAAGTTGAGGTCCCACATTCCACTTATCACAATAGAAATTACCCACTACCAACTACCAACAATAAAATGAATAAGTCAAATAAAACTCCTAAAACTCAGTATCGGTCAAATTGTATCGATTAATATGGGATGGATGAAGTGATTTGAAGACAAAGACCAAGTCCGCTGAACCTAATCATACCTTTGCAACCAGGCTTAGACGCTTCCTAAAAGACATACTTTACTTACTTTCTCTTGTTTATAAGACCAATTTAACTATCCTGGACCATAAGTACTGTGTAAAAAGAAGTTACCAGGAACTCAACAAGTGAAACAACTAATAAGACGAGATTGTCGAATCCGTAGAAGTAGAACGAACTTGACAGTTTGTAACAAAAAGAAACTCCTACTTTGCTGAAAGTAGGAAGTTCCGTCAAAATGATGGTGCGACATGGATCTTAGTTGAGAAAAAGGTTTCTAACCAATAACCACCCTTAAGTGAAGGTCAAATTCTTAAAATCACCTATAAATAAAAAAATCATTTGAAATCACCCCTATGCCTAAAATTACATCCTAAATGCCACAACAAAATTGGTCCACAACTCAATGCCGCAAGAAACTCCATGTCCAGCATAATCATGAGCCATGACTTTGCATAAATTAGGCATAATAAATTCACAAAGTGACAACACAATTTGGTCCTGGGGAAACCATGCTAACTTTAATGCCCCCTTCATAGAAAACTAGCTTTCTCCCTTCATTTTACTTCTTTCATCAAGAGTTTTTGCTGAGAATAAAAAATTTACTACCAAAAAAAAAACCAACCTTACAGGTTTGATCCTCTGAAGCAGAAATAATGATGGCATTAGATCCTCCATGACCCGATTTAACATCTGTAACACGTAAAGTATGATCCCTGAAACTATGCACATAATCATGCCTAGCTTCCTTTCTTCTGGCATCATCAAACATCCTAAAAACCACAAGAAAAAGTTAATTTGTGGCACTATCATGATTCTCAAATATCAAGAAGAGAGCAATTAAAAACAATCACAAGTGAACTCAATTAATTAGATAAAGAGCAAATTCAGACATTACATGAAGAGCGACCAAACTCTAACACCTCCATCTTCTGCGCCAGAAATAAGCAGCGAGTCATCGTCTGACAATGCCAAACAAGTGACAGCCCCATAATGCGCATGCCACTTCTTAAGTAATCTACCAGTGAAAACCTAATCAACGAACGCATAGAGACAAAAAGAACGACAATTTAATAAGTTTGCCATCTGTTATACTAATCCAAATCACCATGAATAGAAATAATGCACACTTAACATTTAGAAATCATGCATAAACTTCCAACTTTCGATCAAATTCGTGTCTTTTCATTAAGCAACCACAGTCCTCCCAAATCAAACATTAAAGACCAAAAAAAACAAATATTATTATATATTTGTGTTCATAACATTTTTTTTATTGGATAATCAATTAAAATTGTTCTATATTAGATCACAACTATTGTACATCGACATCAAAATTTTACCATCTTAGTTATTACCCTGATTTTCATCTCCAACATTTGTCAGTCAGCATACAACATTCATGACTCAATATACAAAATTTGATGTTAAATACAAAACTAAAAAATGTCATGATTATTGTATAATCAATTACAAAATGTTCTATATTAGATCACAATTGTTGTACATTGACATCAAAATTTCACCATCTTAACATAGCCCATAGATATTGTTGATACCCTGAATTTCATCTCCAACATTTGGCATTCCGCATACAACATTCATGACTCAACATACATCATTTGATGTTATATATACAACAACAAAATGTCATGAACAAAAAGGCATTCGTAACGGCTATAAATTAGGAATGTTTCATGAATATACATACTTCCTCCGTTCTTTTATTATTGCAACATTTTCCTTATTTGGAAGTTTCATATTAATTGCAACGTTACTAAATTTGACTATGTTTTCTCTCTATCTCTCTCCTTATCACATGGGTCCCTTATTTCGTCTATCTCTATCTCTCTCATCTCCTCAAAACATGTGCAACCCCTACATAATTGTAATTATTAAAGAACGGGGAAGTATAAAATTAATTCAAAGCTCGAAATGTTCCAAATTTGCAGAGTAAAAATTATTACACGAAAAATAATACTTCCTCCGTTCTAATATAAATGAAAAAAAAATGAACACTCACCCTTTTAGGCTGTTTTAAAATAAATAAAACCTTACTTTAGTTTACATTAGTTCTATTTTAGAACGGATGAAGTACATAGCTAGTTACTAATTGATCAAAAATTACTACCTCCCAAACAATAATATCGCCGGAAGCGCCACCTCCAATGAGGTAAGTACCCTCACGATTCGACACCAAAGGTTTTATCGGCTCGGCCGGAAAACTCTTAACTTCAGGCTGAGGCTGCACAATTGAAAAAATTCACAAGACAAGTAAATAACTTGAAAAGGCAAAATTTACAGAAAAACAGTCAAATTGAAGTCAAAGGAGAGAGAAAGAGAACCTTGTGCCAAGACCAGTGGAGAATGGAGCCGGAAGTGGAGGATTGGCGGAGCTGAGCGGAGGCGAAGAAGCGGCCGCCGACGGAAACAAGACCGTGTGGGGGCGACAAACATGATTTGTAGCGGAGTTGCTCGACGCCTGTTTGTAGGTCCCAACAACCTACGCCGCCGTCTGTGGAAGATGATGCCATAACCACCTCCATTTTTCAGAGTTGAGAGGGAGGAGGAGAGAGAAGCGCCAAGTTTTATGCAGAGAGGGTTTAGTGTAATTTAGCGTCAGGGTTGTTATATTCTCATTGTGTTTTGGAATATTTCGATTGGTAATCAAATTTTCTTGTGTACAAAATTATTGTCTACTTTTGCCTGATTAAAAGTATGCCCTTTAGGCCCGTTTTTTTGGACTGAGAGGAACTGAAATGAAATTGAAATCGAACTGAACTGATTGAACTGAAACTGAAACTGAACTAAACTAAAAATAAGTCCAAAAGAACATGGCCTTAATGAGTTATGAGACGGATCTGTTAAGTCAACTATTGGCTATATACTTCCTCAATTTTTAATATTTGCAACGTTAAGGTTAGGCACACGGTTTAATGGAGAGATCAGAGATACTAAATGGATAAGTATACAAAAAATAATTTAGGGCTCGTTCGGTATTATTTTGGGTTTCAGCTTTTTGTATTTATATGTCATATGATATAGTATGTTCCATAAATCAAGCTTACTTGGCCTAGTGGTAAGGAAATAACCTTCCAACCTCAAGGTTAGGGGTTCGATCCCCACTAGGGGCACTTTGGGAGAGAATTTCCCCTTACCATCCCCCCACTCTCAAAATGGCTGTCTGCAAACCCAGGCCGGGTTAACTTGCGAGAGGTTCTGGTCTGGCAGGGCCCTTCATCTTACCATAGGGTCCCCAAGTTTTTTAATGAAGGGCTAGATGGTTAGTATGGTGGGTTGTGTGGGACAAAAGGTCCAAGATTAGCCTCGGAAGAACTGTGATCTATGTCCATGCCTGAAGTTCGGATGGTCTCTTCCACCCTCACTATAGGTGGGTGAAAAAGGGTCATATTTCTTTTGGGTATGAGAAAAAATACATAAAGCATTCACATCTTCAGTTTGTAAAGTTGGACACACATTACAAGAATGAGAAGCATCAAACGTATTCCACAAACTCTCGTATTACACTCATTATCGACAACAATTTTAGACATAATAGTGGTTTAGGTACCAATTTTCTTCGCATTTTATTGTAATTTATTCTGAATAGAAGTAAAATCAATTTCATTTACTGTTTTCATATCATTGCATGAGCTAAATTTGTTAAGTTTTTTTTAGCCATGCAACTTATTAGTTTCCTAGCTTCAGTAGGTGTTTTATCCACCAAAGTACCGCTACTAGCAGCATCGATCATATTTTTATCATTACCTAAAAGACCTTCGAAAAAAATACTGAGTAAGCAAAAGAAGTTAAGTATCACAATATAAACTTTCTAAAAAAATACAAATAAATGTTAAATGTATATTTTTTAGTAAACTGCAGTATAGACTGTATAGTAACAAAAAAAATATTTAATTGAAATTTATCAAGCACAATGTTTTCAGAAATAATAGAAAAATGTAATTTTTTAAGTTATTTTTATTTTTTCATGAAATCAACTATGTTTTATAAGAATGTGGAGTATTTGGATTTGGTCCCAAAAACAAATAATCTCACATCTTAAGGAGTACTTGACTATCCAATATACATGAAAATACATATTGTCCATCTAATTAATTTAATTTCACTTTGTGATGATGTTTGCGATTGGACAACAAATTGCAATTTCAATATATTACATTATATATAAACTAAAGTTTTAAGTCATCCTATTCTTCTGTTGAAATTACAATAAGGATTAAAGAAAAACAAGATACAATCAGACAAGGCCAAATAAATTCGTCTTCGAAGAAACTACAATGAACTGCATCGAGCAATACAAGTTATACAACACAACCCCCTTGAATTTACAGAATCAAACAACTATTGATGGGGAGGTCTATTATTCTGACATAGTTTGGGAAAGAACATTCGTGATCTAACCATGTTGACCGCATGCGAGTTTCCAATACCTTTAAGTTGATAGTCTTGAACTTCAACGAATAACAACAATTTTCCCGTACCATTTTTAAAACTTTCGCATGGGAAGACATTAAAATCAAACTTCAAACTCCCAATAAAGGAGAGAAAAAATCCAATAGTTGGGTAGAAAACTCTCAAAAAGAGAGTGAGAGATTATTAATAACAAAAGCAATAAAAACTAGAAGGAAAAAGAAGAATTGGGGGCTTACCACCATCGCAAGTATGATGGCAGCCCCAATCTAGAGGAAAAAGATTAAGGTCTTTTTAGAAGGAGAAGAGAGGAGGAGGCGACTAGATAATAATCTGTATTCTATTGGGAATAATTTGAAAATTTAGTATCCTTTTGAAATGCATAAAATGCCCCTATATAATCTATATATATATCTAAAACCCAAAGCAAAAACATGCCATGCTGCCACATGTACTCCCCCCTCCCCCATGCAATCAAATGACATATTAAACAATAAAAATGTGTGTTATATGCCTCGAACCCATGACCTCTCATTTAAGATATAAGTGCACTAACCAACTACTCTACAATCTCATGTTGGTCTTTATGGGAAAAAATATATTTAAAGACAAGATAATTTCCTATTTTTAAGACAATTAAATACAAATGTATATATTAATACTCATTAAGCTAATGTTAATAATAGCATGTCCTACCCTTTCAGTAATCTTATAATAAAAAAACAAAAGCTCTTCAAATTTTTATAACCTCCGTAATTAACACTACTACACCATTTCATTGCATCGGTTGTATTCTTACACATCAACCTACGTTAAAAAAAAATTGTATTATATTTTTTATAAGTAATTATATATTTATACATATATACTCTTTTGAAACCGAGGATATATTGATGAATAATTTATGTTATAATTTACTATGTAGAAAATTTAAAAAGAACTCGAAAATCATTTAATTTTGTAAGCACAATCCAATGCCTATAACTCTTTTTTTCCACTTTTCTCAAGTGTTTGATTTAAGACTTAAAATTCACATTGATAAATGATTAGGGGCATCGCCCGAGCCAACAACTAGTTAACATTTAAACTATTAAAAAAAATCATTGTTTTAATGATAAAATAATTTTTCTGCTAATTATGTTTTCAATAAGGTAAGACAGACATGGCGTGCACATAAAAAAAAACAACTAACAATAAAAACAAAACAAAAGATGGTTTGATGGATCTAACCTTCCTTTTCACCTAGTCCCCTTTTGTTTCCCCCCTCATCATCATTCATCAGCTATACTTCGTAAGACTCCGTAGAGCCCTTTTGCGGCGAGTTTTTTTGTCATAGTTTCGAAAATCAGAGAGACGAGGATCGTAAGCGAAAGAAGAGAGAGAAAATGACAGAAGCAGTAATCAGGAATAAGCCAGGAATGGCGAGCGTGAAGGACATGCCTCTCCTTCAAGATGGGCCCCCACCCGGTGGTTTCGCACCCGTCCGTTACGCCCGTCGGATCCCCACTAAGGGCCCCAGTGCTATGGCCATCTTCCTCACTACTTTTGGCGCTTTCGCTTGGGGTATGTACCAGGTTGGCGAGGGTAACAAGAAGCGCCGGTAATTTCTCTTTCTCTCTCCTCTTATTATTATTATCTTTCCTATATGTCAATGAACTCAGATCTCTTTGATTTCTGTTTTTTTTGTCATTCGATTGGAACTGATTTGGTGGGTTTGTGGTCTACAAAAAGATCGTCTTATGTGGCTAATTGAGCTAAAGGGGTCACTTACAAAGTAGCGTAAACAATAAGTGGTTCGTTTAAGATAGATAGTGAGACGGGTTTCGGAATTTGATTTTGGTGGGTTATCTTGGAGGATTGGAATATGCAGTTTAAATGCCTTTGATGGGCTGATAATTACATGGGTTTTGATGTTTTTGTTAAATAGTGATTTGGGAATTTGGAATTTTGGTTAACTGTTGCTGTTGTTGTTTGTGTCTTAAGAGCTAATGGGAGGTGAGGTGATTGGATTTGGAGTTGATTGAGGTACTTGTGGTGGAGTTAATTTAGGGTTGCTTGCTGCTAATACAAGGAATGCTAACCTGTGTAAAGTCGGCGGTGTGGATAAGGGTTTTATTGATTGCTTGATAAGCATCTATGCTTTTTGTGTAACGGTGAAATTGGATTAGGCTTTGGGTGTTAAAACATATTGACAAATGAGGTTATTGTGCTGTTAGAAGCTCTAAATGACTTGCTGTTGACGAATGTAATAGTGGAATTGTGGCGGAAGTACATGCATTTCGCAGTTAGGGTGGTTGTGAACATCTGGATTGATGGCATTTTGCTGTGTCATTTGACATGTTCTGTGGTGGGGAGTTTGATGAAATTGAATCGTACATGCTTTTGTATATATGACATTGAATAGAATAAGTGGTTCAGGTGTTGTGAGGTTTTAGCGACCCCCCCCTTACCCCTCCTCCAAATTTTCTACAACTACCCTTGATATAGCTTGCTTTTTTTGGTGGAGACTATTTTTATATTTAGTGGACTTCTATGATGCTATTGTGGGTTATATTTGTTATTTATCACGTTACACTGGAAACCTGGGAGTATCTTCTCCTTCAGAAACAGATTTACAGATATGATATCATTTATTTCTGAATTTCACTAGGGATACTCATTTCATATTTATGTTTCAATACTAAATTTAATATAACTTCTTCAAAGCAAATCTTTGTTCCCCGTCAATTTGATGTTTTGATGTAGAATGGAGATCTGGATAAGTTACTGTTAGTTTACTTCAATCTTTATGATCCTCTGATACTAATCTGATTGAAGACTTGATGCTTCTAACCTTAGGCTGCCTAAAATTGTGCTTAGGCAGAATAGTTGGCTTCAAACTTGCTTTTGTGTTTTCACTCGTGGATATTACTGTGGTTGAGTTCCAATGTTAAGAGTCCACTAATGCCTGTGTAAGTGCAACCCAACTTACTTTATCCCCTTTCTCCATCTGTGATTTAAATATATATACATAATACATACACATACACACACACACACAGGGAGAACTTCACAGTTCACACACACACACGGATATATATAGTATATCATTTTTTGTTGCATATAATACAAGTCAGAACTCTTTTAGTTCAAAACCTTTTTGTTTAGGGGGTGGGACAGCTAGGAGTTCATGCATTTTAAAGATTTGTGAAATGTGATCCTCCCAGTTCAGACATTCCTGCCTATCCATTCCTTTCCTCTAATTCTAAGCTTATATAGTATCAAATTAATGTACGATAATTGTGCTGAAGCTGCCAACCTAATGAATTTGTCGCTCATGAAATGTGCTTATTGAAGTATATTCTTTGTGCTAATTGTTCATCTGATAAAGTCTCCATCATAGCTGATATTGGAAGATAGAGGGTTTGACATTGATTAAGGGAGATTATTCTTTGTGCTAATTGTTCATCTGATAAAGTTTTTGTGGCTAAAAGATTGCTGCTCTGTCAATTTTCATGTGTATTCATCATGAGAATGTCTGTTTGTTGAAAGATTGAGATAGCAAGATCTTTCTTAAATTTTCACACATACACACTAGTGGAATCTAATATCTATGTATAAAGCGAAATGGATTCGCTAGACTTTGATACTTGGAAAATCCTTGTCCCTCTATAAACTTAGGCAAGTAAATTATACAGTATTTATTTTACGCGGTAGAATTATGTAATATAGTAAAGTATGAAGCGTAAAGTTGCTTGTTGGCTTCATTGCCACTATATGCCAATTCTAAAAACCTACCAAGAAACCGTCCCCCCCCAAACAAAAAAAGACAAGGGGAAAACTGAGAGATGTGATTACTTATCTCTTTGTATTATCTTATATGCATAATATTTGTCAAATTTGTTTGGCCTCGGAATGAAGCAAAGCAATGTCATGAGTTTTTGAAGAGATTCTTGATCTTGATTCTGTCAGAAAGGCCTCGTAGCTAATTGTTATAACTTATACTCCCTCCGTCCCAGAAAGATCTGAACACTTGTTGGGACACGTAGTTTAAGGTGATAAGTTGTAGTGTGGTTATCAAATGTTATTTTATTTATAAAGTAGATGTGATAGGAGTTGGTGGGGCATTTTTTATTAGAGGAGAGAGAAAGTTGGGTAACTTTTTATTGATAAAAGGTAGAGTGTGGGTCAAAGGAGTGTAAATGAAATAATATATTAATAGTGGGACCATGTTGAACAGACATAAAAGGAAAGTGTTCAACTATTCTGGGACGGAGGGAGTAACTAAATAGATGAATCTTAATGAACTTTTAGTGCTTGGTTAATAAAAATACTTAACTTGGACATGCGTGTTGTCTGTGTTATTGTGATGGGTAGACCAGTTGAGTTGGCCCAATTAGCTGAGTCTGAGGTTTGAATATTTCATGCTCATAGCTTTATTTATAATTCTCTCCCTCCATCACAACCTAGGCACTTAGTTTCTACTCTGGTAAATTTGGTTAACCAAAAAATGGAGATGGAAAATTAACAGACCAAAATTTCTATGATATACGTGAGTTCCAGTCAGCCCAGGTACCGATGTCCGACATGTATACTAATTACTATCCCCAGATGGATATGGATACTTAAGTGTGATCCTTTATATAAAAGCTTTTAGCTTTCAGACCACATGAAAATAAGTAAAGACCTGGAATTAGGGAGATGGAGAAATTATCCCATACAAACCTAATTATATAGTTCCCGTTATGACATATTGAGAAGTTACTTTATATTTGCTTATATATGAGTATATTAATCTTTCGCAAAAATGTTTGGAGATCATGCATTAGACTCCGGATTATAATGAGTCCGTGTAATTTGGCATCTTAATATAACTAGGGAAATGCGAAAAAAAGTTCTCTTGCATATTTTTTTGCACAAATGAAACTAGGGAAAGTGGGCATTTGAATATGGGCAAGCCTGTTTTGGTTTCAACGCTTTACCACCCTATAGTATGATGTTCTCCAGATTTTGATATGAAAAAAACGGGTGGCCTGTTTGAAGAATGTGGATGAGATAGTCAACCAGCCAGCAGACGCCAGACGGAGATCCAGATGATATGCCTCTCCCTCGTCTTCATCTTTTTCTCTGTTTCCTTGTGCATTTATCTGCACAAATGAGGATAAAAGCACTTCACAAACCCACATAAGAGACATTGCCTTATGTAACATGTTGGGAACTGAATGAAGACTAGGCGTCCACTTCTTTTGATCAATCTTTCCAGCAGGGCTTACATATTTAGTCTAAATAGGATTCAAGCAAGTGCCAATAACTTTTTTTTTTGTTGGTCATTTTTAATGGTGTTTAAAACTGTTGAATTCCACTTTGCTATGTTTTCAAAAGCTGTGACCTCGTAATATAGCAATCTTTCGATGTAAGATGAAACTGAGGCTTTGATGTCAAAAGGATATTCCAACCACCCAGTTATATAGAAAGTAGAAGTCTAAAGCACTTTATACACAACCACAAAGACAACCAGTATTTATTTTGGAACGAAAATATGCATCTACGTAGCATTACCTTGAAAAGCTGTTGATTGATGTAATATGTACTTACACTTATGTCTACATAGGGTAATCAAAGAAGAGAAATATGCTGCTCGTCGAGCTATACTGCCTTTGCTGCAGGCAGAAGAGGATGAAAGGTAAGTAAGCTTCATTCTGGTGTTTGTGATATGTTACGGTTTGTAATTTTAACATTACAATGGTTATCATACATCATTCTGAGTGATTTTTTGCTCACCATAATCCCCAGATTTGTCATAGAATGGAAAAAGTACCTGGAAGACGAGGCCAGAATTATGAAGAATGTACCGGGCTGGAAGGTAGGTGAGAATGTATACCACTCTGGGAGATGGATGCCTCCAGCAACTGGTGAGCTTCGCCCTGAAGTTTGGTGAGCCATTGTGCTCATGTGTTACTTTTGAGGACATCAATTCAATCCCTTGCTGGCAGCACAAATTTGTTTGCTGCCTTCTTGTAGGGTAATAATAATGTAGTATTCCAGAAATATTTCTTTTACCCTCCCAGTGAGTGACTAATTGCTGCTGTTATAAATATGATGAAAGTGACCACTCTTTTTCTTCTTCTTTTGCAAGAAATCTCACTCTTGAAACGCCATCTTCGAATTGCTGCTATCAATTATAATTCAACGATATATGTTTTTTTTTTGGAACATATTGCGTCCTGTGTTTATTGGCGTTGATACTGAGGTTCTTGAGATTTAAGTAGTTCTTGATCTACCAAAGTACTGCTGATGGAAGGTTTCATTCTGTCTTTGAAGGCGTGCCTATAGCCTGCCAGAAGTATGATTATTGTTGAGCGTGTTACTGTCTTAGCTATTAGGATTTTATACTTGTAGGTAAATAGTACCAACTTCTCTTTTTCTCTGGTTTTAAACATTTGCCAAATACTGTTGAAAACTTGGCCAAATGCAGTTTTTACGCAAGTAATTGTATAATCTGTCTCATAACAGAATAACAGGATAAGGAATATCATCACTTTTCTTCATGAATAATCATAGAAGGGAACTGAGAAAGCAGGTGATAGCATAGTGGTGTTGGCATCACCCTCCGATCCCAAAGGTTCTGGGATCGAGTCTCACCTTTTGCAAGAAGGATCTCCAAATTTCCTCTTACTTGGACTTTAACTTACCTTATTAAAGAAAAGAAAAATCATAAAAGGAAACTTTGTTCCAACTTATCTCATGTATATAATTGTTATTCTTCTCAGAATAAGGGGTCTATTATTAACTTCTGGGATAATTTTGTCAAAAAAATATAATATGGGAATGGGATATCTTTTGTTATCAGCCCCATGTATGTTTACGAATAACCACAAGTTTGTAAATTGTTTTCAAAATTAGTCCCAATCCACCAACAACCACATCATCATCATTTTCTTCTTCTTTGCCTTTTGTTCCTTGCTAAATATTTTGAGGAACCCAAACTTCAATTCTCCGAAAAAAAAAACAATTACTGTTGCGATGAAGGAAGCCGGTAAAGTTGGTGCTGGTAAAGGGTGTTGAGGGGAGAAGGGAAGGGGCCATGACTCATGAGGTTTGCTTCGTGGTTAATATTTGAGAGTCCTTGCTCAAGGTGTGTTTGGTGGCTACAATTTGAGAGTCAACTAATTGTCAATGTTTTTTTCTTTTTGGGTTTTTTTTTATGTCATATCTTTGTGTTTATTCGGTTTCTAATTGTTGTTTTCAATTATTTTAAAATTCCACACAATACCCTTAAAGTTACTTTATTTAATGCACAACATCCCAACCATTAACTTTGCATCATTAATATTGTTTATAATTTGTAATTTAACGGAACTAATTTAGCTTATAAATATTTCCTCCAAGAGTCAAACTATGAAAAAGTAAAATTAATTCCACTAGATTAAATAAAAGTAAACGAAATTAATGACGTCTAGTTAACAGCGGAGACATTGTGCATTTAAAAAGGTGAGTCTAAGGGTACCATGTAGAATTTGGAAAGGTTGAGGTACAACGTAGAAATTGAAGAAACATAAGTTTATAATGTAGAAAACTCTTTTTTTTATAAGGAAAGAAAAAACTAAGCTAGTTCCTAATATAGGACCAACCTAAAATAGAAAACTCGTTTTTTTTGTAAGATAATTGTCAATAAAATATCGTAGTGCTACAGATAATCAATTCGTTGCGATTGTATTATTTCCAATTTTTGGCTATTCAGATTAATATTTATCTAATATGACATTCTGAATTTAATTTACTAATTATTGATAAAATGTGATAGCAAGTCACGATGGTGGTAGTCAAATTGGAGTAAGGATGGAAATCGATCGGGTTAAGATCGAGTGGAACATCACCTGCCTTTACTAGCTCCAACCATCCATTAGCTCTTCCAGTCCATCCGTCACCCAGTAGACTCATTACCAAATTCCATCCATCCATCATCCACAGGTCAATCAAGCGGATCAGATGAATTGAGTTAAAAAAGTATAATGTATCAAAACATTACAACATAAAAACACAAATCAAATTCCAATATCTAGCTTCCGTCCCTTCTAACATTCCAAATTCACTTCGAGAACACCAGAATTTCAAAGATTTACCAAACCATGAAAGTAGAGGGAGAGGAATAGACTAAAGATCAACAAACTTTGACACTATTTATATACTTCACCTTGACTATTGTTTGTGACTTATACATAAACAAAAATATAGTTGTATGGTATCTTGTTAGATTATTCTCAATGTATTGCTTTTACACAATCCTAAGGGCTGATTGACGCGTGATTGTGTCATAACTTTCTTAATTAATACTATTTTACGAAATGTATTTAATGTTTATATGCAACCCTAATTAAGGCTGCGTATATGAAAACCCTCTTCAAAATATTTAAATTTGTTGAATTGGCAAGCTTTAACTTCAAGCATGTAGATTAAAAAGATTCAAAAGATAGTATGTTTTATACACTTCCTATCTTTCTTTTTAGTTGACTCGTATTAACTTCTAACACTATTCTTATATTTTATTTTAATCGTCTTTTGTGATTTATACTTAAGAGAAATAATGAAGTATGTTCTTTTGATTGTAAATTTCAAAATATGAAATCTTGTTATGTTCTTTTGATTGTAAATTTCAAAATATCTAATTTTTTTATAATTTTTGCTTATCGATAATAAAACATATGGAGTAGATGATTGAGGTTATACATTGACAAACGTAATAAAAGAAACCGGTAAATTAAAAAGAGCCGGATGCAATAAATATATAAAAAAGAAGGAAAATTCCCAATGATGACCTCGAACTTTTCGAGTTTCCCATTGGTGACCCTCAGTTTTTTTTATCCTCATTGGTAACCCTCAATTATTGTTCTAGTTCCAAATGTGATCTTATAAAGCAAAAAACCGCTAATTCCATTAACTTTCCGTTAAAACTAATATCTTGACACACAAAGCAATATGCTTTCGGTCATTTTTTTGTCAATTTTGACGTCAAATCTGAACCTTAAAGGCCAAAATGACACTCAATTATTTAACCGACCAATTCTTAGGCATGAAAGCCAATTTAGATATTATATTTGACCCTTGAGGGCTAAAATGATCCCCAACACTTTAACCTGACAATATTTGCGGCATGCAAACCTAGACAATTTTCAAGCATGCAAACCGATATATTTTATTCTAATGAAAATTTAACGAAAGTAGCGTTTTTTTACTCTATAAGGTCATATTTGGGAATAAAACAATAATTGAGAGGTACCAATGGGAATTAAAAAAACGGTTTTTTCACCAAATACCCCTGACAAATAAATTTATTCACCAAATACCCCCACTTTTTTCAAAATTCACCAGATACCCCTGACCTATGAAAAAATTCACCAGATACCCCTCACTTTTAAAAAAATTACCCAAAATACCCTTTTGACTAACGGACGTTAGTGTTCCGTTAACTAATTAACTAATTAACCTAAAAACCCTAATTAAACCTAATTAAACCCTAAGTAAACCCTAAACACCCTAACTCTCTCTCCCTAACCCGGCCCAGCCCCCCCCAAGCCCCTAGACCCACTGACCCACCACCCAACCCCCCCCCCACCCCCCTCCGCGGCCCCCACGCGAGCCTCCTCCCTCCCCCCTCCCCCCTCCCTCGTGCGGCGCGCTTCCCCCTTCGTGGCGCATCCCACTCGTCGGCAAGTCCCCCTCCCACTCGCCGGCGCATCCCCCTCCCTCACCTTGATCTCGCACTAGATCCGCCATTAGCGTTTAAGAAATCCGAGTCATCGGACCGAGTTCGAAGGGGTGGAGGGCTCGGGATTCACGATTTTGCGGTGGGGAGGGGGGGCTGCGCGGCCGTACGGGGAGGGGGGGCTCGTGGGAGGGGGAGAGGGAGGGGGAGACGCGTCGAAGGGGGAGGGGGAGTGATTTTCCGGCGGGGAAGGGGGAAGGGGAGGCGCGTCGAAGGGGTAGGGGGAGGGGGAGGGGGAGTGATTTTCCGGCGGGGGAGGGGGAAGGGGAGGCGCGAGCTTCGAAGGGGACGGGAGGGGGTGGTGGGGCTGGGGTTGTTGTGGGAGGGGGGGTGGTGGGGTGGGGGTGGTTTGGGGGGTGGTGGTGGGGGGGTGGGTGGGGCTGGTGGGTACGTTAGGGTTTTTAGAGTTAGGGTTTTAAGGGTGTAATTAAGGTTTTTTAAGGGTTTTTTAAGGTTAATGACTAACGGTGTTAACCGCCGTTAGTTATTTGGGCATCTGGTGAATTTTTTTAAAGGTCAGGGGTATTTGGTGAATTTTGAAAAAAGTGAGGGTATTTGGTGAATAAATTTATTTGTCAGGGATATTTGGTGAAAAAACCGTTAAAAAAACTTGAGGCCACCAATAGAAAACTCGAAAAGTTCGAGGTCACCATTGAAATTTCCCAAAAAAGAAACCGGCAGACGACAGATCCTATGTCAGCACCAAGTATATTAATTACCTACTGGAAGCATTTGCAGCTTGGGCACCTGAGACGCCATCACCAACGTCAGCATCTGCTTGGAGCTTGAGACGCCATCATTAATTGTTTTTAAAATGGCATTAGTACGCATTAATTATTAAATTTACCCCCAAATTAAACTTGTATTTAAGCCCTTCATTATATTGTAAATCATCAATTGAATTCTATCAAACTTAATTATTTTCTGACTTGTAGAGATTGAAGATGAAAGGGTTTGTTAATTTTATTTTCTCTCATTCACTAAATTTCATAATTCCTTTATTTTTCCAAACTTTAATAGTCTTCTTTTCCTCATATAAAACTTCATAATTTGTGCCAATTTTTGTGATAGCAGAATTTGCAAAAAGAGGTGTTTGGTTGATTCGGAAACGCCGGCGAATAACCGGAAAAATGTGGTGGTAGTTGGAGGTGGAATTGGTGGTGCTCTACTTGCTAAGCATCTTCAGAATCATGCGCATGTCACTCTTATTGATCCGTATGTCTACCCTTTTTCTTTTTCTTCTTGTTTTGTTTCGTAAGATTATATACAACTTTTTTGTTTATAAAAAGATAATGAGGATCATGTCCTAATTTATCTCTCTCAGACTCTCACTCTGTGATATGCAAATAGGGATTATCATAGTATTATTATGGGTATTTTACTATTTGGGGGATTTCACAAAAAAACGAGGGTGTTTGAGAAGTTTTTTTTGCCTCTTCGTACAATTTAAAAAAATGCTATTGTGAAATGTAATTGATGTGCACTATTTGCATAGTGATAAATTAGTGTTCGGGGGCCAACAAATTTACCATGCACCCTCGTGTACTGTGAGCGATGTACACCCAAGACTATTTTTTTGCTCATTGTTCATTTGAAATCATCCAATTATGAGCAAAATATACAAAAAAGATAGTTACATATGAGTAAAAAATTAGTCTTGGAGTGTACGATGCTCATGGTACACCTGGACGTATGATAAATGAACTTTTCGGGGCCTAGTTCAGTTGACATATTTGTTCCTAGTGGTGGGCATGGGCCGGGCCAGCCCGACCCAATTCGAGCCCGCTCGAGGCCCTGCCCGTTGTCCGCCACGGTCAAGAAATTTTATTTCAGGCCGGCACGGGGCTCCCTATATGGCTTGTGGGCCAGCCCGCGGACCGAACGCCCCTTCTCTTTGTTTTTTAGTCTAAAATTGCAAGAATCCTAAAAAAACAACATAAAATACGGGCTAGGCCCAGAGGAGGCACAAGCTCGGCCCGTGGAAAAAATCTAAAAATTTCAGACCCGGCACGACCTCGGCCCATCATTGCCCCAAACAGGCCCGGCTTATGCCCACGTCTATTTGTTCCTTTTTGGGAACTACATAGTGGTGTAGTTGAGAAATGTCTAATGCAGGACTATTCGAAACATTTTTGGTGGCATTTTCAGCCAAAAAAAACAATTTACAAAAGTTGTACATTTATATATAAAAAAATACGTTAGTATATATAAAAACCCAACAAATGACCTGATTATATGTATATTATCAAGGTGATGTATTTGTTTTCAATATACTAGTTTTTTAATTAGATATACTACTTTTTTTTAATTAGATATACTACTTTTTTTATGATATGAACAAAAAGTATTTGAAACGGTTTTGAAGATTGGCAAAGCTCTGGTTTAGATTAAGGTAGCGTGATCAAATGTAAAAGCTAACAAAACAAGAAGTGTCAAGAACCTCAGATCATTTTGGATGGATGAAAAAGATAACATTAAAAACAGGGGAAAGGACATAACTATGTGACTACTGACTAGTATTGGTATTACTAAGCTAAAGCTAATATGATGCTTTTCTATAAAACTTTTACATACAACATTTTGGATATCCAGCATGCTAGTTAGCTTAGCTCATAAAGTTTTTAAGGACTATATCTAAGAGTTTAAAATGTAGAATTGGATCCTATATTCCTATATTCCTATTTACATCTCTACTCCTTATGTCTCCATAAACATGGGTATTGTTACCAAATAGACTTTAAGATAGTTCATTCTCATACCATGGATTTCAAGTTGTTTTACTTAGGGACTTGAATTTTCATTTTCTTAGTCATTGCATAAGTGGATTAAATTCGTAATTGCACAGATTATGCCTCTAATTCTGAAATATATGAGGAAAATTTATGTTAAGGTAGCCAAGATTTCATTTTTCTTTTTGAATTCTGAAATGCTACAGAATAAGTGTAGATTATCAAAAATAACTTGGTCAATAATCTTTAAGAAGTGTTTCATAGACCCATATACCTAAACTTTCATTTTGTGTATCTATTGGCTTTAGTGCCTGAAATACACCCAAAGAAGGGGCGGGGGTGGCTAAATGGTGGATATCAACTATATAATGATTCTTTATGCTATCCATCTTTACAGTATTGCATATGATGTATCGTCAATGGAGTCCAGTTTTCTTTCACCATCATCATTCTGATTATTTTTGTGTTAGATACTACCTTCTGTGTCACTTCAAATGTTTGTATTATGATATATGTCTATTAATATTTGTACAACAGAAAGAAGTATTTTGAGATAGCATGGGCTTCCTTGAGATCAATGGTGGATCTATCATCTGCCGAAAGGTCCTTGGTGAACTATAGTGAATTTCTCCCATAAGTGAAGTTAATTACTTCTAATGCCTCACATATCACGGAGACTGAAGTCTTAATTGCACAGGGTGATTGTGTTTCGTATGATTACCTTGTAATTGCCACAGGTCATGTATACTCTGATCTTGTTACCAGAAGCGAAAGTCTCCGTAAATACCAAGAAGGTCTGTTCTCTTTTCTGTTGTATTGAAGCAAAAAAATGACAAAGTCAAATAAAAAAAATGGATTTTGAATGTTTTTGCCGTTGTTTCTGACAACTTGAGAAAATTGACCGATAGTGTGTACATATATATAAGGCAAACGTATGCTGCTCAATATGTGTGAGATTTTTTCAGAATAAGTAAAGACACCTTTAGTTTCCCTGAGCTTTGTTGTAGAGGCTTCAGCAATAAAGATTATAAAGCTGATCTTATTTTCTCTTCTATTGATTCTTGCAGCATTTGATAAGATAAAATATTCAAGTTCAATATTGATCATTGGAGGTGGCCCTAGTGGTGTAGAACTTGCTGGTGAAATTGTTAACGAGCTTCCCGATAAGAAAATTACTCTGGTACACTGTGGACCTAGACTACTGCAGTTTATTGGTGCTAAGGCATCACAGAAGGCTTTGGAGTGGTTGATCTCGAAGAAAGTTGAAGTGCTCCTTAATCAATCTGTTGATTTGACATCATCCTCGGAAGGTGTTTATCAAACTTACGGTGGAGAGACCGTAGTTGCCGATCGGTATTTCTATTGCCTTTGGGACCCCATCGGGCTCTTCATGGCTTAAGGATACAATATTGAAGGAGAAGTTGGATACTCAAGGAAAACTGGAAGTCGATGAGCACCTAAGGGTCAAGGGTCATAGAAACATCTTTGCTGTTGGAGATATTACAAATGTTCCAGTGAGTAACCTTATATCTTTGCATATGTATTTGCTTGTTTTTGGTAACTAGTTTACTAGTTATTCTTATTTAGTTAAGAATGCTTGAATAACATACCTGAAATTGAAACTCATCATTTTAAACTAACGCATCTTTAAAGGTGAGACCAAGCCACATGTTGCAATGTCTTTAGCAATTGAGCAACCATGGATCTAAAAATGAGATTCACACTATTCAAAGTCAGACCTTGTATCTGCTAACTCCAAAGCTCGTAATGCCTATGCCTCTTCCGCATCGATCATCTCATATTCATTATGATAGGATCTTTTGAAGCTGGACAATTTTCATGATGTTTCTTTCGTCCCCATCAACTTTCTCCATATGCTGAAACTCCAATTCACTCGTGGTCCTTGTACATGAAACATGAGCTACTTATATTACTTAGTTGTCTTTAACAGATGATGTGATGTTATCCTAACATATAGTCTCACAAATTTAGTTAATGTGAATCTTTTGGAGTCGGAAATTGATCGAAAACCGTATGCGACTTATGAGCCGTCAAATCTTCATGCATGTTTCGTGTATTTTAGTATGACCTATTTCCATAGGATATAAAGTTCTCTCTGCCTTTTGCAGGAACTAAAACAAGGTTATTTGGCTATGAGACATGTTGACTTAAGTGCAAAGAATTTGAGGTTGCTACTTGGAGGAGGCAGTGAGGAGAAAATGGGTGTTTACAAACCCGGAGGACCAATGGCATTTGTTTCTCTAGGAAAGAAAGATGCTGTGGCAGAAGTTAGTGGTTTTACCATGAGTGGGTGTCTTCCTGGATTGATAAAATCAGGAGATTTGTTTGTGGGGAAAACAAGAAAGACATATGGCCTAAACTCTTAAGCTTTAGATGCTAATAAATACTACCTCCGCTTTTTTTTATTTGCTACATTTTCCTTAAATGGTTGCTTTTTTTTATTTGCTACATTGTTTCAACTTTCCTTATTAGGAAACTTGGCCCACCAAAAAGTAATACTATTATATTTGTTTCTCTCTTTTTCCACCCAAAAGTAATACTATTATATTTGTTTCTCTCTTTTTCCACCCAAAAGTACTACTTTTTCACCTTCTCCCAACCTCATTTAATGCTAAAGGGGTCAAAAAGTACACCAAAAAAGATGGAAAGGGACATCTCCTAAAAACTAGTGAGAACAAGAATGTAGCAAATAAAAAAAAGCAGAGGGAGTAGAAATTTCTTCGAAAATTTGAATATTTTCAACCCTTTTTGTTTCTTTAAATCAGCTTGTGTCCTTGAGTTTCAATAAATCTACACTTTATCAGTGTAGTTTCGATTTGTTTTTGTTAGTTAGTCTCCCATGGGCGGAGCTATGTTTGGTTGAGTTTTTTCTCGATAGTCTTGTATAGATTGATATGTTGATGAAGATTTTTCCGGTGTCGAAGCAGATTTCAATTCCTTATCGACATTTAGCTGAATCATATAAAAATCAGCATATATTGAATATACAAGAGATGATAGACCTCCTCGTAAAACTAGAAAGATTGTATTACACAACAATATGATAGAGGACATGAATTATGCAACAATTCTACTTTAGTTTTTTTTAGGGAAAAAGCAAGCAAGCTAGTATTAAAATAGAAACAAAATGTTCATGAGTATATAGGGAGCCACTTCTGTAGGATAATGGTTTTCTCAAATTTGCTCTGCCTTGAAGGGGACTAGCTTAGCTAAATGATGGGCTACACAGTTGCCCTGTCTTTTACATGAGACCAAATGACAGAAGTAAAAGAAATACAGGAAGATAAAACATCATAGATAATAGTATCCAGATCCGAGAGAAATGTAGCGCTCTTGTAAAGTCGTTGAATCACAGTTTCGCAATCAGATTCCAAAATAACGTCATCTAAACCATATCTTCTTCCGAGCCTCACTGCCATGGCTATAGCTTTTGCCTCCGCTATCTCAGGAGTCCAATATGCCCTGAAACGCCTCGTTGCAACAAAAATAACATTACCTGCAGGGTCACGCACAATAACACCCAAGCCAACCATCAACATCAAGAAAGGCATCAACGTTAATCTTCACACTACCTGTTGGGAGAGCGCCCCAACTTTTCGAGCTGCTGGGGGAGTTTGGTTTTTGAAGATGGTATATTTGCGCTGCATACTTACCATTCTCCTCAACCCATCTCTCAACGCTCCGCAACAGAACCTCGTGGAGAGTGATTTTGTTATTAAAAACAAGGTTGTTTACCCCAAATGCACCAAGCAAGAAATTCTCCTCGAGTTTGCAGCTTCTTGTCAAAAAATTTCCACCCAGCGATAAAGTCACATATAGTTATACTTGGATCCCAACGACACAAATCGACTGAGCCACTGTCAATCCAGAGCTGTACAATTCTTGGGCATCTAAATAAAGCATGGCCTCCTGTCTCAAGCTCTCCACACCCCCAGGGGTACAAAGCATCATCAATAAAGTGTCGTTGCTGCAATAGAGTACCTACTGTCTTTCTCAGTTTGGTTAAAACCACCATTGGGCTTCTTATCTCCACTCTGTTGACTCCCATTTCCATTATACTTCCTTTTTCCCTAGAGGAGTTCCCTTCAAGCTCTCTTACTATGATCCCATATAAGTGAGCAGCTCTACCATAAATTTCAAAAGTTACCCCTCCCAGCTTACTTTTTAGGGTTAAGGTTAACCCTTGCTCAAACCTTTGGGCCTTCAAAGCCTCAGACGACGGTACTATCTCAGGTGCGAACCTTATTGACTCCAAAAATTTGCTATAATATTAATTAACAGACATAGTCCCCATCCTTAGATTGGTGAACTCCGTAGCATTTTGCTTGCTTAAGTACGGAGGGTACGATTTAGTCCTTAAGGCATCTTTAAACTCGTTCCACCCAAAGTCATGATCCTCAGATCGTCTTTCCTTTGTTTACACCATTGGTCTGCCTCATCTCTCAAATAATAAACAGCATTATTAACTCTAAGGTTTTCAGGGCACACTATGGCATCAAAAAGCTTATCAAACTCTCGGATCCAGGTTTCTAAGCTAGCTGGGTCATCTTTCCCATGGTAAGTCGGAGGTTTGACTACTGCTACCCTCTTAAATACCTCACTAAAGCTATCGGTTTCACTCTGCTTGATTAGCCATCACATGAGTGATATTTTTAATTATCTTTGTTAGCCTTCTAACCATATAACTCATACTCATTCTTTCTGCTAGAAGTAAGAGTGTTTGAGTAAAATCTCAACTAACATTCATAAAATAGTTGTGTAACTACCAAATAATTCAATAAACATGTAAGTATAACTAATTCAAAACATAACAATCACATACTTCATATATCATGGCCAAATATTAGGCCTTATACATAGCAACTATTAGAACATTTGAGTGTATTAAAATATCCTTTAGAAAATCTAGGCCGTTTCATGGCCAAAACAAAATTACATAAACCTACTATTACTACTAGAGACTTCAAGGTCTAGGTTGCCCGCCTCAATAATATTCTCCAGCTTGTCAATGGTCATATCATCAGATTGGCCTGGGTATTCTCGAGGAGTATATTCTAGGCTATCAGGCTCAGATGAAGCTTCATATCCCATATTGTCAACTGACGAAATTGTGGATACTGGGCTAGGTAAGTCAATCTTAATGGCATTCCCACCCCTTTGGACCCCATTTATCTCTATATACATTAGTTCAGTACCAATATGATGATTAGTGGCTAACCATACTCCATGGAACTCATGATTATCCCTGTTCCACTCCCTATTTGGTAAGACTACATTAACGTACTTATCATAGAGGGTTTGGTATTTGGGTGTATGAGGAAGGTGAATTAAGGCTAACAGAACTCGGTAGGGTTCTTCACTGACCTATGACTCCCCGTCAAAGGCATTAATATCACTGGTCCCAACAATATCATCTATAAATTCGGAGACTATTTTTCCTTCTAAAAGAAGTTCTTCAGAGTAATACATGTCCCTCACGTGGCTAATGATCTGTAACAAAATTACTCATTAGCAACTAAGAAAATCAGAATTGTTTTTATATGCCACTCAACTTTCCCCTTTTGTCATCATTAAATACAACCAAATAAACCAGCAGTACTCAAGGAGTGAACAGTAACAACATGAACAAGTGAAAGTAGCTCAAGCAAAGCATATAATAATATTAGCCATCCAGACATAAACAAAGCATGCAAAGACAAAACAAGTTTAACTAGGCAGGAAATATGCAAGAGCAGAGTTCAAGAAAGGAAAAGGAGAAGAAAAGTAGGCATAAAAGTAGAATAAGATGAAAAGAACGAAAGAAAATAAGAAAAGAAAATATCCAAAAGAAACTGGTGTGCTTTACACACCCAAAATGACACAACAGTAGCAACTGGTCACCATGTCTTAGTTACAAACCCAAAAAAAATTATTGTTTAATGTCTTAATTGAAAAGGGGAAGAGGATCAAGGTTTGGAGCAGATGGTGAAGGAGGCGACAATAGAGTCAATCTTCTCTCTAATGGTGGCTTCTCCCTTCTTCACAGCAGCAAGAACTTGTTCCTACTAGACATCCAATCTAGCAATGCGAGCCTCCACACCTTGGATCCTTGAATGCAGGAGGGATAAAGATCCTTGAATATCATGCAGTAACCCATGGAGACTGGTGGTAGAGAGCAGAGGGAAGTCTACAGCTCTGGAGATGGACACTGGAGGAACCATATCCTCTTCCAGGTCAATCATAACAGCATCACTCTCACCCTTGTCCCTGGAAAACTTGATATATGCCAACCTCTGGCTCTTTCATACTGACTTAGGAGCCCCAACACTCAATTCCTCAACCTGCTCCCTCTTGATCCCAGTTTCTCCCTTCATCTTAGGTTCCTCAACCTCAAACTCAATCTTACCACCCATCACCCTCATACTGAGTCTAGAAAGAGTGTCCTTAGTCAGATAATTTTCGGTCTCAAGTTCAAAGGAGGAATGAGAGGGGAGTTTAACTTTGCATTTCTTGAGGATGAAGGTAATGAGATTTCCATACCCTATTATGTTTTTGTGAGAGATGCAGTGAGTAAAATGATTGATCATTAAGGAGGGAAAGTTGACTTTGATGTTGTTGGCAAGGCAGTACATGATAGAAAGATCCATGAGACTAGCTTGGGTTCTTTTTGAGGTGCGAGGTAAGACAAAACGCCAAACCAGTTGAAAAAGCAATTTGTGAAAAGGGGAAAGATCTTTTTGATCAAGAGACTGATCGATAGGGTTTCCACCAAAATAAGTCAAAATTTCGTCATTTGAAACCCCATTGACATTCAATTTGACCTTCCCTTTTATGTACTCTTTGTACCCATCAGCAAGTACATCAAACCATTCGCTTATTATTTTTTCATTAAACCTAACAAGACTACCACTGACTATACTCAAACACATTCCATCACTATTTTCAAATTTTAAACAGAATTCACCCATCTCTGCCTCAAATAAACCCTCATCCGAACATAAAACTTTTGACCATTTTTGAAATTTAACTACATCAAGAAATTCTACCCATTTAACCTTCTTGCACCATGCAAGATCCACACAGAACCCAATTAAGTATTTGGATTATTTGGATTTCTTACCTCGTTTGGTAGGAACCTGAATTACTTTTTCTTGTTCTGTTTCTTCATCATCAACTTCATCTTCTTTCTTGGGGGACAAAACTTCATGTGTCGAAGAATTTTCTGGAGAACCCATTGTATCTTCATTAGAGTTTGAAGACTCGTTGTCACTCTCCTCATATTCCACCAATGGTGAAGATTTTTCGACTGGGTAATTTTGTGGGAGTTTGGTTTCTTCCGAAGTTTTGCGCTTGGGTGCCATGGATGAAGCTTTGGAAGGTTGGAGAAGATGAGTGGTTTTTGAGAATTTGATGGTTTTGGTAAAAAGTGAAATTTGCCGTGTAAGAGTGAAGTGATGTGATGGAAGGGTTTTATGATGGGGTAGATTTATGGGGTGAGCGAGTTAATGACAGCTCTTCCCTTTTCTCTTAATCCATTGTATTTAGAATTTTAAGTTTTGAACATAGACTTAGGTGAATTGTTGCATTGTATCCGAAAATGAAATTTATGGAGAATGAATGAGAGAGAAAAAAATAAAGAAAGAAAATAAATTTGTGGAAAAAGATATTTACGAAAATAAAGAAAAAGAAAAACAAAGAAAATTGAACTCATGCAATTTACATGTTCAAGCTAGATATACACAAGCCTCATCATGTTCTGCTCAATATGTACGTGTGGACAATAAGGGGAATATTATGAAGATGAATGCGAGTCCTTTACCTTGACTTGGTATTGTATGAAATAAATTCACAAAAATTTGCTGGTCGCTTAGAGTAAAATTTAACATAGGGGGTTATTAGAGATGGCACATTCAATTTATTCTGTTCATTGCTAGCTCTAAGCAAAGCTTTTCGAAGTTTTCTTTTGGAAGGGGTTTAGTCAAGATATCAGCAATTTGATTTTCAGTTGGACAAAATTCAACTTTAACTTGACCCTTTTCAACATTGTCCTTCAAGAAATGATGTCTAATATGAATATGCTTGACCCTAGAATGATGTAGATAGCACTTGTATTATCACAGTATATAGGAACACACTTGAATTTAATACCAAAATCTCGTACCTGTTGCTTGATCCATAATATCTGGGAACAACAAGCAGCAACAACCACGTACTCTGCTTCTGCAGTGGACAAGGTAACAATATTTTGCTTCTTTGAGCTCCAAGAGACTAAGCTTGTTCCTAGGTACTGGACAATTCCAGAAGTGCTTTTGCGATTAACAAAGTCTCCAGCATAGGCCGCATCATAATAACTTACCAAATCAAAGATATCAATACGAGGATGGAACAAACAAAGATCATCACTTCCTTTCAAATACCTAAGGATTCTCTTGACCGCCGTCAAGTGAGATTCCTTTGGATTTGATTGGAATCTTGCACATAATCCAACACTAAAAGCAATATCAGGTCTACTGGCAGTTAGGTATAATAAGGATCCAATCATACCTCTATATTGCTTCTCATTTACGCTCTTACCATTTATGTCTTCATCCAACCTTGTTCTTGTTCCTATAGGATTGTGGTTGGTTTTAGATTGTTCTACTCCATATCTCTTCAGAAGCTCCTTTACATATTTTTGTTGATGGATCATTGTTCCTCTTTCAGTTTACTTGATTTGCAAACCAAGAAAGAAGTTCAATTCTCCCATCATGCTCATCTCAAATTCATTGCTCATTAGATCAGCGAATTCCTTGCATAGAAGATCATTAGTAGCTCCAAATATAATATCATCAACATAAATTTGGATAAATGCTATGAATCCATATTAAGGGGAAGGGCAATTTAGATATTATCTACATTAGTTAGCTTAGGGAATAAGCTAGATAGTTGTGCTAAGCAAATTACTCTATATATAGGGATAATTAGAAAGAGAAAAGTATGTTGAAAATCGTTAAGAAAAATTAGGTGAGCTTTTAAGAGTTCAATAGGAGAGAACAAGCCTCTCGAAAGCTTGTAAATATCATTTTATATTGCTGTAATTTGAGTTTATGAATCAAGTATTCTATTTCTTCCTTAATTTATGCCATTAATGTGTCCAAGCTATCTTAATTCATAGCAAATGGTATCAGAGCAGTACAATTCTGGGGGATTAGGGTGCTGATTTTCGAGCAAAAAAAAAAAAGTTTAATGGAGTCTGCTGGAAGTGAAGGAGCTGCTGTGATGCAAAAATGGATATGTGAAGAAATTGGTTTCATCTCACGCATAAGAGAACGCGGAGTTTCAACCTTCCAAGAGGAGCAGAGAATCCGGTGAGAGCTTCAACTTCCGGAGTTTAATGGAAGAGAATATGAAGTTTGGATCTATGAATTAGAGGACATCTTCAGTTTCTTTTAATTGAATGAGGAGGCAAAGCTTAAGGCTACCATAATGTCATTTGAAGGTGACGCACAACGGTGGTTCGAACAGGAACACCGGCGACGACCGTTTTATGACTGGCAAGAATTGAAGGGTAAGGTGATGCGACATTTCTGCTCGTCATTAACACGTTCGTAAGTACAGTCAGATCCCGTGGTTGCAGCAAAAAAGGAGAAGAATAGTGGGATGGGTGGTGCAGACAAACACGCTGGGGTGTGGTTCAGGTGATGGGCCACGCAGATTCACCGACAAATCCAATGGTGAAGCATTCTGGTGCTTTAGTGCCGAAAGTAGCCGATCTGGTGGAAGGAGAGGAGATTTCGCTAGTGGCTATACTTTCACTGGCCATTTTCGTGGAGATGTCAGTGGTGACAGATCTGGCAGTGATCTTGACCCAAAGGGAGGATTATTCGAGAAGGGAGGTGCCAGAGGAAGTGGATCGGGCGGGGGTCCAGGTTCCTTGACCGGCGAGTCTAGGGTTGGTGGTGGAAATGGTGGAACCACCGCTCTTGGTGGCTGGGGTAGAGAAGGAATTGTAAAAGGAGGGTCTGAAGCCACTGGGTCAGTTGGTGGACCCGGATACTTCTCGGGTAAGAACATCGGCGATGCACCGGAGTTCTTCGCTGACGAAAATTTTGGAGGTGGATCACAGTGGTCTCGGTGGGGCTTGCAGAAGAAGTTTGCAGAAAAAGAAAGCTTCAATTGGTTACTCCTTGGCTTGGAGCAGAAGACAACTTTCGAAGAAGATGAAAGTAAGGGCCAATTGGTAAATTGCAAGCAAGGTGAGATAAGCAAGAATGATATGAGCTTGGTGAAGACACGTGCTTTTGGTGAAAGAGTTGGGAAAATTCCAGAGTGTATAACTAAGGGTAATTCTGGAATTACCCTAAAAGATAATACAGCAGCACATGCATGGGAGGAAAGTCAAGAAACCCATGACAAAAAATACCAACTGTATTTCACTCTCGTTCTGGACTCATTAATTAAGGTCAAAGCCTCATTTGGGCTCACCAAAACAATGCCCATTTTACTATTCCAGGTTCCAAAATCCAACTTTAATACCCCACATCCCATTATACAGTCCAACATCATTAACCCAACTACACTTGTGAGATATGTTCCTTCTTATTTTCCAAAACCAGCTCCACGAAATAACATTGGGTTCGAAAATGACTATTTAGCCCAATTCCTCTGTCCAATTCTCTAACCCTCATTTCTCCCACCCACAAGCTCCCAGTTTTCTGATTTTTGTTTCCACCTCTAAATTCACTTCCCTAATACAAGTCTTTAAACCCAAACACCCCACCCAATTCTCTGACTCCTATTTCCTTACCATACAGTCCACTCAAGCCACACTCTGTCCCACACCAAGTTTTTCCAATGCCACCACACTGTTCAAACCGAACTCCCCTGCCATCTCCCTCACCAATGAGGAGCTCAAGCGCCAATGGAAGTCGGGCATCAATTTACAAAAGGCCAATGTCAAGCACTATGAAGGTCGGGAATTTAGTGCCAATTACTATCCACCTTGAGGACAAGGTGGAAGTTTGGGTGGCCGGTAATGCTATGAATCCATATTAAGGGGAAGGGCAATTTAGATATTATCTACATTAGTTAGCTTGGGGAATAAGGTAGGTAGTTGTGCTAAGCAAATTACTCTATATATAGGGATAATTAGAAAGAGAAAAGTATGTTGAAAATTGTTAAGAAAAATTGGGTGAGCTTTTAAGAGTTCAATGGGAGAGAACAAGCCTCTCGAAAGCTTGTAACTATCATTTTATATTACTGTAATTTCAGTTTATGAATCAAGTCTTCTATTTCTTCCTTAAATTCTGCCATTAATGTGTCCAAGCTATGTTAATTCATAGCAATAAATAATATGTCTGTTCATTTAGATCTAAGAAACAGAGTCCTATCAACTTTACCTCTAATAAAGTCATGTGAAAGCAAGAATTTTGAAAGTCTTTCATACCATGATCTAGGAGCTTGTTTTATCCCATAAAAAGCTTTATCAAGCTTATAGACTTGGTTTGGAATATCTGGATTTTCAAATCCAGGAGGTTGTTCCACATAGACGTCTTCCATTAAAAAACCATTTAAGAATGCACATTTAACGTCCATTTGGTACAACTTAAATCCCATAAAGGCAGCAAATGCGATCAAAATTCTGATAGCTTCTATTCTAGCAACAGGAGCAAAGGTTTCATCGAAATCAATACCTTCTTGTTGATTGTAACCTTTTGCTACAAGTCTGGCTTTGTTCCTTCTTATTGTACCATGTTCATCAAGCTTATTCTTGAAGACCCATTTGAGTCCAATTACTTTCTGGTTCTTTGGCTTGGGCTCCAGGTGCCAGACTTTGTTCCTTTAAAATTCATTCAGTTCCTCTTGCATGACATTTATCCAATCAGCCTCTCTTAATGCTTCCATATGATCTCTAGGTTCTGTCATAGATAGAAAAGCATGAAAAGCACAAAAATTCTTCATTTGGGATCTCGTTTGAGTTCCCTTTTTAATATCACTTATAATTAATTCTAAGGGATGAGAATTTTGGTGTTTCCAAGGCCTTGGATCAAATCTCCTTGTTGTCGTAGTTTCTTCTGGTACTCCTTGAGGTGTTTGATTTATTTGATCTTCTTCAGGTTCAGGTGTTCCTTCTACTTCCTGAATTCCTCCTTCTGTCTGTTCCCCCTGAGGATTAGGCACATGGTTCTCAGGTTCAGGAACATGCTTCTTTTCTTTATCTGCAGGGGTAAGTTCATCATCATAGTGGTTTGACTCTTCAGATCGAGTCAATCCTATTTCAAAGTCATCATCATAACTTGGTTCCTGTAGAGAGTTATTTTCATCAAAGATAATATGGACACTCTCCTCTACACACATGGTTCTTTTATTGTAGACTCAGTAAGCTTTACTATTTGAAGCATATCCTAAAAATATAGCTTCATCACTTTGGTGGGTGCGGATTTGTCGTGTGCACCTAACCAAAGATAAAATTTCTCCTACTCTCTTTTACAATTAAATGTAGAAGGGAAGTAAGGTTCGTATCCACAGGGAAACAGGGACAAGTTTAATATTTAGCGGGATCCAATACCTAGATGACTCTAAGGGTCGAGTAACCTAATAAAAAAGGGGGGTTTTCAAAAGAGTTATAAACAAAATAAAATTAACTAGCAAATAAATAAAATGAGAAATCAATATGGAAAGATCTTGAATCCGATTAACATCCACTTCAATTCATTATCGATCATTGAACCTCAACTCTAATTATTTCCATGATTATCTATTGTTGAGAACTAACCTCGCATTCTCCTTATTCTTAGTTGAATAGCACGATCAGCGTGACTATAAAACCCTAACTAAAGGATAACCTAGTCCGATCAGCGTCTAAGTTCAATCCAATAGCAGCAATAAACACAGAGAATCAATAGACCTGCTAACATTCAACAGTTTATTCAATTTCCCCAAGAAATAACCAAGACGATCTGCATCTAAGTTACTCCCTAGTTTGCTACCAATTGATAAAAGAATAAAACAATCCGGTTCTATTCTTAAACCTAGCATTAGTACACAATCAAACTAGTAACGTTCCTAGCATAATTATACAATAATCATAGATCACAAGCATAGAAATTGAACCATAATCAAGGAAAATAGATAGAGAGGAAAGATCTCACAATAATGCTTGAAGCTTCATGTTAATCTTGTTCAAGAACAGTTCAAGCTACAATCGGCATAGCAATAGCCAATTCCATAATTGAAATCTCTAAAACTAAACTAGAAAATGAAAACTAAAAAGAGGAAAATAACAAGAGAAAAATGGAGTGTTGGAGATTCTCTCTCCTCAAGTGTGCTGTCCTCTTAGGTCTCCTCTCTCAAAATATTCGGTTTTAGGAAGCTTTTAAACCCCGTACAAAACGTGGCCCCAAGCCGACTTAAGCATCGCGAGTCGCGATACTGATCGCGAGTCACGACGAGTACTCTGTCTTCCCGCACGAATTAGCTAGGCAAGATGGTCGCGAGTCGCGCCAATCCTCGCGAGTCGCGAAGGCAGGGGAGTCGCGAGTCGCGAGCTCCTTCGCGGGTCGCGACCTGCTTGGAGTGCTGGCTGCGCGAGCTTAGGTTCTTGGACTTCGAGTCTTCTTTGGGAAGATGTGAGCTGTTGGGCTTGCGATGATCTTGAGCTTACGAGTCGCGCGATGATCTTTGGGTCGTGCGATGATGCGAGTGTGCTAAGCCTCGCGATTTCTGCTGCCCTCGCAATCTTGCTTGGTGCTTTGCTGGCGATGGAGGCTCGAGCCGACGCGTGCCGTGTGGGTGGTTTGCTTGGCTAGGCCTTGCGATGATTGCCCATTACGCTACGATGCTACACTTCCCGAGCATTCCCAAAACATACCATTTCACCTTAAAAGCTCGAAACTTAGAACATTATCATTAACTACCTCCCAAAATTCTGAACTTCGGCTAAGGTTGATATATATGCAAACGTCAACAATTATGATCGAACTCCTTAGCAAAGTGCACCCAAAATACCATATAAGCACCGTATAACTTGAGCGCATCACACTTCTAGCATCAAACTTTCCTAATTTGTCTTTTCCATTGTTATGTACAAAACATTTACATCCAAAGACACGAAAATAAGAGATATTGGGTTTTCTTCTTCTAAGGATCGGAGTTCATAGGACGTTTTCAATGTGATTGGTCTTAGCATGACTCGGTTGATGATGTAGCATGCTCTGTTCACTGCTTCAGCCTAAAAGTTCTTTGGAAGACCGCTCGCTATAATCATCGTTCTAGCCATGTCCTCCAGGGCCCGGTTCTTTCTTTCAACCACACCGTTCTGTTGTGGTGTCCTTGGAAACTCCTTACCATGGTCAGATCTCAAATGTTTCAATTTATAACCACTAGTTCGTTGAATCTTTTTAGCAAAAGTTAGAAATTCATCAAATGTTTCATCTTTGCTATGAAGAAAGATAACCCAAGTATATCTAGAAAAATCATCTACCATAACCAACACATATCTCTTACCTGATCTACTTTGGATTCGTACAGGGCAACATAAATCCATGTGAATGAGCTCCAATGGACTTTGTGTACTTACCATTTTCTTTGATTTGAATGAGGATCTCACTTGCCTGCCTTTCACGCATGCATCACAAACACCATGGTTTATAGATTTAATTGTTGGTAACCCAACAACTAAGTCTTTTCCACTTAGCTTGTGCAATAGTGATAAGCCAGCATGACTGCATCGTTTGTGCCACAGTAGTGTTTCCTCTTCAATTACGCTCAAGCACGTGAGATTGTTCCTAGGAACCAGGTTGAGGTCTACAACGTAGGTATTCCCCTTCCTTGTTCCTTCCAGAATTTTGGTACCCGTACTATCATTGCTGACTACACAAGACTCATTAGTAAAGTTCACTACATTACCCTTATCACAAAATTGAGATATACTAAGTAAACTATGTTTTAAACCCTCGACTAAAAATACATTGTCTATGGAATGTGACTTAGATTTTCCAATCTTACCAACTGCTACTATGTTACCTGTAAGATTGTCTCCAAAGGTCAAAGTTCCTCCATTGTAAACTGAAAGTGAGAGAAATTTTGATTTGTCTCCTGTCATGTGCTTAGAACAATCGCTGTCGAGAAACCACATGTTGTTCTCCCTCACTTCATTCTGCATCCATAAAGATTAGTTAGTGGTAGGAACCTAGTTCTGCTTGGGTTCCTTTGTTGGATTTGAGTTACTCTTTACTTTCTAGACCTTTTTAACAATGTAAGTATTCCTTTCAATACATTCTTCCCTGGTGGAACAGTCTGAAACTATGTGACCATTGTTCCCACAGTAAGAACATATTTTGTTACTTGACTGATCTACATACTTTTTCTTTTTGTTTTTCTTCTTATGGTTGAAACCAAGACCATCCCTTCCTTTGTTTTGATATTTTTGGTTCCAACTTACGGATCAGGAAGTTTGTTCCTTGAGGATTCCAGTTCCTTTCTTAGTACTAGATTTTCTTTTAAAGCGGTTTCATAATAAGATTTTAACTTTTCAAAATCTATTATGGTACTTGTTGAAGGAACTGTTCTTTCAGGAACAAATAGTTTCAACTCTGTCAATTCCATGTTCAAAAGGTAGTTCTCATTTTCAACCTTTTCAAATGCTTCTTGAATAACTCTGTTTTTGTCAAAAAGTTTAAAAAATCATTTTTCAGTATCGTACTTTAAAGAGTTTAGCCAATTAGAATGTTTCTAAGTGACTCTCAACACATTTTCTACTTGTTCTCTTTTTACGCAAACTTCCTTGTAGTCATCTAAGGTTTCTAAAAGCAGTTTTAGAAGTTGGCTTTTATTTAGTTCTGTAAGTTCCACCTCAATAGTATTAAAACATACCTTAGGGTTTGATGGTTCCTCTTTGTCCTCAGTCTTTGCAATAAGACATAGATGGGCAGTTTCTTCTTCAGTCTGTTCCTGCTCCTCGTTTGAGTCGGACTCTCCCCATGCTGCTACCATGGCTCTTTTCATGTCTGTTCTTGAGAAGGTTTTAAGTTGTTCCTTGCCCTTCTCCTTGAATTTTCCTTTTTCTTTCTCGTTCTCCCATAGAGGACATTCTTTGATGAAATGATCAAGTCCTCCACATTTGTGACAGCTCAACTTTGTTGGTTTCCTTGCATTCTTCCCTTTGTAATTCTTGTTGAAGAATTTCTTGAACCTTCTCACAATCATGGCTGCTTCTTCATCATCAGTCTCTGATTCTTCTTGTTCCTCTGACTTGAGGGCCATAGGCTTAGGCCTGACTGGTTCAGCATCATGAGTTCCTAGATGCAACTCATGAGTCATCAAGGATCCATCAAGTTGTTCAATATTGAATGTTGTAAAGTCCTTGGTTCCTGCAGTGCTGTCACCTTAGCCATCCATTTTTCGTCTTGTGGAAGAATTCCTAGCACCTTTCGAACCTGTTCCTCTGGAGAAATGACTTTTCCTAGAGATTCAGGTTCATTGATTATGTTTGAGAAGCGAGTGAGCATGTCATGAATAGGCTCCTTTGGCTTCATTTGAAATAGCTCGTACTTGTGCATTAACATATCAATCTTGGATCTCTTGACCTCGCTTGTTCCTTCATGAGTTATTTGAAGAAGTTCCCACATTTGCTTGGTAGTCTTGCATCCCATGACTCTGTTATGCTCAGAGGACCATGTCCACAGTGGAGAAGTTTCTTGGCCATGTTGTTCATCTCCATCTTGTCGAAGTCATCTTTGTCGTAGTCTCCAAGAGGTTTAGGAACCAATTCACCCTTTTCGTTCTTTTTTCGTAATTTCAAAGTCACCTAGTTCAATGACACGCCATACTTGGTAATTCTCAGCTTTTATTAAGATATCCATTCGGTTCTTCCAGTATGGATAGTACTTGCCATTGAACATTGGTGGGCATTAGGTTGAGTACCCTTCATCTAGCTTTTCTCCTGTAGTATTCATATTGCCAGGAATAACTATCTCTTCAGTGTTAACTGATTCTGGAGATACAAGGCTCTGATACCAATTGTTATTCTAGTATGAACACACTACCAACTACAAGAGGGGGGTGAATTGTAGTTGTGGGGAATTTTAAACTAATTTACGGAATTAAAAACAATTAAGAAAAATTAGAGAGATAACACACAAGTTTAACTTACAATGAAAACTTCCTAGGCCCAATAGGAAGAAAAACCTTGACCACGAGTGATTTTGACTCTAGACTTCTCTTATTAATAATAGGCCAAATGACTCTTCGTACAACCTATTAATGGACCTCACTCAGTTCCTCTAGGAACTAGTTCCCTATCACTCAGTTCCCCCTGAACGAGTGAACTTCTCTTGACTTCACTGTAAGTCTTCTCTTTCTCTCTTTCTCTTTCTCACTTGATTACAAAGATACTCTTTGTTTTTTCACTAGAAGTCTTCTCTTGACTCCACGTTCTTTTCCATTGCATACAAATCGAGTATTAATATATAATATCTTGATTAGATTAAATACCCATTAAGCTTTCTCTACAAGATAAAATATATAGAGGCATATAAAAATTATGGAAGTTATTTTTGGGATTTTTATTTTTTCAAAATAAAACTATACAAGTTAAATAATTATTTATCATCATCAAATAGTGAATACAACATAGAGGAAGTGCTCTCAAAATTTCTATAGAAACTAAGAATATTAGCATATTGGTATTATAGTTTTCTAATACTTTCTTGTTTGTACAACGACATGTTTTCGACATATACTCCAAGAACTCTGGTGAGGTGTTATTGTTGCTATATATTGCTGTCAGTTTTTGGCTGATGGTGTTTTTGGTGCACCTGATTTGGTGATGCTGTTCTACTATTGTATGCGTTGCTGTTCTGATGTCCTACGGTTCTGCTAGTCTGCTGTGTTGTTCTGCTTGTTGGTGTTGACTGGTCTAGTTGTGTGCTTAAGCACACTTGCACTTTGTTGTTGTGTTATTTAGCAGTTTGCTCTCCTATTTTAGACCAATGTTCAATTGGTTTGACTTTGGTATTTTTTGTTTTTTTTTTTATATTTTTGTTAGTTTTGAGCTTGCAGGTTGTTGCAACTTTGCAAGGCTTAGGGAGTTTTATTTAGTTGAGATTGTACAAACAATTTGTTCGTTTTTGGTTAATAATATTACTTAGAGTTGATTAATATTCGATTTCTATTAGGGTTTTATTTTCATACCGCAAGTGAACGGTGTCGTAACACATACGTATCGAACTCAGGGAGGTGCAAGATTAAACACTAGTTGATTCTAGACTATGAAATAGCTACACAATCCAACTATCAAGAAGAATCTATATAACTAAACCTAAACTAATAACAAAATATGACAAATTAAACTCTGATATATATGATAATTAAAACACTAAGATTAAGCATCACCACTAATATGAATTAGTCAAAATATAACTCACATCCCAGTTATTCAAATATAGTTTAGGCGAGATTGACATTCCCTTATGACTCAGTAAAGCACAGTTGCGAACTGAAACTAAATCCTCGGTTATTCCTGTAACGCCCCGGAAAATACATAACCTTAATCGTCAGCGGAAGCAGATCTTAAGCCTGTGGGTTATGGACCACTAATAAAATAATAGCCTAAAATGACCTCTTAAACATACAAATGTTTATCTTAAAGCAATAATTATTATCCTTATTACATAGTATTCTAAATAACCCAAATATATTCAGAGTCACTTCAATTCAACCTTTCCTGAACATCCTTGACATAACTGATCCTTCGCCATCTTCATAATACCTGAATAATTTCATAGAACTGGGAAAAGGGAAAACATATAAAATAAACTAAAATGAGTTGAAAACTCAGTAACTTCACTCCAGCCCGTAAAAATGGTTTATTTCGTAATCATTTTCCATGCACATGCATATATCACATCAGATTGGTACTTGTTCGGATATACTATTAGAAAACGTTATCATTGAATAGTTTGCTGGCAATGACCATTTGCGTGTGCAAGACTAAACACTAGTTGATTCTAAACTATGAAATAGCTACACAATCCAACTATCAAGAATAATCTACATAACTAAACCTAAACTAATAACAAAATATGACAAATTAAACTCTGATATATATGATAATTAAAACACTAAGATTAAGCATCACCACTAATATGAATTAATTAAAATATAACTCACATCCCAGTTATTCAAATATAGTTTAGGTGAGATTGACATTCCCTTATGACTCAGTAAAGCACAGCTGCGAACCGAAACTAAATCCTCGGTTATTCCTGTAACCGGAAAATACATAACCTTAATCGTCAGCGGAAGCAGATCTTAAGCTTGTGGTAGCCTAAAATGACCTCTTAAACATACAAATGTTTATCTTAAAGCAATAATTATTATCCTTATTACATAGTATTCTAAATAACCCAAATATATTCAGAGTCACTTCAATTCAACCTTTCCTGAACATCCGTGACATAATTGATCCTTCGCCATCTTCATAATACCTGAATAATTACATAGAACTGGGAAAAGGGAAAACATATAAAATAAACTAAAATGAGTTGAAAACTCAGTAACTTCACTCCAGCCCGTAAAAACGGTTTATTTCGTAATCATTTTCCATGCACATGCATATATCACATCAGATTGGTACTTGTTCGGATATACTATCAGAAAACGTTATCAGTGAATAGTTTGCTGGCAATGACCATTTGCGTGAGCTTAGTTCATTGGCAAGTACAAGTTTTGGACAGAGCATTAACATTATCATATGACCCTTTTGGTCCGTGTTCATTCGTATATCGTAAACAGAATTCCTCCACCTGTAACTTACCCATTTGCCAGTTCATTTCATAATGTCAAGCCAGCAGAACCATCCACTTTTACAAATTTGCACATATTCATATTTCCGAACAACACCCATAAATCATGATAACCAGATTCCATAAGTCATATCATCGTCGTTCATAGGATACATAAACACCATTGAATCATAACGTATTTCATCATGCCACATAAAAATTGTAACACATAATCATATCACATAATCAGCATCATATAATTGTATTCACGCATTCGAGCACATATAAAACATCACATATAACATATACGGGCATACACATATTTGCTGGACATGAAAGGTTACACATAACATGTACGAGCAAGCTTAATAGATGGACATGAAGGTTACCTCATACGCTTAACCATTCTTTGACTCCGACAGATAAGATTTTTGAGAACTTTATCACTCCATCAACTCTCTTGAACTCCATAATTAACCTCATTAATAACCATAATAATAATCAATAACCATTCCTAATAATATTCGGATGAAGAAATTAACCATTCGTAGAAGAGATGTAACCATGAACCATCACAAACTATGTCCATAACAAAACTAACTAATCTATATTCTCAACTTTGTCACTCCAACTTCTTGAATCATAATAACAAGATGAATTCCATACTGTTCTAATCAATACTTCGAAAATATCCTTGGATTAGAAACCAAAGGAAACTAGCTCTCAAACACATCATCTTAACTTTGTGATTTATCTCCAAACTAACCCATCCCTTAGCTAATTTAAGTGGCTTTGTATAACATTAAAGAAATATGGTTCATGCCTAATAATTGATTACTAGTAAATTTAGCTAGGATTACATGATGGTTAACTAAATCAGATTTTTAATTGGTCTCCATTAGCCCAACAATTGGAAGTAATAACTTCAATTAAATGGTTTAACTACTTGAATCAGATTTGAGGCCCAAAACTAAACTAATTCAACATATGTATAATTGGGTTTGCATTTGTAATACTTAAAATCAGATTTTAGAGGGGATAAGAGGTATTTATACCTCTGCTCACTTGGAGTAGGGACGTTCAACGTGACCCATGGAGGAAAAGACGACAGAGCTTCGGCGAGGCAACAATGACCGACAAGCGTGGAGGCAGAAGCTAGGTGGTGCAACGCGGTATTCGTCGGACCCCAGAGCTCCGGCAGCATAGCCGAACGAAACAGAGGAGACGCGAAGGAGAGGAGAGCAACGGGGGGTTTACGTCGCGTTGAGGCTGTGGGTTGCGCCGGCGAGGCTAGCGGCAATCAGGTGGTGGCGTTCGTCGGTCCTCAAACTCCGGTGAGCAGCGAGACGAAAGAGAGGACAGGGCACGAGATAGAGAGAATTGGGGTTTGGGGGTTTTTCCTTTTGGGGTTTGAGAAATGACAAGAGAGAGAAAGAGTTTTGAGTTGGGGGGTTTGTTTCATCCAAATTAAAACCGACAAAAGTGTTAGAAGGGTAAACTAATTTTGTTTCTCATTTTGGCAAAATACCACTCAATTAATTACACATAAAACCCAAAATATATTTATTTTAGAAAATAACTTAACTATGATCATTCCGGAAAAATTTAGGAGGTAATTAAGCTAATAAACATAATTACTAGTTACTAAAACGAGATTAAAGTTCGGGGTATTACAATTCCTCAATACCTAGAGCTCACTTTCGTGATAGCAAAAGGCCTAACTAACATGTATGTCTCCTATTTTCAGGGCTTACACACATAATTAGAAGCATTAAGAACCAAGTCAAATAATTCCCAATTTTAGTTTTCACCTATTTTCATGGGAGAATTCAAATCAATGACAAGATTTTCTAAATTAAGACCCAACTTTCGTTGATGAACTCAAATAATAAAATAACAATTTAACATTAAACAAATAACTCTCAATTCCAACTACAACTTTCGTTGATAATTTAAAACTAGGGTTAAATCAAGATGCAAAATTGACAATAAAAACAATCTTATTATCAAACCCGAAACATATAACTCAATAACATGGGAATTAGAGAAAAAACATACGATCAATCCATATTAGGGCTCAACTCAATCTTAGATAAAAAGACTACTCACTGATCATGACATGTAACACCCCGACAATTCTCTATTTTCCAAAATACCTTTTTAATATAAAACTTAGAGAATTATCAAAGCATTATCGCTCGTGTAATAACGTATCGGCTTATTTAGAATTTTACAGCGGAAAATAATAAACAACTTTGAAAATAATAAACTTAGTCAACCATAAGTCAACTCCAAAAGCCAAAGTCAACAGTCAACCAAACCAAAGTCAAGGTAATATAAGGTCAAACTCAAACCAAAAACCAAAAGTCAACTATAATAATAATAAAGTCAACACAAGCTCTCCACGAAACCCGAACCCATGATGCATCATCTTCAAACTTGAAATGGGCGATGCTCTATTGATCCCGAGAGCCTGCTCACTAAAGGGGTCATCACAGGATCAATAAGGCACAACCATGATCAATATACATACACAAATTACGTAATCAGCAAAGCCGAGTACTACATAGTAAATAAATATAAAACCTAACATGATACTAATGAACATTAAGGCAAAGATAAATAATAATATAATAACATAACAGACTACTTTACTGAACTTTACTCTACAACTCAAATTAATTATAACTTAGATTGAATAGGCAATGGAAAGAGTTGTCCAAACCAAACCAGTCTTCAATTTAGAAGACGAAGTACGGACGCGACTCCGTACTCCGATCCCCTGACCAACGATATCGAGGAACCTTTTAAATAAAATAGGACACAATGATCAATCAGGTCCCAAGAAAAGCCATGGGCTACCACCATGTACTCCAACTCATACTAGTCCAACACTTCAGACGTGCACAAGTCTAAAGCTTATTGCTATTCACTTTCCACTTTAAGTGATTAATAATTTATTTACTTGTTATGACTCACTAAGGTAAGACAAACAATATAGTCATCAAGGATACACAAACTTCCATTTTTATCTTAGGATTAGATAAGGTGATCATCAACTTAACAATCCAAGGATAATTCCAATATTAGTTCCATAACCAACCATTATTTATTTGTTGATCTAAGTCAACAATCAACCAACCTTTCATAGGTGAATAACCAACTTACCAAATAAGGCCCTCGGTCCTCATAAAGTAAATATAATAATCCAAAGGGAACAACATGATCCAATTCAACATAATTATTAATCCCTCATGTGAATTAATAAAATAAAGTTCCCAATCACATATGCTTGCATCAATCATCCATACAAACATAATATAATCAATATAATCAACATGCTTCACACGACGGCATAAAACATGCAATTCCACTTGAATATAAATCATATATGAACTTTAAATAGTTCCCTATACATGATACTACATCAATCCCATCCTTAGGACATGATACTAATCCAACCAACACATAGGTGTGTACGTACCTTGTGTAGACAAAATGCGCGGCCACTTTAACAACCTTAGAAATCGCCTAAGGAGAAATCTCCGCCTACCAATTATCAACACAACCACTAATCAATACTTAATCAAAATTCCAGCAACATTAAAATACGTTAAACCCACTTTAAAAGTATTTAAAAATCCTTTTTAACCATTAAAACTTCACTATTAGTGCCTCCTAGTATAGTACCACTATACTAGTCACTAAAAATCCTCAAAAATCCATCATAACCATCCTAATAAAATTTCCAACAACTTATAATGTTTTTAAAATCCTTTAAAACATGCTTAATCACAATCATAATCATAAGAAAATCCAATTTCATAAACTATAATATATTACTATAATTTTCTAACTCATAAAACCCTAAAAATTCATACTTTGATACTTAAAACCCTAGTTTAAACATAATTAATAAATCTAAAATTTTAATTACTTCACTATATAAATTACATAATTTGAAATTTATATTTAAATCATCAAACTATAACTTGAATCATTAAAACATTAAATCAATCCTCAAAAATATAAACTTAACACTAAATGAAATAGAGGAGGAAGAAATAAACCAAAAAGAGAGGAGAGGGGAGAGACGGCGCCAAGGAGGAGGGAGGGGCGTCGGGCTGGGCTACTGCCAGTGGTGGTCCGGTGTGGCTGTCGAACCGAAGGAGAGAGAAGGAGGAGAGGAGAGGGCCGAAATAAAAGAGGAGGAAGAGAGAGAAAATAAAGTGTGGGGAAAATTTTGGGTTTTGTGGGGTTTATATAGTTAACCCTTGTGGGCTTAGGAAATTGTGTTTGGGCTTTATTAATCCTTTAATGATTGGCAGTTGGCATAGTTGGGTTCCTCTAACCCATTTTAAAATTCCTTTTTACTAAACTCAAAGGTGTTTAAACTGTTTAAATAATTTTCAAAGCATGACTAAATAAAATATTTGATTACTTAAAATCATTAGATAATTCTTTTGACTTTCAAATAGTCAACATTCTAAGAAATAAATTCTTTAAATACTAAAATATATATAAATATACATTAAAATATATTTACAAAATTCATAAAATTATGGGGGATTACATGGCAATAAGAACAATAAACTTAATTGAAAATATAATTAAATAAACAAAAGAGAAGGAAGGAATAAAACTTGATTAATAGTGCTTGAATGAAAGATGAATCTCCAATCTTGAATCTCTAAAATAGCAATAGGAAAACTAGCGCAAATATGAAGAAACTAGAGAGAAAACCCTGAGAACAAAAATAACGTCAAATGTGAATAATTGATAATAGATATCCTAACCTAATTAAAAATCCTCTAATATAAAGTTGTATCTCCTAATACTAGTAGAAAACTAAGTTACAAGATAAGGAAAGACAATTAAATCATTAAAGAGCCGGAATTAAGTAATCCGCGCGCGCGTAGGAAATCTCATAAAAACTGGGCCAACTTGCGAAGTGCATATCTCCCATAATACAACTTGCCTTGTGCCGTGCAACCTATCGTTGGAAAGCTCTTCAAGCCTACTTTCTAATGCCACTGGAATTATCCAATTATAACTAACGAGTAAAAAGTTATGGATAAAAGAGTGAATATGACTCGATTTCCACAAATCTTTCATTGAATTCCAGCTCCAATTTAGCTCCAAATTGCACTCAAATATATGTGTGTAACAATCCTTATCAATGTAGCTTACTTCCAATTGCTCCTAATTACTCAATCTTGTCCAATGATGCCCCAATTATGTTCTCAATACCTGAAATTCATCAAAGAATACCAAAACACACAAAAGGAGTAATATTTCGCAACTTAAGTAAATATATGCAATTATGAACTATAATGCACCTAAATGTTCCTAAAATGCAACCTAAATGCACCTAAAACCTATATAAAAATACGACACATCAATTTCCATGAAATTTGTTGGTTTACTTTCGCAGTTTTACCATGGTTATTTCATATAGGTGATCGTGCTTGGAAATGTATGAAATAATATGTTAGATTATTTTCGGTGTATCTAAACACCTTTCATCACAGTCTCAAATTGCATTTAAATATCATCATTTGAAAAATAAGACATTGCCACTAATTACATTTTGAGTTAAAATTATATGGTTGCCTCTAAATATATGTGATTTTTAAAAGCAATATTTTATATTGCCTCTAATTATATTATGAGGCAAAATCAATGAATATATGTGGTATTTACAAGCAACTTTTTATATTGTTTCAAAATATATTTTGAGGCAAAATATATGGTTGCCCCTAAATATATGTGGTTTTTAAAAGCAATTTTTTATTATATTTTGAGGCAATTATATATGGTTGCCTCTAAATATAGAGTCTTGTAGAAGCAACAATTATATTGCCTCAAAAGGGGCTTTTAGAAGTAACCATTGATTAGCGACAGACTTATTAGGGGCAACCACTAATTTGTTTCAAATACCTTTTAGAGGCTACATCTTTACTTTCAAAGGAAAATCTACCTTGCCTATATAGATAAATTTTTTTTAGTGGTTAAGCAGTCCAATGTCTATTTTATTAGAATTTGCGTTGCCATCAGGAGAGATTTTTAGTTGTATTAAGTTGCATAGTCAAGTACCCTTAGTGATAGTTGGGGTGAACTTTCCGTCCAATTTAGTTGAGTTTGACTTAACAGACCTCAATGTAGTTTCTTGATGTAGTTTTGGGGATAGATTGGTTGGGAAGATTCAAGGCTCAGATTGATTGTGAGGCCCAGAAGGTGTCCTTGGTCGACCCTAAGAAAGAAAGGGTGACCTATAGAAAGCTTGGTAAGGAGAAGGGAATGAAGATAGTGTCTGCAATGAGAATTCAAACTTATATGAGAAAGGGATGTCTGTTGTTCTTATGTGGAGTTCAGAGGATCGAAAAGGAAGACGAGAATAGGGAGGTTCCAATTGTATATGAGTTTCATAACGTGTTTCCCGAAGAGATATCGGGTATGCCCCCTGTGAGAGATCTTGAGTTCACCATCGATTTGATGCCAGGAACCAGACCTATTTCAAAGGCTCCGTATAGAATGGCTCCAGCAGAGATGAAAAAGTTAAAAGTTCAGTTGGATGAGTTGTTGGAGAAAGGGTATATAAGACTTAGTTCATCTCCTTGGGGTGCACCTATATTGTTCGAAAAAGAAAGATAGTAGTTTGAGGTTGTGCATTGATTATCGGGAGTTGAAAAATGTAACGATCAAGAATAAGTATCCGCTTCCGAGGATAGATGATTTATTTGATCAGTTGAAAGGAGCAGGAATTTCACGAAGATAGATTTGAGGTCAGGTTATCACCAATTGAGGATTGATGAGGGGTGATATTCCGAAGACTCCATCTAGGATGCGTTATGGCCACTATAAGTTCATAGTGATGTCGTTTGGTCTGACCAACGCACCTGCAGTGTTCATGGATTTGATGCATAGGATTTTCAGGCCGTACTTTGATAAATATGTGGTTGTGTTTATAGATGATATCTTGATATATTCGAAGGATATGAGCAGTCATGAGTTGCATTTGAGGGAATTTTTGTCCACCCTGAGAGAGCATAAGTTGTACGCCAAGCTCTCTAAGTGTTAGTTTTAGTTGGATGAGGTTGCCTTTTTAGGACATGTTATCTCAAAGGAAGGAGTTTCGGTAGATCCTGCTAAGATTCAAGCAGTGCGTGAGTGGCAACCACTGAAGACGGTGTTTGATATAAGGAGTTTTCTTAGGTTAGCCGGTTACTATCGAAGATTTGTGAAGGATTTCTCGAAGATCTCGAGACCGATGACTAACATGATGAAGAAGGAATGTAAATTTGTCTGGACTACAGAGTGTGAGGAAGCTTTTTCGGCGTTGAAGGAAAGATTGACTACACACCTATTTTTGCTCTACTTGATGAGAGTTAGCAGTATGAGGTTTATAGTAATGCTTCGAAATTTGGGTTAGGGTGTGTATTGATATATGCAGAACAGGAAGGTCATCACTTATGCTTCTAGGCAGTTAAAACCATATGAGGTTAATTATCCAACCCATGATCTCGAATTGGTTGCAATAGTGTTTGCTTAGAAGATATGGCGACACTACTTGTATGGGGCAACGTGTAAGTTGTACACGGATCATAAGAGCTTGAAGTATATTTTCACTCAGAAGGAGTTGAACAGGACGTAGAGGCGGTGGTTGGAGTTGATCAAGGAGTATTATTTGGAGATCCAGTATCATGAGGGGAAAGCTAATATTGTTGCTGATGCATTGAGCCGAAAGCCGAGTCATTCTGTTAATGAAATGGTGCTGCCGAGTCAGTATTTTGTAGAATTTCAGAAACTGTCATTGGAGGTAATGGAAGAGGGTGGTGTTGAAGAATTGTTGGGTGCCTTGTCCGTTCAACTTTCGATCTATGATGAGATTAGGGAGGATCAATCAAAGGACGAAAAGTTAGAAAAGATTCGAGCGAAGATGCAGGAGAGTCATGTGTTGGATTTCCAGATAGCTGATGATGGAAGTATCCAGTTCAAAGGGAGGTGGTGTGTACCAAGTAATAGAGAAAAGTTGAAGTGGAAATTAATGGGAGAAGCTCATAGCTCACCTTATTCAGTACACCCAGGGCGTGATAAGTTGTATATGGACATGAAGTAGACGTTTTGGTGGCATACCCGGTATATCTTCGGGATAGTTGCATAGTCTAGAAAAATTTTTGAGTCGATTAGCAAGCACCTTTGACACCAATTTATATATAATATTACAGATAGAAATAGGGCGGAAATAAGACATACGATCAACCTTACTCTTTTTCGGAATAAGGGCAATAAAAGTTTTGTTTAGGAAGCTAGGAATCTGAGCACCCCGAAGAATGCCAAGCACTGTATCTGTAACTGATCGACCAATCAACAATGTGCCAATAGGACTGAAAAAACATAGGACACATACCGTCTGGCCCAGGAGTTTTGATAGGGTGCATTTGACTCAGCGCTATACGAACTTCCTCCACTCTATATTCAGCACGCATCAGATCATTCATCTCCGCATAAACTCGAGCCTGAAACTCGAGCCTGAAACTCCTCCAAAGCCTGCGCAATAAGGGGTGCATTTGTCGAAGAGAACATAGTACGAAAATATTGAACCACAATCTTCCCCACATTTTCATCACCAGAATGATCAATCCCCGCATCATCTCGTAGGGATCTAATACTATTTTTCCTCTTTGCAGTCGAGGCTCTCTGATGGAAAAATTTAGTATTACGATTTCCCTCTGAAAGCCACAAAGCCTGCGATCCTTGCTGACAATATGTCTCCTCATGCTGAACTAATTAAATTTTTAATCTCACGAAGCAGCATCCTCCTACGCTCCAACTGACTGGCCGAAAGATTTCCCCCGTTAAGCTTTTTTAATTGTTTGCGTTTTTTCTTCAGCTCACGGAAAATAGGCCCGAATTTATCTCCACTCCACTTCTTCAAATTCGCAGCACAAGCCTCCAATTTAGTCTCCAAGTTCGCATCAAAGAACCAGGCTCCAACAATAATCTCCTCACACTCATCTTCTCTAGCCCATATTGTTAATAAATTATTAACTTAATAGTTAATAAATTATATGACAGCAAGTTTGGATTTTATCATATTTTCAATCATGATGTAGAAATATATAAATAATTAATATATATTATTTCCATAAAATTAGTGACACAATGACTCATTATATTTACTAATGTGATAGATTGATCTAATAAAATGGAAGGTGATATATTGTTATCTATTTGGTGTGACCCATCTATAAACAGACACCAAATTTGCATTTGTATTTTACACTTAACTGCTTATTAAGAGTTGAAATTAATATTTTGAGTACCAAGTAAAAAAAATTTACACTGCTGCAAATTGTTGCTTATTTGTGAGAAAACAATACAGCTTCATATATTTATATTTATAAAATTTAAAACAAAAAGTTCGAGTAACATAAAGTTCAAATAGATATTGATATAAGGTTTAATTTTTGTTATTATACTTATATTGAAACATATTATAAGAATGATTTTTCTAACTTTTATTATTAAATTATTTTACCTTTCATCCAATACATTGTTTCTAGATTTTGCTAATGCACGCTTTTGTTGTGTAAATAATATCTCATTTTATGAGTATAAAAAACTCCAAGTAAAACACTTGTATCATACGGAAATTGGAAATAAGCCTACAAATTATAAAACAGCAAAATATTAATGATGCACACATCACACAAAAATACAAACTTACAAAGTAACTAATAAGTTATGTAAGACTTCCATGTATACTACATTATTAATCGTTATTAGACACCCACGCTCTCTGTCACAAATTAGAACTTCAGGGTCTTTTATTCATTACTCTAGAAATGGCCATATAAAATTGATTGTGGTTGAAAGCTGGTCTATGGAGATACAAACCCACATGCGAAAGATATTGACCTTCACTTTCATTTATGGTAATTGCAAAACACACGACTCAAGTAAATTGCCTTCTTTGAAATTTAATAGGATATCTCGATCAGTCTGATGGGGTTAGTGTCATGCGCCAAATAAATACCGTATCGACCACATTGCTTCGAGAAATGAACACAGCTTCAATGACGTGATTCCTTAGATGCTTGATCACCAACCTCGTACCATTACACAACCCAAAATTCTGGTTTGTAATGGTCGGTGCAGTACCCTTCGATCTCATATAATTATGATTCGGTAGGCCTAAATAATAAATGTGTTTTGTAACATACTTACGGACTCTTTTTTGCTCCTTTTGAATCCTCTTTCTTATTTTCTTCCCTTTGCCTTCTCCCTTTTCCTTCTGTTTCATTCACTTGATCATCCTTGATCATAGTGACTTTTTGCTAGGTTTTCGGTCATTTTTGGTAGATTTTCTAGCACAACCCTATTTTGCCATGTTTTTAATGTATATGAGACCCCCCTAATGCGATTACAAGTCGTGAGAGATAGCAAAGGAAGTATTTATGAAGAGTATAAGTTGGCCTATAGTGTGCCCGCACCATGCATGCCCTAGTCCGCCCGCATGATGAAGAGAAAACATGAGGCCAAGACTGACCAAAAGGTGCGCGCATACCTATTACTTAGGTGTGCCCCCACCTAAGCTTGGTGGGCTTGTAAGCTATGTTGAAGACAAAACGAACGGTTCCCTCACAGCTCTCGAATTTTGGGATTATTTTGTAAGGCCTCGAGCCAATTTAAAACACTATGTTATGTTATTTTCAGACAATGTGTTTATTCTCGAGTTTAGGGAGTTTATTAGGGTTCTTCTTTGAGAGAAAAACACTTTGAATACTTTGAGATCTTGGAATAATAGATTGAAGTTTGTTGATTTCTTCAACGTTGAGCTATTGTTCTTTGATATAATTTGATTTTCAATGTTCAAGTATTCATTTTTTCATTCTTTTTTCTCTCCCTCTATTCATAGTTAGATCTTTATAGATTATAGTTTGTTAATTATTAGTTTTTATTCCCTTAATCCTTCATTAATCATGTTTAGCCCTATATTAGTTTATAATTTCAAATTTTTATGCTTAAATTCCATGATTAGTAAGTAGATTTTCATCTAGGGTTTGGGTCATGCAAATATGAATTATAATTTTTCCTTGGTTGTCAATGTAATTAATGGTTATTTAATGATGATTATGCATTGATCTTGATGTTTTGAGGCCTTAGGAAAGATATAGATTACATTTATGCTTTGGTATTTTGCGTACAAACACTCTTAATCAAAATTTTAAATCGAAATCTCATCCCCATAAATCAACTCAATTTCTAGGCCAAGATATTGGGTAAAATTGATGGGATCCTTTTATTAGGGTTTTCGTGCTTATTTGATCTCCAAATCTATTAACTAAAGACCATTCGAGAGAGAATTTAGTTGATTGATTAAGCGATTAATCTTGAGGACCATTCGAGAGAGGACTTGAGTATTTTTTAGGGTAGTTAAACTTGCATAATTATCGATTTTGATCCACATTGCATTGATAACTATTCTTTCCTTTTGATCCATGCTTATGTTTTCTTATTTATCTTTATATCCCCTATTTTATTTGATTGTTTATTATTTTTAGTATTATGGCGTAGTTGTTACCAAACCATTTCAAAATCCCCCAAATACCCTTCAACTAGGTAACTAAACTTGTTTAGACTTTAATTAATCTCAATTAGTGGTGATCAAATGGCGGGCCGGGCCGCCACCAAAGATAATTGCCCATTTGTTGGGGCTGGCCGAGCCAAATTTTGGACTAATTTTTGTGTGCCCAAATGTAACACCCCAGGGGTCCACTAGTAGATATTGTCCTCTTTGGGCCCTATCCCGCAAGGATTTGCTTTGGTGTATAACCGAAGTCCTACCCAAAAGACCTCTACTAGGTTGAGTTGTCCACCTCTATATAAAGAAGGATCCGTTCTTCTCAACTTCCGATGTTGGATAGCAAAAATCTTAGGCACATTCTCCCCTCTTTTAAAGAGTCTGCTTCCCCGTATGCACTACAGGACACCGGAATAAGTCCTGGCTCTGATACCATATGTAACACCCCAAAGGCCAACTAGTAGATATTGTCCTCTTTGGGCCCTATTACGTAAGGATTTACTTTGGTGTAGAACTGAAGTCCTACCTAAAAGGTCTCTACTAGGTTGAGGTGTCCACCTCTATATAAAGAAGGTTTCGTTCTCCTCAACTTGCGATGTGGGTTTTTCCTCTGATGTACCTGCGCTCCATGCATGAGCGTGCGCCCAGTGCAAGACTCATGCATTTTATGCATCAGCGTGCGGTTGGCGCAACAACAATGCGTTTGACGCAACTCGGGGAAAAACTCCAAACAGTTAGTACCCCATACTTGTCCAAAATTCACGAAATATAACGCAAACAAAACATGATCAATACTCAAAACTCACACTTACTCATGTACTCACAAAAATAATAAAGTTCCTATCATATTTAAAAAAAGAACATTCATAGTAGGCATAAGATTAAGCAAGCATTTCAAAACAACTACCACTATAACATATGTATACTCTTAAAAGCTATCATATAACAATAATGATTTTCGCACGAAACTTTCTTCCTCCAACCCATACATACATACGACATACAAACATGCATAACCATACATATTAAATTTCTAAATTCATCATATACATAAGAATCTTAAACATTTCCTAACAATTAAATCCTTATCCTAAAAACTATCGTAATATCCTTTGACCGTTTGACTTTTGCCTATTTGCTCACTCTCCTTTGACCGTTTTTTGTGATTTTTTTGTGAGAAAAAAATATAGTCATGTGGGATCTTATTATATTTGCCTCGATATATACTTTTAAAATATCAACTTTTTTATAATTTTTACATATAGGGAATTAGAGATATTAATAGTTAAAGTTGTGAGTTGGCAAGCGTGTCTGGAGAAAAATGTCAAGTATTTTGAAACACATGAAGTATTATTTAGAAGAAAATAAACGCGAAAAACTCGGAGCGAAAATACGAGGCGTTACACACTCTATGTAAAATGTTGTTGACTTTGTTTTAATACATAATTTGAAATTCAAATTTATAGCTTTTTTTAACCAATAGACAATACGCTCTATGCTACCAATTCTATTAAAAAATCTCGGAAAAGCGTTAAAAAGTGACAACTATTATCCATTACTTCCCTCGTAATTTCTTAATCAACACACTTTAATCTTTGACAATATTCACATACTTCACACTTGTCATTGTTTGTGATTTGCACAACCAAAAATATAGTCATGTGGTATCTTGTTAGATTATTCTCAACATATGATTGAAAAAATGAATGATCAAAATTTTCAATTGCAAGCTTTAAGTTGAGACATGTAGTTTAGAAAGAAACAAAGGTAGTAATTAATTTTTTATGTACTTCCTGTATTTCTTTTTAGTTGACTCGTTTTAACTTCTAACACTATTCACATACTTTATTTTTTTTGAAAGGATATTCACATACTTTATTTTAATTTTCTGTGATCTATACTTAAAGAAAAAAATAGTCATATGTGATCTTGTTAGATTCTTTTTATTATATTTTTCTAACATATCTAACTTTTTATGATTTTTGCTTATCAATGATCAACTACTCCACACGTTCCATTTTAATTGTCAAAGTTTTTTTGATGTCCCAAAATAGATGGCAAGTTTTCAATGATAAACAACAAAAGCATTAGATATTCCATTAAACTTACTCCATCCGTTTCAAAATATAAGGCATTCACGCTTTACAAAAATTTGCTTTGACCACAAATATCTCTCATAATATGATAATAAAAATTATAAAAATTATACCGTTGGATTCATCTTGAAAAATACTATAATAATATTATTTTTTAAAAAATTTTATCAGCATAAATTGAGAGTAATTAAATGTCAAAGTTCGACCTCGAACATCGTGCGTGCCTTATATTTTGAAACGGAGGAGTAATTTTTATTGATTAAAAGTAATATAATAGTAGTAAGTGGAAAACAGTATAATAAAAAGTGCTCCTTTATTCATTTCATTTCCCAAAAATAGCAAATAATATTTTTTTAACGGTAACATAGCAACTAATGTGACAGAGGGAGTATAAAAGTTATGCATTGACAAACGTGAACGAATAAATGAGTCAACTAGTTAAAAAAAAAAAGGAACAGGCAGACGACAGATCCCATGTCAGCAGCAAGTATTACATACTGGAAGCATTTGCAGCTTCGACACCTGAGACGCCATCACCGACGTCATCATCTGCTTGGAGCTTGAGACGCCATCATTCGTTCTCTCTCAAAAGGTATTAGTAGCATTAATTATATAATTTACCCCCAAATTAAACTTCTATTTAAGCCCTTCATTATATTGTAAATCATCATTTGAATTCTGTCAAACTTAAATCTTTTCTTCCCTTAAAAAAAAAACTTAATTATTTTCTGACTTGCAGAGATTGAAGATGAAAGGGTTTGTTTTTATTTTTTTCTCTTATTCACTAAATTTCACAATTCCTCTATTATTCCGAATTTAATTGTCTTCTTTTCCTCATATAAAATTTCATAATTTGTGCCAATTTCTTGTGATAGCAGATTTTGCAAAAAGAGGTGTTTGGTTGATTCGAAAACGCAGGGTAATAACCGGAAAAAAGTGGTGGTAGTTGGAGGTGGAATTGGTGGTGCTCTTCTTGCTAAGCATCTTCAGAATCATGCGCATGTTACTCTTATTGACCCGTATGTCAACCCTTTTTCTTTTTCTTCTTGTTTTGTTTAGTTTGATTATATAGAACTTTGTTGTCTATAAAAATATATTGAGGATCATGTCCTAATATATCTCTGTGATATGCAAATAGGGTATTATCATTGTGACTTTTATTATATAATTTTGGCAAATATTACGGGTATGTTGGGGATTTCACAAAAAAATGGAGGGTCTTTGGGAAGTATATTTATAAAAATATTGTAGTATATAAAAATGCAACAAATGACCTGATTATATGTACTCCCTCCGGTCTTTATTAGTTTACCCCTTCCTATGGGGCACATTTGCCGATACACTAATTTGAACCTTAATATCTCTAATTATCAATAAGCAAAAATTACAAAAAGTTGATATTTGGATACTACACATTGAGATGAATCTAACAAGATCTCACATGACAATATTTTTCCTCAAGTACAAATCACAAGAGATAGTCAAAGTCATGTATGTGAATAGTCTCCAAAAGTCAAAAGGGGTAAACTAATAAAGACCGGAGGGAGTATATTATATCACGGTGATGTATTTGGTTTTATATTTATATGTATATTATAAAAATGCAACAAATGACCTGATTATATGTATATTATATCTTCTAAATATTTGTGCCAAATAAAATTGTAGTAAACAAAAAAAATAAAGGCTACCCCTTCTTCATCAATTAGGGGCTGCCATGGATGATTTCATCCATGGTAAGCCCATTTTCCCCTTTTATTTTCAATTTTTAGTTCATTTTCTTGTTTTGTTTAATAAATTAGTCTCTCTTTATGAGATTTTCTCAAACCCTGTTATGGGGTTTTTAGTTTCTGTTTTGGAAATCTCCTTCTCCCCTATGGGAGTTGTGAGTATGGTTCTTTTGTTTTTTGGTATGAGAAATTATTCTCATTGGTTGAAGTTCGAGACTCAACATGAAGGTATTGGAATCTCGAATGCGGTCAACCTGACTCGATCAAGAATGTTCTTCCCAAACTATATCGAATGATATACTTCCTCATCAATAATTTGCTTGATTCAACAAATACAAGGGGCATGTTGTATTACTCGATCCTGGTTCATTGTAGTTTCTTCGAAGACGAATTTGATTTAGTCTTGTTTAATTGTATCTTGTTTTTCTTTAATACCTATTGTAGATGCCGTTTGGCCTTCAATTAATGAAATTTCTCTTTCAAAAAAAAAATGTATTTGGTTTTAATATACTACTTTATCTATTAGATGTACTACTTTTTTAATTAGACACGCTACTCCCTGCGTCTCTAATGTTCCTAGTTGGAATCTCACTGTCTGGAACAATGTAGATTCTAATTTTTCTCAACGTATAAAAAAAAACATAGTCAATGTGGGTCTGATCTGATTCGCCTTAATTAGTAGTTTGATGATATCAAATTTTTATAATTTTTACAAATACGTAATTATATATATTTATAGTCAAAGATGTGCATTGACAAATGTGCAAGTCAAAACATCAATAAGGGACGGAGGGAATACTTTTTTGCTGATCGGAACAAAAAGTATTTCCAATGGTTTTGAAAATTTGGCAAAGCTTTGGTTTAGATTTAAGGTATTGTGATCAACTGCAAAAGTTAACAAAACAAGAAGTGTCAAGAACTTAAGATCATTTTGGATGGATGAAAATGATAACACAAAGAACAGGGGAAAGAAGGATATAACTATTTGACTAGTATTGGTACTACTAAGTTAAAGCTAATATGATACTTCTATATAAAACTTTTACATACTTCCTCCGTTTCATAATACTCGCTACACTTTCCATTGTGGGAAGTTTCACATTACTTGCTACACTTCCTTTTTGGGCAATAAACTCTCTCTATCTCTCTCCTCTCACATGGGTCTCTTTTCTTTTTACTCTCTACCTCTCTCTTCTCCAAAAATTGCCTAGGAGTCCGTGAATTGAGAAGTGTAGCAAGTAAAATGAAATGGAGGAAGTACAACATTTTGGATATGGAGCATGCTAGTTAGCTTAGCTCGTAAAGTTTTTAAGGACTATATCTAAGAGTCTAAAATGTAGAATTGAATTATCTGAATCCTTTATTATTCTTGTTTACATCTCTACTCCTTAATATGTCTCCTTAAACATGGGTATTGTCACCAAATAGACTTTAAGGTAGTTCATTCTCATACCACGGATTTCAAGTTGTTTTACCTTAGGGACTTGAATTTTCATATTCTTAGTCATTGCATAAGGGGATTAAGTTCGTAGCTGCACATATAAGGTAGCCAAGATTTCATTTTTCTTTTTGAATTGTGAATTGCTACAGAATAAGTGGAGATTATCACAAATAACTTGGTCAGTAATCTTTAATAAGTGTTCCATAGACCCATATACCTAGACTTTCATTTTGTTGGCCTTAGTGCCTGAAATACACCCAAAGAAGGGGCAGAGTGTGGCTAAATGGTGGTATCAACTAGATAATGATTCTTTATGCTATTCATCTTTAGAGTATTGCATATGATCTATCGTCAGTGGACTTCAGTTTTCTTTCACCATCATCATTCTTGGATTATATTTGTTTTAGATACTACCTTCTGTGTCACTTCAAATGTTTGTATCATGATATATATCTACTAAAATTTGTACAAACGGAAAGAAGTATTTTGAGATCGCATGGGCTTCCTTGAGATCAATGGTGGATCTATCATCTGTAGAAAGGTCCTTGGTGAACTATAGTGAATTCCTCCCACAAATGAAGTTAATTACTTCTTATGCCTCACACATCACAAAGACCGAAGTCTTAACTGCGCAGGGTGATTGTGTTCCGTATGATTACCTTGTAATTGCCACAGGTCATGTGTACTCTGATCCTGTTACAAGAAGCGAAAGTCTCCGTAAATACCAAGAAGGTCTGTTATCTTTACTGTTATATTGAAGCAAAATTTACTTATCTATAAGGACAATTGATATATGGGACAAAAGAATGACAAAAGTAAAAAAAAAAAAAAAAGGATTTTGAGTATTTTTGCCTCGTTATCTAACTTAAGAAAAGTGACCCATAGTGTGTACATAAACCGATAAAAGGCAACAGGTATCTTTCAATATTTGGGGGGGTGTGTGATTTTTTTGGAATAACTTATAGAAACACATTTAGTTTCCCGAGCTTCGTTGTAAAGGCTTCAATAATAAAGATTATCAAAGGCGATCTTACTTTCTCTTTTATTGAATATTGCAGCATATGATAAGATAAAATATTCAAGTTCAATATTGATCATTGGAGGTGGCCCTAGCGGTGTAGAACTTGCTGGTGAAATTGTTAACGAGTTTCCCGATAAGAAAATTACTCGGTACACCGTGGACCTAGGCATTGCGAGTTCATTGGTTCTAAGGCATCACGAAGGCTTTGGAGTGGTTGATCTCGAAGAAAGTTGAAGTGCTCCTTAATCAACTGTTGATTTGGCATCATCCTCGGAAGGCGTTTATCAAACTTCTGGTGGAGAGGCGTCAGTCTTGATCGGTATTTCTCTCGCACTTGGGACCCCATCGGGCTCTTTTTGGCTTAAGGAAACAATATTGAAGAAGAAGTTGGATACTCAAGGGAAAGCGGAAGTTGATGAGCACCTAAGGGTCAAGGGTCATAGAAACATCTTTCTTTGTTGGAGATATTACAAATGTTCCAGTGAGTCATCCTATATCTTTGCATATGTATTTGCCTGTTTTTGGTAATTAGATTTTCTTTTTTAGTTAAGGAATACTTGAATAAGATATCATTTTAAACTAAAAGGTGAGACCAAGTCACATGTTGCAATGTCCTTTAACAATAGCACAACCATGAATATGAAAATGAGATTCACACTATTCAAATTTCAAAGTCAGACCTTGTATCTAACTTCAAAGCTCGTAATGCCTATGCCTCTTCCGCATCCATCATCTCACATTTATTATGAGATAATCTTTTGAAGCTGGACATTTTTCTTGAACTTTCTTCCTCCCCATCAACAATATTTGTCCATGATCAATGGTGAAGGAATAATGAAACTCATCATGATCCACTTGTTTAATTGCCTACGGTTGAATCATCACTTCTCTTTTGCGATATTATTGATATAGATGATATCTTCACCCATATTGCAATTAGCAATCAATTTCCTCCATATCTTTGAAACACCAATTCACTCATTGTCCTTATTCTTCCAACTCAAGTTTTTATCCATTAAATGCAATTCCATTTACCACTGAGCACAATATTGCACTAGCCCAGGCCACTTTTGCCTCTTTATTGTGTAGGGGTTATTGATATACATGAGCCTCCATGTCTCATCTTGATCCCTATTCGCTTTCTTCTTTTTACCTATCTATGCCTTTATAGTTCATGTGGCTGTCTAAAGATAATGGGAAGTCGAGAATCATTTAATTTTCAACATCAGAGAGTCAAATTTCATGTCCCGAGTTCCAAGTGTTGCAAACTGCTAATCTGCCTCATCTGAGTCTGTCTTTGTCATCTGAGATCGACTCATAGAGTTAGAACATAGAAGTTAATTACATGTCGCCCGATCAATTTGCTAATTGTGTGACCTTCCCTAGCGTGCATCGTAACACGTAACATAAGCTAGTTTTATTACTTAGTTGTCCTTGAGAGATAATGTAATATTATCCAAACATAAAGTCGACAAGTTTAGTTAATGTGAATTTTTTGGAGTCGGAAATTAATTGATAACCGTATGCAACTTATGAGGTATCATATCTTCATGCATGTTTCGTGTATTTTAGTATGACCTATTTCCATAGGATATAAAGTTCTCTCTGCCTTTTGCAGGAACTAAAACAAGGTTATTTGGCTATGAGACATGCTGACTTAACTGCAAAGAATTTGAGGTTGCTACTTGGAGGAGGCAGTGAGGAGAAAATGGGTGTTTACAAACCCGGAGGACCGATGGCATTTGTTTCTCTAGGAAAGAAAGATGCTGTGGCAGAAGTTGGTGGTTTTACCATAAGTGGGTGTCTTCCTGGATTGATAAAATCAGGAGATTTGTTTGTGGGGAAAACAAGAAAGACGTATGGCCTAAACTAGCTTTGGAGGGTAATAAATAAAAAAATTCTGCGAAAATTTGGCTATTTTCAACCCTTTTTGTTTCTTTAATTCAGCTTGTGTCCTTGAGTTCCAATAATCTACACGTACATTATGAGTGTAGTTTCGATTTATTTTGTTAGTCTCCCATGCAGTGGCGGATCTAGAGTTCATATTAAGTGGGTTCAAGTCAAAGTCAAAGTTACATGAACAATTAAACATCTTGAATTGTTTCTTATTCAATTGAGTTGTTCGGTTTAAAAACTTTTGAATAGCATATTTGGAGAACGTTTTGACATCTACATAAGTAACTTTTTTCAGCAATAAAGAGCAATTTTTTTTTATAAATTATAGACAATTAATACACTGCTTGAAACCTTTATTATTTGACAATTTTCAATTACACAAGAATCATCACAAAAAGAAAATAGACAAGTTTCAAAATTATTACTATTGTACTCGCCGGAGCCTTGAGCTATCAGCAACTAAATTTTTTTTATTGGATAAAAGGTGTATAAACTACAATTTGGGTATTGAGATTGACATCTCAAAAATGAAAATAGATAAAAAGTGAATAAATAAATATTTGAATTTTTTCTACTTTCACTTTCCAATATTTTATTTGCATAATACAACAGTCAACACGGCGAGTAGTAGCCACTAGCTAGTGGATTCAATTAAAGCCTTAGTTCCTCTCTGTTTCATTTGGCCTTCTAAGCTCTAAGCTTTCCTTAATATTAAGTGGGTTCATTTGACCACTCTACCCATAAGGTAGATCCGCCCATGCTCCCATGCGTGAAGCTTTGTTTGGTCGAGTTTTTTCTCGATGATCTCGTACAAATTGATTTGTTGATGAAGATATTTCCGGTGTCAAAGCAGATTTCAATTTCTTGTCGACAATAACTTGAATCAGATGAAAATCAACATACTTCTAATATACGAGAAATCGATAGACCTCCTCGTAAAATTTTAAGAGGTGGTATGACCAAACAATATGGTAAAGGGCAAGGATTATACAACAATTCTACTTTAGTTGAACGGAAGTCTTATATGATCCGAATTGAATTGTATTTGTGAGATTTAAATTTTATTGTAAATGTCGTATGACTTTCAATTAATGAATTAATTTTAGTTTTTTTTTTAAAAAGTTGGCCAATATCCATGGACCCTAAGCCAATTTTCTTAAGCTATTCTGTACATAAATCAGAAAGGTTGCCTTATCAAGTTTGGTTTCCTTTATCAAGCTTGGTGATGTATGATTTATGTGCTTTTCTAGTTTGCGCTAATTTTTTTTAAAAAAAATTATTATAGGAATGATCAACGCATCGAAAGACACATGCTACCAAATGCCTCCAAAACCTAAATACTCTGTTGTCAATCAATATCCTTTCAAATGAGTATGCATCAAATCAGTACATATTTTTTGAAATAAGAATTTATCTAATCAAATGAATATGTATCTTCTCGAGTGAGTATATATTTTTAAATTAATTTTACAAATGAATGGCCCCAAATATCCACTTGAGTACACAATTTTCAAAATGTGTATGCATTTGTTGAAATGAGTATGTTTTAGCTCAAATGTGGATGCATTGTTTAAATGAGTATAGTAACTCTCAAATGACTAGAAATTAGGATGAAATAAGTTATGCAAACTTCACATAAGTATAATAAGTTTTAAAGGAGTATATAATTTTTTTTTTCCTTCCAACTCTGGCATCCTTCGCCAACTTAGACACCATAAACACCATTAAACACTCAATTGAAAAATATAGAAAAGAGTACCATTTACAAGATATTGTACACATTCACAATTCATCATCATACACATAACAACACGAATCACTAACACTAACATGTTAAAAATACATATTCCTCATTGAAGAAAATAGCACTAACAATTCATTAGCAGTCATTAGTGCAAATGCTTTATGGTGATTAGTTTCACCTAAGTTTTTATTGTATTGCTGTTTTGTTTTGTTTTACTTACACCTAGGATATTCCTTTTGTCTTTTAGCTTCTGTACAACTGTTGATGTTTCTCTTTTTGATTGGTTAAGGTTTGTATAAATAGTGATGTAAAGTTTTCCTAGGTTAGGTTGTAATATACACAAGGGCGCCGTTATTGAGGTGCAATAGAAAATTACAGCAAACACATTTTGCTTGTTGAGCAACAAAGCTTTCTAAGAAAGTTTGAAACTTTATTTTCACTTTGATTAGAAAGTGTCAACTTTCTTCATGGTATCAGAGCACAAAGGTTTGTGCAGTGATTAAGCAAAGATTATATTAAATTTGTTTTGCAGAGACCGGCGTATATAGATCAGTTCTAAACTGCAGAGCGTTTAGAATCGTTCTCCGTCCCGACACAGTATACTTTGACTATCGGTTTCCTGAACCTCAGTCAAAGTGGGGGCTTCTGTAGACACATAATCATGTCTCCTCATTTAAGGATCCGATGATGAAACATACCGTGGTCTTAATTGGTCCGACCCAAGGGCATAGCAGTCTGAAAAGCCATTCAAAACCATTTCGAAAGTGTTTAAGTCCTATTTTAAGGCCCAATTATCTATTCATGATAAATAATTGTATTTGAGCCCAATTCTTTGAAAAGCTCAATTAATTGATAATTAATTGATTTATTTTAATAAATAAATATTTTCAAAAGATATTTTTTAAAATCATATTTTATCCCGTAAAATCAGATATCCGTAATTAAAGGATAAAAGAAATCTTTTAAAACACGTTTTAAATAAAGCTGGCAAAGGCACGGCAGGAGCCAGGATGGTGCGCCTAGCGCACAAACTTGCGCCTGGCGCAGGGCCTTGCGCCTGGCGCACGTCTGTGCGTCAGGCGCAGATCTGTCCACCTGTGTCAGGTGCACTAATTTGCACTTGACACGTGCAAATCTGACTCATTCAGAGTCATGCGTCAAGCGCGGCTCTCTACTTGAGACGCATATTTCTTTCTTATCTTTTAAAAAAGCGCGTACCACATGTACACTTTTTACTGGTCATGCCGCGTCATGCGCTTGCCACGTCAGCTGCATGAGACGCAGATGGCGCACTTTGAAGATACTTTTCTATCCTTAAAATCAGGAGATTGAATTTTACGGAATAAAAATCTGATTTGTATTTAAAATATTTATCAAAGATAATAAAAACATTTATAAAAATACATATTAAAAAAACAAATATTTAATTGGGTCTTAAAACTCTTTAAATGGACTCAAAATATTTTATGGGCTTAAAATACAATTAATCATCATGAATAATTAATTGGGCTTTAGAATATCATTTCGAAAGACAATTTTGGATTGGTTCTTTGGATTGCTCTTCCCTTGGGTTGCGCCAACTAATACCGCGGTATGTTTCATCATTGGACCCTTAAATGGGGAGACACAATTATGTGTCTAAAGGCAGTCTTCGATAATTTCCATTAATTCGAGAAACTTCTTAGAGTTGGAACCCTTTTAGGTTGCCGATTCAATTTTTCGTAGTAGCATTGTTTTTTATCAGGCGGAGGAATTCCAAGATGAGAGTATGCCATTTGATGATTTTGTAGGAGAAATTCCAAAATTTACTACTTTTTCATCCATTACTCCAGTAATAAAGGAACTCTAGGGTTTGAATTAGCGGGAATCTGTGGAAAAAATTTACACAAGCATGATATGGCTCCAAATTTTGAATGTACACTATCTAGAATATACAATATCCTAATTTTAAATGTATACTATCCAAAACTGAATATGCATTGTCCTATTTTTGAATGTATAGTATCCACAATCCAGTTTTTAAATGTACACTATCAAAGTTTTTAATGTACATTGTCCTATTTTTACATGTACACTACCCATATTTTGCACGTACGTTATCCTATTTTTGAAAGTACACTTGCACAAATTCATTGGTTCCATTTTTGTATTTAGTCTATGTCTCTATCCAAGTTTCAAAACTTGGTGCATTTTCATTTCCTCCCCTCTCACATGATACACTCAGAAATTTACTTCCACTCAATGATGAATTTTAGCCGTTGATGAATTGTTTAAGCTCTCCTTTTCAACTGTTCTTCAATTTTGCAAAGCATAAATTTAATGGAGTTTACTTTCATTTCAAGAAGAAAGTTGTGATGATAGTTGGATGTGTTTAGGAATCGTCTCCATCTGTTCCTCCAACATCATATGTTCATTTTCCTTGTTGGGATGTGAGCTTCCTTCTCCTTCTCCTTCTCTCTTCTATCTTCTGATTTATGTGACTTTTGGGTCTGCATTTATTATTTCTTTAACATACTTCTAGCTATAGTTTAATAGATAAGAGCAAAAAGTAATTGAGAGTTTAGTATGTTTGCAGGTGAGAACAAATGAGTATGTAACTTTCAAATGAGTGTGTATATTTTTTACAAATGAAAAATGAACATCATATATTAACGGATGATTACGTTTGTTTACAAATGTGTATATTATTTTTCAAATGAGTATGTATGAGTGAAGAAAGTTGACACTTTCTAATCAAAGTGAAAATAAAGTTTCAAACTTTCTTGGAAAGCTTTGTTGCTCAACAAGCAAAATGTGTTTGCTGTAATTTTCTATTACACCTCAATAACGGCGCCCTTGTGTATATTACAACCTAATCTAGGAAAACTTTACATCACTATTTATACAAACCTTAACCAATCAAAAGGAGAAACAACAACAGTTATACAGAAGCTAAAAGACAAAAGAAATATCGTCCTAGGTGTAAGTAAAACAAAAAAAACAGCTATACAATGAAAACTTAGGTGAAACTAATCACCATAAAGCATTTGCACTAATGACTGCTAATGATTTGTTAGTGCTATTTTCTTCAACCCCTCCCCCCTTAAGTTGGACTTTGTCTATCATTGTAGACACATAATCGTGTCTCCCTATTTAAGCATCCGATGATGAAACATACCGTGGTCTTAATTGATCCGACCCAAGGGCATATCAGTCTGAAAAGCCATTCAAAACCATTTCGAAAAGTGTTTAAGTCCTATTTTAAGGCCAAATTATTTATTCATGATAAATAATTGTATTTGAGCTCAATTCTTTGAAAAGCCCAATTAATTGATTTATTTTAATAAATAAATATTTTCAAAAGATATTTTTTTAAATAAGATTTTATCCCGTAAAATCAGATATCCGTCATTAAAGGATAAAAGAAATCTTTTAAAACACGTTTTAAATAAAGTTGGCAAAGGCACGGCAGGAGCCAGGCTGGTGCGCCAAGCGCACAAACCTGCGCCTGGCGCACGTCTGTGCGTCTGGCGCAGATCTGTCCACCTGTGTCAAGTGCACTAATCTGCACTTGACACGTGGATTTCTGACTCATTCAGAGTCCTGCGTCAAGCGTGGCTCTCTGCTTAAGACGCGAATTTCTTTCTTATCTTTTAAAAAAGCGCGTACCACGTGTACACTTTTTACTGGTCATGCCGCGTCATGCACTTGCCACGTCAGCTGCATCAGACGCAGATGGCGCGTGAAGCGCAGTGTCGTTTTCCCTATAAATAGGCATGATTTCCGTACAGATTAAAGGACGGATTTTTACATATAACACTCGATGAATACTTACGAATTCTCTCTCCGAACTACGAAACTTCTTTACAAAACTCATACCTTTCAAACACAAATACATTCAATCTACATACTTTTAGACATTCAGATTTTCAGGCTTCACGATTGCTCGTCCCGAAGGTTGTTAATCTTGCAGACCCAAGCCACGGTATAATCCTGAGGGTCCTTAAATAAATTATTTTTATATTGAAGTTACTAACAGTTTTCTTTCCTGATGTAGAGCTTTAATGTAAAATCGCTATACTGTATATTCTAACCCTTTTTCTATACTTTCTTTTATTTTATTTTATTATTATTCATGTCTTTGTATATTATATGCCTGCCTGATCATTCTATGTCTATTATATGATTGTCCTGTTTCAATGCTTTTATCACCCACATGTTATTTTTGCTAATCAAAGACCTAAAGAATTGTTCTAACATTAATCAGATTAATTTGGACAACTTGCTAGGTTTCCTGTAATTTGATTGCATAATAACTTGTCACTAAAAGTTAGTTTTTTTATGTGTTTCCTGAAGCAACCTAGACTAATTATTTTTAGGGTGTATAAATATATTATATGATTATTCTCTGGCATAAAATCTGCAATGAATCGATATTTAGTAGAGGTCAGTAATGGGCAATATGGTTCCCGACTGTGTTGTAACCTCACCCCCGAACTCAATCTTTGGTTCACTTTGACCATCTATGGAGTTAGGAAGGGGAAATCTACATTGGATAATTTGTCCCTATGTTTTTTCCATATCCAATTAGGTTTATGATTCTTCCTAAAAAGAATTGTTGGCGACTTATTTCAATTCAAAACAATTTTCAATGAAACTTAACAGTGGGGTAGTCAAATCTAATACGCGCTCACCCCGCGTAGGCGAAATAAAAACACGCCTACAATCATACAAAGGCCTAACTTGCGACAAAGATAAGTATGTTGAGCTTCAGAGAGGTACTTTGTCATGATATCTTCTAGTTGGAGTGAAGATTTGATGTAGGATGTACTGATGAACCCTTCCTCAATATGCTCTAGGACATAATGACAGTCTAACTTTAGGTGCTTAGTCCTTTCATAATACACTGGATTCTGAGCAATATAGTGTGCACCCTTGTTGTCACAGTATAGGCTTACAGGATGAGGGATGGAAAGAGTAAGATCTTCAATGATATCATCTATCCAAACCAACTCACTTGTTTGGGACATGGATCTATATTCAGATTCAGCTGAAGACTTTGAGACAGTTTTCTATTTCTTAGTCTTCCAAGATACAAGGCATCCTCCCAAAAATACACAATAACCAGTAAGGGACCTGCCACTGAAGGCACGGGCTCCCCAATCAGCATGACAAAATCCAGTCATAGTCAAGGCTGACTCAGCTGGATAATAAAGACCTTGAGTGATGTTTCCTTTAAGATATTTTACTACATGCATAGTAGCATCCCAGTGAGGTTGTCTAGGACAACTCATGAATTGACTCAGTTGTTGTACTGAGTATGACAAGTCAGGTCTACTAAGGTTAAGGTAGAGAAGCCTACCTATGAGTCTTCTAAATTGCTCAGGATGTTTCATCACCTCACCTTGGTCTGTGGAGAGTTTGATACCTTTAGGAAAAGGAAATTTTGCTGCTTTGCAATCTAATAACCCTGAATCAGCAACAATGTCCAGAGCATACTTCCTTTGGTGAAGAATAATGCCTTCAGAGTTCCTAGCTACTTCCAATCCAAGGAAGTATCTCATTTCACCTAGATCCTTCACAGAAAAGGCATCATCTAGAGCTCTTTTAATCACTTCAATATAATCTATGTCATCACCTGTTATTAAAAGATCATCCACATAAAATAGTATGATGCATAATCCCATTTTCTTTTCTACAAAAAAGTGAATAGTCCCTCTTGGATTGCTTGAATTTTCTATGGACAATAACCACAAGCAATCAAATTACTTGCAGAAGAGGATGTTAGCAGATAGGTGCAAACAACTCAGACAAAGCACATAATGATGCAATGATGCAAACTTAGACTCTCTAAGGATGCAAGAGACGCCATGCAAGGATTAAGGTTATGCAAAGATAAGGGATGACTCGTCATGCAAGGTCAGGGTTGTGCAAGACTAGAATGTATGAAATGCAATGCAAGGTCAGGGTTTTGCAAAGCTGCAATGCAAGGTCAGGATTGTGCACGGCTAGAAGATGTGTAGAATGATAGAATGAGCAGGATTGAATAGAAATGCATAGAATGATTTTTGAAAATCGTTTTTAGTAAATGATTGGGGTCCGCAAACGAGGTCCGCGGATTACAACTCTGCGGGAATTTGATTTGAATTGGAGGAACCACCACACGTAGGAAGCCCCCACTTTGGGTGAGCTTGCCTTGAATTAGGCTTGATCCTTGATTGAAATGTAGTTGATTTGATATTGCAATGTAGTTGCTATGTCTTGAACATTGAAAGTTTTCACTGAAATTGATATGGGCAAAGTCAAGTATCGCCAGAGACCATGGAATTGTCGAAGAGTCCTTCGGGGAAAACGAGAGTTTAGATTGAAAAATAAAAAGTTTGAATTTGTGACTTAAATAAATGTAGGTGGGAAAAGGCTTTGACGAGGCTAGGTTCAAACTCGAGTCTATGTCGGGATCTAGAAAGAGATTATGCTCCTAAATTCTAGAAAATTAAATCATTAGACCATGACTAATTTTATTTTATTTTAGTGGTCGGACCTCGAGATGAGGATTCTTACGTATCCTTGCGAAATCAGACCATTCGTAGTTCCAGATCTGATTTCTTTTTTTTTGTCATTATATTTTTTGTGCCCTAACTTTTGCCTAGGCCGCCCTTTCAGATTTTCAACCTAGCGGGCTTGGACATATCTTGAAAAAGGAGTTAGGATTGATGAAAAGTTGAAAGGTTTAAGGCTTAGCTTGAGGCTTAGATGAAGGTTGAATTGGTTGGACTAAGGTAAGGGTTATTGATTTGGATTATATGGTTAAAGTTTTGATAGATTGAAAGGATTTAAATGAGGGGTAGAACTTGTGTGCAAGCCCCCTAGCTTAACTTTTTATTTCTTTGCCATTGGCTTTTTCTTTTTGAATCTTTTCTTTTTGTCCTGTGCGTTTCTTTTGCTTTTGCTTTTTTTTTTCGCACTTTGATTTTTTTCACTATTTTTTTTTATTTTGCCTGGCATTGATTTTTTTGTGTAGTAGGGCTTGCATACAAGCTATTGGTTTAGGGTATTAGAAGGCTTGAAGGATATTTGTGGAGCTTTGATTAATGGAGGGATTGTTTGGTTTATGAAAGATAATGGAGGGGAGAAGGGAATAACTCCTGATCCAAAGTATGTCCATTTCTTTTCATTTTTTTTTATTTCGGATCTTTTTTATTATTGTTAGTCAAGTTCATTAGGTGATTTGAGTTTCATCATTGAATTAGAAGCATACTTAAAATGATGGAAGACCAATGAAAATGAAAATGAAATTCTTTTATTAATTAGAAATAAATAGAACAAGGCTCATTAGAAATAAAAAACCTAAATGACATAGACTTGACCAGAAGGGAAATGAAAGAGCTAGGGGAGGGACTCTCCGACTCGACCTAGAAAACTAGCGCTAAATGACTAAGTCCTCTGCATTATTTAGGCATTTCCCAAGGGGTTGCCGCTAATGTTGACTTTTGCCGCAGGTGGAATTGGTAATCTACCGTCTTCAACCATATCCTGCATATGATGCTTTAAAGTCCAGCATTGTGATGTCAGATGCCCATTCCCTTGATGGTACTTGCAGTAGGAATTTGGATTCCATCTACTGGATCTCTTCTCAAGAGGAGGGTCCGGAGTAGGGCCAAGAGCCTGAAGTGCTCCCATTGCATGAAGCCTAGTGAAGGCTTCTTCTAGAGACATGCCTAAAGGAGTGAATGTCTTTTGAGGGCCTTGATAGCCTTTCTTGTCAGTAGTTAGAGCATTGATGTCGCTGCTTTTAGAGGTAGAAGGGTTAGTATTACTCTTCTTGAAAGAGTTATTGTTGTTAGAACCCTTGTTCTTGTTAGCCTGTACCTCTTCTTCAATCAGCAGGCCCACCTTATAGAGCTTCGTGAATGACTCTATAGGTTGGAACTTGATATGATCCCTATACTTGGGCTACAGTTACGGATCACCAATCGGACTTGAACCTCTTGGGATGGCCTGTTAGTCATTTGCGCAGCCTTTTCCCTCCATCTGTTAAGGAAGGTGACAAAGTCTTTGTTGGAATTCTGCTTAGTTAATTCCAACTCACGAAGGCCAATGGGAAGCTGAGTATTGTAGATGTATTGTTTGTGGAACTCTTCTCTGATGTAGTCCCAGTCATTCAGCTTGGCTTTGTTTAGTGACATGAACCACTTGGATGGATGTGAATCCAAGGTTAAAGGAAAGACATAAGCAAACAGGTCCTTGCTCTGCCCTTGAGAGCCATAGAGATGGAGAAAGCTCTCAAGTGGTCATCTGGGTCTTCGACCCCCTTGAGTTTTGGGAGGTCACCCAATGTTACCTTTTTAGGGAGTTTGTCCCTCAGTTCAGGATCAATGATGTCATGGCCATGAGCCTGACCCTCAAGCGCAGGAATTAACTGGATCAATTGCTCGAGTTTTTCAAACCGCAAATCTGTGTTGGTTTTGAATGGTGGTGGAGTGTCGCCTTGCTCGTCCTCTTCAGTTAGCTTCTCCCTCAGCGCCTTCATTTCTTTGTCTTGTTCCTCAAGACGTGAGTTCATCAGTTGAAGTTGGGCCATAATGGCACTGAGCTGTTCATTAGTGTCCCCCATTTCAGATGATGCTTCAGAAGAGTCAGAGGATTCGTCTGAAAATGTGAGGATGCGTTTGACGAGTCTAGGAGTAGGTCGACCTTGTATCCTCTCTATCGGGCGCTCCCAAATTTTAATCTCACGATCCGTTCTGAACAGAAATCGAATGGACCTCGTAAATTTTTAGAAATGATGCTTTCAAAATGAGAAATGAGAATGAGGGATGGAGAAATGGAGATAAGAAATGGGGATGAAAAATGGAAGGTGAAATGGAAACGGGAAATGATTAGAGATGGGCATGATTATGGTTATGATGGTGACATGGGCCTAACTATATGCAGATGTAAATGACTGGACTAGACTGGACTATGCAAGCGGACTGGACTAGACTTGGCAAATAGACTAGGCTCAAAAGGATTGTCTACGCTAGCTTCGTTAGGCTTAGGAAGGAATTGGCTTCGCCAGACTTGATGATTTGGTATTGTTATAGATGTAAGATAAGAGTAGTTTCACTAAACTCGGAGGGTGCCTTTATGGTCTTGGGGTGACTAGCTTCACTAGATCAATGGGTGTCGTTATGGTCTTACGGGTGACTAGCTTAGCTAAGTCAAAGGGGTGCCGCTATGGTCTTACAGGGATGACTAGCTTAGCTAAGTCAAAGGGGTGTCGTTATGGTCTTACAGGGGTGACTAGCTTAGCTAAGTCAAAAGGGTGCCGTTATGGTCTTACAGGGATAACTAGCTTAGCTAAGTCATAAGGGGTGCCGTTATGGTCTTACAGGGATGACTAGCCTAGCTAAGTCAAATGGGTGCCGTTATGGTCTCACAGAGATGACTAGCCTAGCTAAGTCAAAGGGGTGCCGTTATGGTCTTACAGAGATGCTAGCTTAGCTAAGTCAAAGGGGTGCCGTTATGGTCTTACAGGGATGCTTGCTTCGCTAGACTTAATGGTTTGGACTTCGTCCTATATGGATTTGGAATTGGACTGGATTGACTTTGGAAATGAGTTGGACCTTATGTGGACCTAATTCTGGACTTAGTCCTATATTGGTTTGACGTTAGACTTGAAAATGCACATGGGCTTGATATTGGATTGGAATAGAGATGGATTAGACTTGGACTGGAATTGACATAGACTAGGGTTCACATAAAGATGCAAATAGGCCTAGGTTTTGACAGGAGCTAGACTTATATGGGCCTAAGATGGACTCTAATGCTAGCGGGCCTAATATGAATGCATGAACTCGAATTAGATGGACCCTATATGAATTCAAAATGGACTCTAATGCATATGGGCCTAGAATGAATGCAAAGATGGGTTGGATTTGGATAATGGGATTGGATTTGAATGAAGGTGTTTAGAATGGGCTTAGAATTTTTGAAATTCGTTTTTGAAAGGAACCCCTTTGTTTTATCTTTTGTTAGGAAAAGATGATGGAATAATTTTGAAAAATGTTTTTTGCAAATGTCGTGTATGATGATGATGATTAGTAAATGCTTTTTTGAAAAAGTTAAAAAGAAGAGGGTGTAGGATTGATTTTGAAAAAATATAATATTTTGAAATTTGATTGAATATGGTAAGGTAGGATTGACAGGGAAGATTAGTTAAATAACAGAGAGAAAGTGGGAAGAGGTAGACATGCATGATGACTCTAATTCTACATGACCATTTTAGATGCACTTTTTAGGAAGACTTGGCCTTGCATGAAAAGACTGAGTTTTTTGAATTAGGTGGGATTCCTAAATTGACCATTTTTTATTACGCGAACGCAGACAGATCGAACATAGGACCGAACATAAGATCGACCACTACGACGAATAAATCAAGGAAAAGCATGCGATGCACAGACTGCGGGCTACACAGCATTGCTGCGCCCGACGCACAGTCGTGCGTCTGGCGCGGGAGTGGTGCGTCAGGCGCACTACTCCCCGACATGTTTTTTCGGGGATTTAGGCGACGAATTGGCCGATTGACGAATTTTTTTTCTTATTTGTTAGACGCGATTTTAGGACCGACACATAATAATGATAATTTGACAAAATAATAGCAGGCAAGAATACAGGCAAATGTCATATAACATGGATGCAAAAGTTCCAACCTAAAGTCCAATTCTATGTTTGAAACTATTGATCAGGTTTAGGTTCAGTCTGAAAAGGGTCCATGACTAAGAGATTGATCCCACGCTTCGTACCCCGACTTAAAGAGGTGGCCACGTGTAAGACGCACTCCAGTCTCAAGTCAGGAACAAGAGAACAATGCCATGGTTGGGTAGGTTTGCTTATGACTAAGATCCAACACTATCGCTCAGGAAGCTTTTTGGAAGGACAAAGCGCAAACCCCTCGTGGGTGACCTCACACATAGAACATGTGCTAATGAGGCAAGGTAGATTGTCCTTATGGTGGCTGAACAATAGCCATGCATATGCAAAACTGTATATTATTCAAAGGCATAAAAATAAGAATGAATCATATTTTTTAAGTTTCACCCACTCATTTAAAAAAGGAAAATTTATCAGAAACAACCTTTTATAAGACACTTTTTGTCAGAAACAACCTTTTAAATTTTTTTTGTCAAGACAAACCTTAAACCAAAATTTTTTTGTCACATTAAACCTGATGACGTCACTCCGGCATTGACCATAGGTTTCTGGCGTTGACTCGGTTTTTCACACTTTTTTGCCCAGATTTCCGGCGTTGGCTCACCGCTTTTTCTCCCTTCTCTTCTCCTCTCTCCCTCCATCTCCCTCAGACACGGAAATCATCAAACTCCTCATCCTAAAAAACCCAACTCATCCCCGATGAATTCCTTGACTTAGTCTTAACCTTCCCGCAAAACCCCGCACAAATTTGGTACCAGTTTATCACTGTCTCGCTGGCCAAGACGAGCAGGAGGTGGCTGGGGTTTTAGATGGTGGTGGATATGGAGGTGGAGGAGGTTGGGTGGAGAGAGAAAGAAGAGGATGACACTTATGGAGGAAGGACAGAGGGAGAGTCCGAAAGGGAGGCCGTGCTGACGCCGGTGAAGGGTGGGGCCGTGGGGAATGGTCCGGTGGATAGCTAGGTGTCCGAAAATGGGGAAAAAGTGTGAATTTTTTTTGTTGTCATTAACTGAGTCAACGCCGGAAACCTATGGTCAATGCCTTAATTTTTTAATGTGACGTCATCGGGTTTAATGTGACAAACAAATTTTGGTTTAAGGTTTGTCTTGACAAAAAAAATTTTAAAAGGTTGTTTCTGACAAAAAGTGTCTTATAAAAGGTTGTTTCTGACAAATTTTCCTTTAAATTTTTTTTTTAAATCCTCCCTAGTGGAGTCGTCAAATTGTAGGCGTGTTTTTATTTCGCCTACGCGGGGTGAGCGCGTATTAGATTTAACTACCCCATTGTAAGGTTTAATTGAAAATTGTTTTGAATTGAAAGAAGTCGCCAACAATTCTTTTTAGGAAGAATCATAAACCTAATTGGATATGGAAAAACATAGGGACAAATTATCCAATGTAGATTTCCCCGTCCTGGCTCCATAGATGGTCAAAGTGAATCAAAGATTGAGTTCAGGGGTGAGGGTACAACACAGTCAGGAACCATATTGCCAATTGCTGGCTTCTACTAAATATCGATTCATTGCAGATTTTATGCTAGAGAATAATCATATAATATTTTTATACACCCTAAAAATAATTAGTCTAGGTTGGTTCAGGAAACACATAAAAAGACTTACTTTAAGTGACACGTTATTATGCAATCAAATTACAGGGAACCTAGCAAGTTGTCCAAATTAATCTGATTAATGTTAGAACAATTCTTTAGGTCTTTGATTAGCAAAAATAACATGTGGGTGATAAAAGCATTGAAACAGGTTAATCATATAATAGGCATAGAATGATCAGGCAGGCATATAATATACAAAGACATGAATAATAATAAAATAAAATAAAAGAATGTATAGAAAAAGGGTTATAATATACTATATAGCGATTTTACATTAAAGCTCTACATCAGGAAAGAAAACTGTTAGTAACTTCAATATAGAAATAATTTATTTAAGGACCCTCAGGATTATACCGTGGCTTGGGTCTGCAAGATTGACAACCTTCGGGACGAGCAATCGTGAAGCCTGAAAATCTGAATGTCTGAAAGTATGTAGATAGAATGTATTTGTGTTTGAAAGGTATGAGTTTTGTAAAGAAGTTTCGTAGTTCGTAGAGAGAATTCGTAAGTATTCGTCGAGTGTTATATGTAAAAATTTGTCCTTTTATCTATACGGAAATCATGCCTATTTATAGGGAAAACGACATTGCGCTTCACGCGCCATCTGCGTCTGATGCAGCTGACGTGGCAAGCGCATGACGCGGCATGACCAGTAAAAAGTGTACACGTGGTACGCGCTTTTTTAAAAGATAAGAAAGAAATTCGCGTCTCAAGCTGAGAGCCACGCTTGACGCAGGACTCTGAATGAGTCAGAATTCCACGTGTCAAGTGCAGATTAGTGCACTTGACACAGGTGGATAGATCTGCGCCTGACGCACAGACGTGCGCCAGGCGCAGGTTTGTGCGCTAGGCGCACCAGCCTGGCTCCTGCCGTGCCTTTGCCAGCTTTATTTAAAACGTGTTTTAAAAGATTTCTTTTATCCTTTAATTACGGATATCTGATTTTACGGGATAAAATCTAATTTAAAAAAATATCTTTTGAAAATATTTATTTATTAAAATAAATTAATTAATTATCAATTAATTAGGCTTTTTAAAGAATTGGGCTCAAATACAATTATTTAGCATGAATAAATAATTGGGCCTTAAAATATGACTTAAATACTTTTTGAAATGGTTTTAAATGGCTTTTCAGACTGATATGCCCTTGGATCGGACCAATTAAGACCACAGTATGTTTCATCATCGGATCCTTAAATGGGGAGACACGATTATGTGTCTACAATGATAGACAAACTCCAACTTAAAGGGGGGGGGGGTTGAAGAAAATAGCACTAACAAATCATTAGCAGTCATTAGTGCAAATGCTTTATGGTGATTAGTTTCACCTAAGTTTTCATTGTATAGCTGTTTTTTTTTGTTTTACTTACACCTAGGATATTTCTTTTGTCTTTTAGCTTCTGTATAGCTGTTGTTGTTTCTCCTTTTGATTGGTTAAGGTTTGTATAAATAGTGATGTAAAGTTTTCCTAGGTTAGATTGTAATATACACAAGGACACCGTTATTGAGGTGCAATAGAAAATTACAGCAAACACATTTTGCTTGTTGAGCAACATAGCTTTCCAAGAAAGTTTGAAACTTTATTTTCACTTTGATTAGAAAGTGTCAACTTTCTTCACTCATACATACTCATTTGAAAAATAATATACACATTTTTAAACAAACGTAATCATCCGTTAATATATGATGTTCATTTTTCATTTGTAAAAAATATACACACTCATTTGAAAGTTACATACTCATTTGTTCTCACCTGCAAACTTACTAAACTCTCAATTACTTTTTGCTCTTATCTATTAAACTATAGCTAGAAGTATGTTAAAGAAATAATAAATGCAGACCCAAAAGTCACATAAATCAGAAGATAGAAGAGAGAAGGAGAAGGAGAAGGAGAAGGAAGCTCACATCCCAACAAGGAAAATGAACATAAGATGTTGGAGGAACAGATGGAGACGATTCCCAAACACATCCAACTATTAAATTTAGGATTTTTTAACTGGAATAATATAAACTTTGGCCCGTTCTCTCGCAATAATACAAACTTTTGATTATTTTTTAATAATACAAACTTTATGTCAAAATTCCTCCAGTAGGTCATGACCGGTTCCTAACTTGTTGGTGCAGGTAAAATTCATACAGATGGAGACGATTCCCAAACACATCCAACTATTAAATTTAGGATTTTTTAACTGGAATAATATAAACTTTGGCCCGTTCTCTCGCAATAATACAAACTTTTGATTATTTTTTAATAATACAAACTTTATGTCAAAATTCCTCCAGTAGGTCATGACCGGTTCCTAACTTGTTGGTGCAGGTAAAATTCATACATGGCACTCCCTAAGACACGTGTCGCTTGCTTATTGGTTGATTTTTTAAATTTTTATTTAAATTTGAAAAACAAAAAAAAACTTTTTTTTTTCTTTCTCCTTCACCCACCCCACCCCACCATGCCCAGCCTTCGGCCTTTCCCTTAGCCTCTCTCTCTCTCTCTTCGTCTTCCCCCCTCCCCCGTCGAGCCCCGGAACCCCACGCCCCGTCGCGAGCCCGGAACCCCACCCCTCCCCAACCCCCGTCGATTCCCCCCCAACCCCGTCGGCTCGAGCCCAAAACCCCACCCTCCTCAACCCCCGTCGAATTCCCCCCAACCCCCGTCGGACTCGAGCCCCGGAACCCCACCCCTCCCCAACCCCCGTCGAATTCCCCCAACCCCCGTCGAATTCGAGCCCAGAACCCCACGCCCCGTCTTCTCTCTCACTCTCTCTCCTCATTTTTCTGTTCTGAGAAAAACCCACTTCATTTTTGAAGATAACTTTTCTAGGTTTCCATTTTTACACTTAAAGACCTTATCTTTGCCTTAGTTTTTCAGTTTTTCTTCATCCCATTTGAGTTTATGTGGAAGTAATAGAAATGGGTTGTTGATTTTTCCTTTTTTTGGGTTAATTTTAGTGGTGGGGGGTTGTTTTTGGACCCACTTGATTGAGCTTGTAAGTTTAATCCTTTAATGGTGGTTGTGGTTGGGTTTTGTATATTTCGGGGGTGAGGTGGCTTCGGTGGTGGTTGTGGGGTGGTTTCGGTGGTGGTTGTCGGGTGGGGGAGGGGGCCGGGTTTCGTGGTTTTCGAGGGTGGGGTCCGCGGGTTGCTTTCGGGGGGTGGTTGTGGGTTGGTTTTGGTGGTGTCCGTGGGGTGGGGTGGGGGGTTTCTTTGGGTGGGGGGGTTTTCGGTGGTGGGGATCGTGGGTTAGTTTCGGTGGGTGGTTGTGGGTTGGTTTCGGTGGTGGTTGTGGGGTGGGGGAGGGGGTGGCTGTGGGGTGGGGGGAGGGGGTGGTGGCGTGGGTTGGTTTCGGGGTGGTGGTTGTGGGGTGGGGGGGGGGGCCGAGGTGGTTCGGGTGGGTGGGGGGTTGGGGGGAGGAGGGAGAAAGAAGAAATATCATTTTGTAATTTCTTTTTACCTGTTTTACAGGTTACAAGTCAACTTGACCTATTGGAGGAATTTTGGCCTAAAGTTTGTATTATTAAAAAATAATCAAAAGTTTGTATTATTGCGAGAGAACGGGCCAAAGTTTGTATTATTGTGGTTAAAAAATCCTTAAATTTATGCTTTGCAAAATTGAAGAACAGTTGAAAAGGAGAGCTTAAACAATTCATCAACGGCTAAAATTCATCATTGAGTGGAAGTAAATTTTCTGAGTGTAGCATGTGAGACATAGAGTAAATACAAAAATGGAACCAATGAATTTGTGTAAGTGTACTTTCAAAAATAGGATAATGTACGTGCAAAATACTCATTTGCTAAATTTTTTTTATAAGGTAAGGAGAAACCTTGACAAGTTGGGGGGAATAAAGGGGATCCCAACTTACTAAGGGTGAGAATCGATCTCAGGACCTCCTGGAACCGGGAGGGAAGCTCTAACCACTACGCTATCCCTCACTCTCATACTCATTTGCTAAATGTCGCCCTGAAATATCCTGGTAACGCCCTGTATAAATACATGTACATGTATTTATACTCTAACATTCACTCTCCCACTCTCCCACTCTCCCACTCTCTTTCACTCTCTTCACTCTCAATGAACTCCCATCAAGATCTTCGGCGACATAACTCCGGCGACATAACTCCGGTAACATTTCCGGCCAATTTTCCGGTCACTTCTCATCACAATAACTCCGGCGACATAACTCCGGCAACATCTCCGGCAACCTTTCCGTTTACATTAAGTGCAACTTTTCCGGCCAAAAAAAAAGGACTATAATAACTTAAAAATACCGAAAAAATGCATAGGCGCCTAATTTAGGCACCCGAACCTGTGGTCAGGCGCCTAAATTAGGCGCCCAACCACAGGTACAGGCGCCTAAATTAGGCGCCCAACCATAGGTACAGACACCTAAATTAGGCGCCTGGGAAATTTTTCGACATTTTCATGTCAATTTCTGGTAAATTTTACTCTATTATGAGATGTTCTAGTAAAGCTAAATAAAATCGGCCAAAATAGGGACTGAAACAAAAAATGATTACACTAAACCCCATGTATTGTAAGTTTTTCGAAGCGCCAGGTTCAAGATATTCTATCAGTTTTATTCGAATTTTTTTAATTACATTAGCGTTTGTGTGGTCAACGCCGGTAAACACCTTGGTCAATGCCGGAAATCTTGAGAGAGAATGAAAGTGAATAAAGAAAGTGTGGTGGGATTGTGTGGAAAACATGGACATGTGGGAGTTTAAATAAAGAAAGGGAAAGAGGAAAGGAGGGAATGGGGAAATACAACCCATGTATTTTTGTACAAAAATACAGGGCGTTACCAGGAAATTTCAGGGCGACATTTAGCAAAACCCGCAAAATATGGGTAGTCTACATGTAAAAATAGGACAATGTACATTAAAAACTTGGATAGTGTACATTTAAAAACTGGATTGTGGATACTATACATTCAAAAATAGGACAATGCATATTCAGTTTTGGATATTATACATTTAAAATTAGGATATTGTATATTCTAGATAGTGTACATTCAAAATTTGGAGCCATATCATGCTTGTGTAAATTTTTTCCACAGATTCCCGCTAATTCAAACCCTAGAGTTCCTTTTTTACTGGAGTAATGGATGAAAAAGTAGCAAATTTTGGAATTTCTCCTACAAAATCATCAAATGGCATACTCTCATCTTGGAATTCCTCCGCCTAATAAAAAACAATGCTACTACGAAAAATTGAATCGGTAACCTGAAAGGGTTCCAACTCTAAGACGTTTCTCGAATTAATGGAAATTATCGAAGACTACGTACCAGTAGACACATAATCGTGTCTCCCCATTTAAGGGTCCAATGATGAAACATACCGCGGTATTAGGTGGCGCGACCCAAGGGAAGAGCAATCCAAAGAACCAATCCAAAATTGTCTTTCGAAATGATATTCTAAAGCCCAATTAATTATTCATGATGATTAATTGTATTTTGAGCCCATAAAATATTTTGAGTCCATTTAAAGTGTTTTAAGAGCCCAATTAAATATTTATTATTTAAATATATATTTATATTTTTTTTCATTATCTTTGATAAATATTTTAAATACAAATCAGATTTTTATTCCGTAAAATTCAATCTCCGGATTTTAAGGATAGAAAAGTATCTTCAAAGCACGCGTTTAATAAAAAACTGAAATATGCGCCGGACACGGCGTCCGCGCTCAGCGCGCCACGTGCGTCCAACACATTGGCCAGAGCACGTCAGGCGCGCCAATGAGCGCCTGACACGTGGGTTTGTGACTCACACAGAGTCTTGCGCCTGGCGCAGACCCTGTGTGAGACGCAAGTTTATTATTATCTTTTTAAATACACGTACACACGTGTACGAGTTTGATTGGGCTGGCCGTGTCAGGCACACCAATGTGCGTCAGGCGCAGGTTAGTGCGTAAGGCGCACACTCTTTTTTCCTATAAATACTTGTGATTTCCCGAATTACGGACGGATTTTTGATTTATTATTTCACGAACAGAAAAACTCTCGAATACTTATGAATTAAATTACGAACACTCAAACACAAATACTTCAATTACTTTTCCAATTTCTGGTCATACTACGTTCTTAGTTCCACGATTGCTCCGCCTAAAGATCGTTGCGCTCTTCAACCTAAGTCGCATAGGTATAATGCCTGAGGATCCTTGAATAATTCAATTATATTTGTTGCTTTGAAGTTACTTACAATTTATTCCTGATGTAGATCTTTAATTAATAATCGTTCTATGTATATTCTAATCCCTTTTCTATACTTTATTTTATATTCATGTTATTATTATTCATATCTATGTATATTATATGCTTGCCTGATTGTTCTATTCATATTATATGATTGTCCTGATTTATTATTTTTATCACCCGCATGTTATTTTTGCTAATCTAGACCTAAAGAACTGTTCTAATATTAATCAGATAATTTGGACAACTTGTTAGGTTCCTTGTAATATTGATTGCTTAATAATATATCACTAAAAATTAGTCTTTTATGTGTTTCCTGAACCAACCCAGACTAAATTATTTTTAGGGTGTATAAAATATTATATGATTATTCTTTGGCATAAAATTTGTTATGAATCGATATTTAGTAGAGGTCAACAATGGGTGAATATGGTTCATTATGACCGTGTTCGTACCCTCGCCCCCGAACTCAATCTTTGGTTCATTTTGACCATCTATGGAGTCAGGACGGGGAAATCTACATTGGGTAAGTCCCACAATTTGTCCCTACGGTTTCCCATATCCAATTAGGTTTATGATTATTCCTTTAAAGAATTGTTGGCGACTTCAAAACAATTTTCAATAAAACCTTAACAATGGGGTAGTCAAATCAAATACGTGCTCACACCACGTAGGCGAAATAAAAACACGCCTACACTACCATATGTGCTGTTGTAGTGGATTGTACAGTGAGGTTTTTGGAGAATGTGGATGAAAATAGTCGAGAGACAAGTTTGGAACTTAGGCTTCTATTTTTGTTTTTGTACTTTTGGAAAGAAGGTGGGGGTAGGCCAAAGAATGTTTCTTTGGGAACTGTTTGCTCTATTTCCACCTTCTTCACTCCAATTTTGACATATAAATACCCACCCTTTTCCTTCTTGAAAGTAGACTAAGGTTGTCTTTCATAAATATTTTTTTTTAAGAATTTAAATTGCTTGAAAAAATTTGACAAAAAGTCTTGTGTGGACCTGATTCATACTAATATTAGCGTGGACCAAAGGCCTCACACATGTAAATTGTATTGCCCAGCCAAAATAAATGATTGAGACTCAGTCAAGGGAGGAGATGAAGAGTTGCTAGTAACGACCCCATCAGACACAGGAACACAAAGTGTCTCCTTAATCTTCTCTGTATCCCTTCGCATGAACATAAATAACTCATACACGCACTTTCATAAAAAGTCAAAGTAACTATTTCGACAAAAAGGACACCATGAGATATTTAGTATAGATCAAACTAAGTAATCAAATTCATAATAAGATAATCTACATATTAGTAACTATGTCTTCAATTTGGTCACTATATATTTTAATAGATAAAACCATAGTGACATTTTCTTATATCATAGTAACCCTAAAAATATGAAGTTTTTAAAATTAAACATGAAAGAGAGCTAATTACAACATCCAAACCATAAATCAAGCCATCTTCTTTTTTGTCATGAGGCATTAGTCTTCTATTTCTTCCTTTTCTCCTCATCTGCCATCTTTTTCTTGTCATCAGCCACTAGTCTTCTTTTTTCTCTTTAATGGCCTTCTTCCTCATCTCTTCAACATCCTTAAAATATATTAACCCTTCTAGACTCGAATTCTGGCAACTAGCAAGAACATCACCCTAAAACCGTTCATATCAGACAACACCAAAGCAGCAATAATTTGAGCTTGTGGAAGACGCCTAATTGGAGCATAAACAAGTTTTTGCAGTTGATCATCAATATCAACATTATTATCATCAAACTTAGAACGTTTATAGAATGCAGGATCTCCACATCTATGAAAAATATAAATCGAAAGATTAACCAAATAGGCTCTGTTCTTTTGAAAAATATAAATCGAAAGATTAACCAAATAGGCTCTGTTCTTTTGGATTGAATTAATGAAAATTCATTTCAGTTCAGTTCAGACAAATTCAATTCAATTCAGTTCAGTTCAATTCAGGTTTATTCAGTTTAGTTCAATTCAGTTAGTTTCCTCTCACAATTTTCATTCACTTTAATTCAGTTCAGTTCAGTTCAGTTCAGACAAATTAAGTTCAGTTCAGTTCAAACAAATTCAGTTCAGTTCAAACAAATTCAGTTCAGTTCAGTTCAGTTCAATTCAGTCCAAAAGAACATAAACATAGTGACCAAAATGATAATATAGTAACTCTTATGATCATATAGGTAAATATAGTCATAAAAATTAAACAACTAAAATTACATAGTGGCCAAAATTATAATATAGTAACTCTTATGATTTTTTTTTAAGGGGAAAAGTGAATTCATTAATCCATGGACAAAGTGTCCATAAGCACATACGGAGCTACAACAACCGGACAATGATTCTCCCAACATTGTTCGACACCAAATGGAACTAATCTAGCAAGATTATGGGCAACAGAATTCCCATCTCTCTTAACATGCAGAAAACTAATAGAAGCAAAAACATTACACATAGCAATAACATCACCAAGGATCGCATCTAAATCTGAGAAAAATAGGGCTGCTCTTGTTAATCTTGTTGTAACCACCTGTGAGTCAGACTCAAATATCACTTCCTGCATACCATGGTTCTTGGCCAAGCGAACTACCATGTGAATGGCTTTACATTCAGCGACTTCAGGAGGCCAAAAGGCTCTCATCCTACGCACAGCCGAGAATAGGACCTTGCCGTCTGAGCCTCGCGCCACCACCCCGAGACCAACCCAGCCATCCTCCCCTATGCTTGCATCTGAGTTTATCTTGACCACACCACTAGGCGGTGCTAACCATCGAGATGGGCTAGCTGGCAATTTTTTCGGATCACCTCCATAGATGCGTGAGATGTATTCATTAAATTCATCAACTTGCCTGCAAATTCTTTGACACACAACAGCGAAAGGTTGGCGGATGTTCTCGAAGACCAGTTTGTTTCTGCTTGACCAAAGATTCCACATTAGGTAGCAACCCTTCTGAACTTTCTTCTTATCTAAAGATGCCCACCTCACCAATGAATCACTCATCTCTTCATTCTCAGTACCACGCACCAGATCACAGCACCACAACTCCTCCCAAAACATCAGTACGTGCGGGCAAGAAAAGAAAGCATGCTGGGCAGTTTCATCAGCACCTAAGCACCACGGACAGCCACCCTCCTCAACCAAGTGACGCTTTTTAAGCACATCTCTTACCGGAAGAGAGTTAGTGGTGACACGCCACAAAAAGTGTCGCACCTTAAGTGATACTTCCAAGCTCCATAACAGCCCCCAAGCTAGGGATGGCAACGGGTCGGATCTGGACCGGGTCCATAAGGACCCGGATCCATATCCGTTTTGAAAGATTGGATCCGGACCCACCCCGAATCCGACGGGTCTGGAAAAGTAGGACCCGGATCCAGATACTGCGGATCCTGCGGATCCGGGTCCGAAACGGGTCCAAAACGGATCCATCCTTAATTTGTATTTTTTACCTACTTTTTCTATATAAATCTGATTTCCCAACTAAATTTAGCAATTTGACTACAATTTTGCAACAAAATTCAGCAAATTACTACAATTTAATATACAAATTCAACATCAGAACTTAGTAATTCGCACCAAAACTCAAACAATACTTCAAATGAAACCCACAAAATTCAGCAAATTACCACAAATCTAATAGACAAATTCAGGATTAATATCAGGACAACTTAATAATTCGCACCAAAACCCAAACAATAATTCGAATGAAACCCCCTAAATAATCAACAACCTACGTTCCTCCGTGCCCACGCCACCTTAATGACCACCCTTCGCCGCATCTTCTTCACATCTTCAACCCCTCCACGAAACCAAACCCCCCAAAAACTTCTCCACATCTTCTCGCAGCGGGGCTGGTGGACGTCGCATGATGGTGCGCGACGGGGATTGTGGGCCTCGTTGGATCTGGGAGGTGAGGGATGGTTGGCCTCGCTGAATCTGGGCGGTGAAGGATGGTGATTGGTGGCGAGGTAGGTAGATGGAGGAGAGAGAGGGGGATAGAAGGGGGTGGCGTGGTGGGAGTTAGGTTTTAGGGAGACAAGGAAGGCTTGAATACTTGTGAGTTGTGACTCACATGAGTTGTGAAAATGAATTAGAGCCCAGCCCACCTTTTTCTTTAAAAAAAAAACGGATCTGCGGATCCGGGTCCGGGTCTTGGGTCAGATCCGGTCCCGGATCCGCAATTTGATAGCAGGACCCAGATCCGACCCGGATCCAACGGGTCTGAAATTTTAGGATCCAGATCCGAAAAAACGGATCCGGGTCCGCGGATCCGGGCCGGGTCCAGGATCCATTGCCATCCCTACCCCAAGCCCTATGAAAGTCATCTAAATTACCCCCTTTACCAAGCATGTAAGCGGTTTTCACCGAATAAATTCCATCTTTTGAATACGCCCACATCAAATCATCTTGTAAACATCTTGAACTCAAAGGGATAGCAAGGATGCAACGTTGGTCACGTTCAACAAAATGCCTCTCAATAACATCAACTCTCCACTCTTTTCCGTCCTCACTTATCAAATCACCAACAACATTCAAGCCTTCCACGCACTCACTCACAATAAATCGTCCATCCTCATCTCCCACCCACGGGTCATTCCATAAATCAATTGATTTTCCATCTCCAACCCTCCACATTATTCCTTCCTTCACCAAACTTTTCGCACTCCAAATGCTCCGCCAGGAATAGCTATTCGAGTAACCTACACGTGCTTGAAATATGTCACCATGTGGGTAATATTTGGCTCTCATCACACGACTCAATAGGGAATTTTTGTAGTGTAATAATCTCCAAACCTGTTTACCCAACAAAGCATCATTAAACACTTTAAGATCCTTGAAACCCATTCCCCCCATGCATTTCGGTTTACACATTTTCTCCCAACTCAACCAGTGCATTTTCCTCTCTTCACCCTTTCCACCCCACCAAAAACGAGCCATAGCCGAATGGATTGCTTGAATAATTACCGCTGGAAGTTTGTAAACTCCCATAAGATATGTAGGCAGAGCCTGAATAACAGTCTTAATGAGAATCTCTTTTCCCGCCCTAGATAGTAACTTTTCCTTCCATCCTCTCAGTTTCTTCCACATTCTATCTAATAGTTCTCTGAAAATCACTTTTTTAGACCTGCTACAGATGGTAGGGATGCCAAGATACTTCTGGTGCCTGTCAACTTGCCTCATATGGAGAAGATCAATCAATTCTTCTTTTTTCTCACAGCTAATCCCTTTACTAAAAGATACCTCCGACTTTTCATAGTTAATTTTCTGCCCGGATGCTGCTTCATATTTGTTGAGAATATCAACTATAGTACTGCATTCCTGTCGGGTAGCCCTCGTAAAGAGAAGACTGTCGTCATCAGCAAAAAGAAGGTGAGAAATTTCTGGACCATTTCGGCTAGCTTTCGCTCCATAGAGTGCCCTGACATTTACCTTCTGCTGAATCATTTGTGAAAACGCATCAGCAACTAAAATAAATAGGAAGGGAGAAAGAGGATCACCCTGACGTAACCCTCTAGAGGGAGAGACAGCACCACAAACTCTTCCATTAATGATAAAAGAGTACTGAACCGATGCTACACAACTCATTATCAAATTCACCCATCTACCATCAAGCCCATCGTCAAAAGAAGCTTCCGCAGAAAACCCCACTCTACTCGATCATAGGCTTTGCTCATATCCAGCTTCATTGCCACAAGCCCATTCCTGCTGTTATTTCTCTTTTTCATATAGTGAAAAATTTCCACTGCTATAAGAGAGTTATCAGAAATCATTCTGTCAGGAACAAAGGCACTTTGATTATCCGTTACGATTGCAGGGAGAAATTTTGTAAGCCTAAGAACTATAGCTTTAGAAGCTATTTTATACAATACATTGCATAAACTAATAGGCCTAAATTCAGAAACAGTAGTGGGAGATTTAACTTTTGGGATAAGAGCAATATTAGTACAATTAATCTTCCCTGGGCAAGAATAATTATCTAAAATATTACTCACAAATTCAAATACCTCATCTCCAATGATGTGCCAGAACCTCTGATAAAATATAGCGTGCATCCCATCAGGGCCCGGAGCCTTGCAAGGGTGCATTTGACTCAATGCTGCATATATCTCCTCCTTTGTATATGGCTGGAGAAGAATATCATTATACTCCTGGGTCACAGAGACCCTCACATGTTGCAGAACCTCCTGAAAGCAAGCTGTCATTAGAAGGCGCAGACGAGGTGAAAATTGTATCAAAGTAGCGATCAACTTCAGCCTCGACCTTCTCAATATCCGTCTGCCATACCCCATCACCATCATAAATGCCATGGATGTAGTTTCTCTTTTTTCTCTGAGAAGCTTTATGATGAAAGTATGAAGTATTCCTGTCCCCATCTTTAACTTCTGCAACCCGGGATCGAAGGTACCAATATGCCTCATTTTTTGCGTGCAATAAGTCAAGCTCCTGTTCAAGAGTTGCACATTTTGCACAACTCTCCTCTGTTGTAGCTTCCCTCTGAGCCTCATGCAACCTTTTTTCCATTACATCAATCTGCTTTTTCAAATTCCCAAACCCCTTCTTGCTCCACACTTGCAGTTCTCTCGCCACCTCTCCCAAACGATCTTCAATCATGCCACCAACCGAGTTGTTCCACGCCCCCCTCACAACTTCCTCACAAGTATCGTCGAGTAATCAACTCGTCTCGAAACGGAAGCCAGCTCGACGTCTATGATTCCTCTCACTCACAGCTCCCCTCAAAACAACAGCAGCGTGGTCCAAGCTATACCTCACCGTGTGCTCAATGTAGGCCTCGGGAAATAGCTGCATCCATGAAAATGAAACTATGAAGCGATCAAGATGTTCTCTAATACGAGTCTCCGGACTCCTCCCCCTTTCCCAAGTGTACCATTGCCCCAGAAACCTCAACTCACCAAGGCTGCACTTGTTGAGAACATCTCGAAAACCCTCCATAGATCTTCTTTCTCTAGACGCACCCCCTTCCTTTTCCTCATAACTCAGAATTTCATTGAAATCCCCCCCAAAAACAATAGGACCCTCAAACTCCTCACAAAGTGTATTGATCAAAGCCCATGTCTTATATTTATTCTCTTCTTCCGGCCACCCATATATTCCTACAAATCTCCAGCTCACATTTTCCCTGCTAATAACATCACCACAAATATGATTTTGAGAGAATGAAACAACAGTGAAAGTAATTGTCTCATTCTTCCAAAATAAACACAAACCCCCAGCTCTTCCCACACTTGACACACCAAAAGCACTCGAAAAACCCATGCCATCCTTTTTCTGCTCCACAACATCTTTTGTAACCTTTGTCTCCGACACAAAAAATATGTCGGGGGTATTAGAAGCACTCAGCCTCCTTAACTGTCAAATTGTCCAAGGGTTACCCATGCCCTGACAGTTCCAACAAAGAATATTCATAATGCCCGGCGGGGTTGGCTTGGCTCAACCTCCGCCTCGACAATATCAACATCATTGCCAAAATTATTGTCCACAACCAGTTTTAATTTCTTGGTACCATGCTCATCATGTTCAACGTCATCATCCACCAACATCTTATCAACCAACTTCCTTTTTTCCCCAACCACTACTTCATTAACAATATTACATGGTACCACATCAGATATAATAGCATCAGGTTTTAAGGTGCAATTTTTATTTTTGTTTTTCTTAAACTTGGTAGCAGGGCTACCATTATTTCCAGCAGCAAGCAAAAAAGACGAGAACGTACCAATACCAGTGTTCGTAGTCTCTGGCACTACCACCGCTTCATCGCCCAAAGTTGGGTTTTGATGAGTAACCAAATCCCCCTGCTCCAGCTCACCTCCAAAACAAGGTTCATTATTTTCGGGCACCCTAACAACATCTTCACTTTCTTTTTTACTCTTCTCCTCATCATAGCCATTATCGATAAGGAAAACAAGATTTCGGGCCCCCTTCAAGAAAGCTCTCGTTTCTTCTTCAATTTTTTGTCTACCCCTTCTTGGAGAAGCTCTAATCTAGGACCCCCATTGTTTCTCATCAGCTTTATCTTCCTCCGAAGCACGCAAACAATCTCTTTTAATATGACCGATTACACCACACATATAGCAGAATGTGGGCAACCTTTCATATTTTATCTCAACCAGGGCAGATTTTCCACCCCTCAAAGTAACCCTTTGAACCCTTCGAAGGGGTTTTGTAACGTCGAGCAATACCCGTAACCGCGCCGACTTGTCCCATGTTATCCCATCCGAGTCCATCTCAAGAATCTCCCCAAGACTCCCTCCAATCATACGGATATGAGCCTCCGAGCGACTACGCATAGGTAAGTTATATAAGCGGACCCAAAAGGGACACATTTTCATGACTATGTTCGAGGGTTGCACGTCTTCTTCAATTTCCTGGAGCATTACCAGGCTTTGATCGAACGACCAAGGTCTCCCGGCCAACACCTTGTCTTTGTCAAGCTTGCAGGCAAATTGAATGACAAACAAATCGTTCTCAATCGCTCAGAATAGGGCACGTTTCGATATAGCACAAATCTGATTTAGAGTCCTCTTTAGTGCTTCAAAATTATAGGATCTAACCGTTAAAACCTTGACCACCAACGTTAATGCATAGTCCTGATTATTTTCAGTTTTGGGAACATCATCTAAAGCTATTGATTGATCTTCCTCAGCCGTTATTTTGAGATTCGAAACCTTAAGTGCCATATCTTCGTCCATCACTGCCGAAAACAATCCCAAGAGGGATCAAAAGGCTCGAACAATCGAGTCTAATGAGTGGAGAACCAAGACTTCGAAACTCTAACCCTAGCGCAGCCAGAGAGAGACTAGAATATGACCTTTTACTCAAAGTAACTCTTATGATTGTAAAGGTGACCGTAGTCATAAAAATTAAGCAATTAAAAGTACATAGTGACCAAAATGGTCATACAATAATAACAATAACTCCTATATACAATTGTATAGGTAACTATAGTGACCAAAATATTACTATAGTAACTCTTAAGAGTGTACTAGTAACTATAGTCATAAAAATAGAACAATTAAAATTATATAGTGACCGAAAATCGAAATGATAGTATAGTAACACTTGTGATTGTATAGGGAACTATATTCATAAAAAAATAATTAAAATTACATAGTGACCAAAATAATAATATATTAACTCTTATTTGTACAGGTAACTAATGACACCTTGAAAGTAATTTTTATGATAATATAGTGGCCTATATGATAATATAATAATTCTTATGAAAGTACATCTTTAACTTCAAACATCAGACACCATTGTTGAAGAATTGAAGCATTCAAACTCCCATGCTTTCACACCAAAATTATAATAATAAAAAGAGAATAAAAAAAAGCAGCTCTGGTTGCTTCACCACAATCAGGGGCGGAGCCACATTGTAACAAGGGGTAGCACGTGCTACCCCTTGTTTTTTATAAAAAAAAAATTGAGTTTTCCTTTTCTCAGAAAAACAGAAAAGAAAAGGAAGCTTGTAGCCCAGTAGGTTGTGCCAGTGCCAACAGCGAAAAGCCTGAAACCTCTGCTACTTTCTCTTCCCCTTTTCTCTCTCCTCAGTATCCTTTGTAGACTTGCAATTGCCTCACCCGCCTATTTCATGCAGTCATGCTCAATCACTTTAGTCTTTATGTCAAAACATTTTTTTTTTTCAATTTTCAGTGCTTTAACTACATCATTATTCATTCGAAATTCATTATCAAATACTGTATGATTATTCTTCTCCACCAAAAATTAGTTCATCTAAATGATAGAATTATTGCTTTGGCTTGCTGAGTTTTTCCCAAATAAATTTTTTCAAAAATGTATTTTTAAAACTCTATTTGAACTATTGCAAATTTCTTCTATCAAAAAATCTTTAGAGACTTTATTTGGATTTTATAGCTCAGATATTTTTTATTCTATACTATCCCAATGTTAGGCTACCCCTCATCCAGAATCCTGGATCCGCCCCTGACCACAATCAAATCTCCGGCAACATTATTGTGGTTCATTCTTCATAGATTATACTGCTTAATTAACCTTGTTTTTAAGGTTTATGATTTTTTCGTTTAGTGTTCTTCCTTTTATTCTCCCCTAATTTAGAGTTTTTATTCCAGGTTACCAAACTTTTGCAGGCTCGTTACAAAATTTCATAATTGCATAAAAGAAAGCCAAATTAACACATAATAATAACAAAGCTAACTCAAGAAACAAAGTTACTTGAAATCTCAAATTCTAAAACCAGTAAAGCAAACAACTACAATTGCAGGTCCAAAAACCTAAAACAAGCAACTAGAAATTCAAGTGCAAAAAATGGAAATAATAAAACAATAGACGATATATGAGTTATTATCAAGAAAATTAGTAAAAACCTGAATTACGAACGTCTCTCTTTGTCTTTCCAACACCAACGCCTCTTGTTTTCGCCGTTGCAACAGAAAAGACAGAGAGTTTTAACTGAAAAAATAGACTTAAATTGTAAGATATAAAACAGAAATGGAGAGAGAAAAAATGAAGAAAGAAGAAATTTGAAGATTCAGAGAGAAACGAGAAAGACGGAGAAAAAATGCAGAGTGGGAGAGAGAAATGAGTGTGCAGTCCAAAAATATGAGAAGAAGAGAGAATAATGAGACGCAAACATATAAACCCACACTCCAAAGATTTACACGTGCCAACATAAAGAAAACTTGTATTTTTTGCATGCGATGCATGCGTGACATCGCGTGTATGTGATTTTATGGAAATTTTCAATTTATAATCCTCATTCATTAGTTCGGATTAAAAATTAATTTTATATGTAATTATACATATAAGTGTATAACTATATATTTATAAAAAGGACCTGATAATTTTTTTTGAAAACATAAGATATAAGTGTGTAACTATATCTCTACTAGATAATGAATAAGGATTAAATAGAAATTTTCAGTTATTACTTTGAGATTCATCGGTGGTATTGTACATGTTTGTTCATCAAAACTTTTATATGTACTTGGTCCACACTAAATTTAGTGTGGACCTAATGCTCATGCATGTGATTTATGAAAAAAAAAGAGTCACTATGTTAAAAAAGTAATAGATATAAGAGAGTAATAGCTATAGATTGTAAATATTGATTATGTGAGAAGAAAAGTTACTATGTTATAAGGTGTAACTTTTATTATAAGATAATGGTAGATTAATATAACATAAGATTGCAAAAGGTAACTATATAAAGAAAAAGGGTCACTATATCACATTGATGGTTTTGGTCCACAATAATATTAGTGTGGAACAGGTTCACACAAGACTAACTCATCTTTCTTTTCTTTTTTTTTTTGAAAATTTGGAAGTTATCTTCACTCAAAAAAATCTGGCAATTACATTAGAGTTTCTTTTAATTTCCATGACTTTTTTGCGCTTATTAATTATCTTAAAATAACAAATACATAAAAAGTATTTAAGGGAATTTAGGTGGACACCAAAGTTCTTAAGAGTTTCCATATTGTTTGGGCCCATTTCTTGGACCAGCCCACTTATGGCGAAGTTACCAAAATACCCCTACCTCTAGGGAAGGCAATCCTCCACCAGCTGGAGCTGACTAAAATACCCTCATTTATTGGAGGTCCCATCCTCTATAAATAGCGGTTGTCTCACCAATCGAAGGGTAAGCAATTCTAAGCTGCAAAACCCAGAGCATCTCTCTCTACATTGATCACTTTCTCTCTCTACCTCAATCATTTACTGACTTGAGCGTCGGAGGGGCGATCCCGGGACCACCCCCGGGGTAGGCTAACCTTGTTTTGCAGGTTTCCGGCGTACGGATAACGGAGCTCAGGCGTACCTTCTTGGGGCCCACATCAAATCTCACAACATATTAAAATCCTTAATTTCTTAGCGAAACAGGTTTGGCGCCGTACGTGGGGATAGTACAAGAAGTTACTTCGCCACCACTCAGCAAGATTCACCTTGTTGCTACTCGGTAAAACTCACCTCATTGTTGCTCAACAATGGCCCCAACCAAGAAGACACGCTCCCAAGCCAACCGTTTCGGGAGAGCTCAAGCATCCCATATGCACCTATGGTGCTATCCCTCTATCCCAATGATGATGATTCCACCCCAATGGAGAATCCACTTGCGAAGTCGGTCATCTCGCAGCATCGGGTCGGACATAAGTAGGCGACCCTCCACCCGTAATCGCAATGGATGTCACCTTGATTGCAGCTCATCTTCAACAAACTCTCCAAAGAAAGTCGATGGGTATGGCTTCCACTCGTCACGAAGAGATCATTCGTCCCTCCCGAAATGCTCAGCCCTAACCTAGTGGGACCTAAATAAAGGGAAGGATCTTCCAAGGGCAACTCGCCTAAGGCAAGCTACTCACGTCTCTTCAAGGTTGTCAAGAAACATGTTATCACTCGGAAGAATTCGTATCGAAGAACACAAACTCATGAATATCGATCCGAAAGAGGGGTGTAATGACTCGGAATTGCAAAACCCCTCCCGGAATAAACAGTGGCACCCTCGAGTTTACGGTCAGGCTCGGCCCGGACCTACTCATCAAAGGCGCCCGCTCATCAGTGGTACCTACTCATTCAAGGTACCTACTTGGCCAAGACATATACTCAGCCAGAGGTGCCTACTCATGAAAGGCACCCACTTATAAACGGTACCTACTCATTCAAGGTACCCACTCATCCTTGGCGCCCACTCGGCCAAGGAAATGTGTTCGGCCATAGGTGCCTACTCATTAAAGGCACCTACTCATCAACGGTACCTACTCATTCAAGGTACCCACTCATCCTTGGCGCCCACTCGGCCAAGGAAATGTGTTCGGCCATAGGTGCCTACTCATTAAAGGCACCTACTCATTAACGGTACCTGCTCATTCAAGGTACCCACTCATCCTTGGCGCCCACTCGGCCAAGGAAATGTGCTCGGCCATAGGTGCCTACTCATCAGAGGCACATACTCACCAACGGTACCTGCTCATTCAAGGTACCCACTCATCCTGGGCGCCCACTCAGCCAAGGATATGTACTCGGCCATAGGCGCATACTCATCAAGGCACCTAACTCGAAGCGATGCATAATCCCGAGTCCCCCCCCTCTCGGGACTAGCAGGGTACCCCCGGAACATGGGTCTCTTCGATTTCCGCCGGACGACCGCCTCGGGAAGGAATGATGCTACCCTATCCGTTCATCCGGCGTGGGGCTAATTACTTGGAACCCCTCGGTTGGACAAATAAATACTCTCGAAAAGGAGGAAGGATGGGGCAAATAAGCCTCGAAGTCCAAAATTTCTCCATCGGCACCTCCTCGGTCATAAGAGGAACGTCCTATTAACTTGGCCAAAACGGCCAAGTATCGTTAATTGGCACGTACTCGATATTCGAATAGTGTCATGAAACCTCCTCGGGAAACATGGAGCTCCTAAACTCCCCCGAGTCGAGAAACATATTCATTGGCACCTCCTCAGCATTTGAGACTCATAAGCCCCCAACGTGCCGTGGAGCGCCCCATGACCTCCCTCGGTATCTCGAGGAGCGTCCCATGACCTCCCTCGGTATCTCGAGGAGCGTCCCATGACCTCCCTCGGTATCTCGAGGAGCGTCACATGACCTCACTCAGCAATTCAACGAGCGTCACTCAAACACTTAGTCAAGTATGGTTAAGTACTCATGGTACCCACTCGGACAGCATAAGGCTCATTAGTCGTCATCCGAGCGGCGTCCTACTCCCTCGATCAGCATGGAGTCCACATACTCCTCTATCGAGCCACTCTGCACTTAGTCAAGTATGGCTAAGTACTCATGGTACCCACTCGGACAGCATGGGGCTCATTAGCCCTCATCCGAGCGGCGTCCTACCCACTCGGTCAACAGGAGCCCCCCTCCTTGCCGAGTCGCTTCTATACTTGGTCAAGTATGGCCTAGTATCAGCTAGCACCTATTCGGACAGCATGGGCTCATCAGCCTCATTCGAGTAGCCTCATAACTCACTCGGTCAACAGGAGCTCCCCTCCTTGCCGAGTCGCTTCTATACTTGGTCAAGTATGGCCTAGTATCAGCTAGCACCTATTCGGACAGCATGGGCTCATCAGTCCTCATTCGAGTAGCCTCATAACTCACTCGGTCAACGAGAGCCCCCTCCTTGCCGAGTCGCTTCTATACTTGGTCAAGTATGGCCTAGTATCAGCTAGCACCTATTCGGACAGCATGGGCTCATCAGCCTCATTCGAGTAGCCTCATAACTCACTCGGTCAACAGAGCCCCCTCCTTGCCGAGTCGCTTCTATACTTGGTCAAGTATGGCCTAGTATCCCTGTAGCACCTATTCGGACAAAGCATGGGCTCATCGGTCCTCATTCGAGTAGCCTCATAACTCACTCGGTCTACGGGGAGCTCCCCCTCCTTGCCGAGTCGCTTCTATACTTGGTCAAGTATGGCCTAGTATCAGCTAGCACCTATTCGGACAGCATGGGCTCATAAGTCCTCATTCGAGTAGCCTCATAACTCACTCGGTCAACAAGAGCCCCCCTCCTTGCCGAGTCGCTTCTATACTTGGTCAAGTATGGCCTAGTATCAGCTAGCACCTATTCGGACAGCATGGGCTCATCAGTCCTCATTCGAGTAGCCTCATAACTCACTCGGTCAACAGGAGCTCCCCTCCTTGCCGAGTCGCTTCTATACTTGGTCTAGTATGGCCTAGTATCGGCTAGCACCTATTCGGACAAAGCATGGGCTCATCGGTCCTCATTCGAGTAGCCTCATAACTCACTCGGTCAACGGGAGCTCCCTCCTTGCCGAGTCGCTTCTATACTTGGTCTAGTATGGCCTAGTATCAGCTAGCACCTATTCGGACAGCATGGGCTCATCAGTCCTCATTCGAGCGGCGTCCTACTCCCTCGGTCAGCAGGAGATCCCCCCTTCTTCACCGAGTCGCTTATCATACTTAGCCAAATTCAAGCTAAGTATGTCATTGGCACCCACTCGGTCAGCATGGGGCTCATCAGTCCTCATTCGAGCGGCGTCCTACTCCCTCGGTCAGCAGGAGATCCCTCTTCTTCACCAAGAGTCGCTTATCATACTTAGCCCAATTCAAGCTAAGTATGTCATTGGCACCCACTCGGTCAGCATGGGGCTCATTAGCCCCTCATCCGAGCGTCGTCCTACTCCCTCGGTCAGCAGGAGATCCCCTCTTCTTCACCGAGTCGCTTATCATACTTAGCCCAATACAAGCTAAGTATGTCATTGGCACCCACTCGGTCAGCATGGGGCTCATCAGTCCTCATTCGAGCGGCGTCCTACTCCCTCGGTCAGCAGGAGATCCCCTCTTCTTCACCGAGTCGCTTATCATACTTAGCCCAATTCAAGCTAAGTATGTCATTGGCACCCACTCGGTCAGCATGGGGCTCATTAGCCCCTCATCCGAGCGTCGTCCTACTCCCTCGGTCAGCAGGAGATCCCCTCTTCTTCACCGAGTCGCTTATCATACTTAGCCAAATTCAAGCTAAGTACGTCATTGGTACCCACTCGGTCAGCATGGGGCTCATTAGCCCCTCATCCGAGTGGCGTCCGACCCGCTCGGCCACTAGGAGACCCCTTCTCCTTTGACGAGTCGCTCTTATACTTAGCCAAATTCAAGTTAAGTCTTTCATTGATACCCACTCGGACAGCATGGGGCTCATTAGCCCCTCATCACGAGTGGCGTTCGGCTCGCTCAACACAAGGAGCCGCTCGGACCTCGGTTGGCCATCCTCGCGTACCCGGTCGGCCAGCATCAACGCATCGGCTCGGCCAGGGCACCGGCTCGACCCAGCCGTCCATCCTCGAGCAGCAACTCGGCCAACCTCAAAGGCCCGCGGTCGGACCGCCTCGAGTACCCAGTCGACCTTTCGACCAGGGCACATGATCGGCCCTCTCGACCAAGGTACCTGGTCGGACTCGGCCAGCAAAGCTCGAGAGAGCTGCTCGGCCAATGCACTCGCTCGGCAACTCGACCAAGGTCCCCGCTCGGCCAGTCGGTCAATACCCTCGCTCAACCACATGGCACCCGCTCGGCCAGCCTCGAGGGCACCCGCTCGGCCAGCCTCGAGGGCACCCGCTCGGCCAGCGACGAGGGAACCAGCTCGGCCAGCCTCAAGAGCACCCCTCGGCTACCCATTCAGCGCGAGACTCACTCGGCTCGGGCAGGGAGCAGGGGCTGCGCTCGGCACCGTAAGCCTTGGTCGGCACATCCCCCTCGGCTCAGCACGTCAGGCCAGCGCTCGGCGCTATAGTCCACGCTCGGCCAGGGCACCCGGTCGGCTAGGAGAGTCGCTCGGCCAAGGCACCCGCTCGGCCAAGGGGAGTACTTCGTCGATACTTACTCGGCCATGGCACTCGCTCGGCCAGGGTACCCGGTCGGCCAGGCGAGTCACTCGGCCAGGAGAGTCGCTCGGCCACGGCACCCGGTCGGCTAGGAGAGTCGCTCGGTCAAGGCACCCGCTCGGCCAAGGGGAGTACTTCATCGATACTTACTCGGCCAAGGCACCCGGTCGGCCAGGGGCACCGGTCGGCCAGGGGCACCCGGTCGGCCGGGGCACCGGTCGGCCGGGGAGTCACACGGCCAGGAGAGTCGCTCGGCCAAGGCACCCGCTCGACAAGGGGAGTACTTCGTCGATACTTACTCGTACTAAGGCACTCGCTCGGCCAGGGGCACCCCGGTCCGGCCAGGCGAGTCACTCGGCGGGAGAGTCGCTCGGCCACGGCACCCCGGTCGGCCGGGGAGTCGCTCGGCCACGGCACCGGTCGGCCGGGGAGTCGCTCGGCCGGGGAACCCCGGTCGGCCGGGGAGTCGCTCGGCCGGGGCACCGGTCGGCGGGGAGTCACTCGGTCGGCTACTCGGCCAAGGCACTCGCTCGGCCGGGGAGTCACTCGGCCCAAGGCCCCCGCTCGGCCAGTCGGCCAATACCCCCACTCGGTCAGCATGGGAACCAGCTCGGCACATTGGCACTCAGCGCACGGCTCGGCAGATTCCGCGCTCGGCCTGCATTTGGGAAGGAAGCTGGAGTCGCTCGGCCGGTCCTCGGGAAGGAAGCAAGAGCCCGACAACCCCCACCGGGCGTTTCACCCCTGGACTCCCGACTCGGCCGGGCGGCAAGACCCTCGTGCTTGGTTAATCCTAGCAACGGGAAGATTTTCTCCACCACGATCCGGCATGAAAACTCGTGGGTCTCACTCAACACTAGAAAAAATGCAAACACTTCATTCCGCCAATCAACCACACTAAAAATGGCGATTTTCACTCTGATTACTTGGCGTGGGGCTAATTGTTTGGGCCCATTTCTTGGACCAGCCCACTTATGGCGAAGTTACCAAAATACCCCTACCTACAGGGAAGCGCAATCCTCCACCATTGGAGCCGACTAAAATACCCTCATTTATTGGAGGTCCCATCCTCTATAAATAGCGGTTGTCTCACCAATCGAAGGGTAAGCAATTCTAAGCTGCAAAACCCAGGCCTCCTCTCTCTACATTGATCACTTTCTCTCTCTACCTCAATCATTTACTGACTTGAGCGTCGGAGGGGCGATCCCGGGACCACCCCCGGGGTAGGCTAACCTTGTTTTGCAGGTTTCCGGCGTACGGATAACGGAGCTCAGGCGTACCTTCTTGGGGCCCACATCAAATCTCACAACATATTAAAATCCTTAATTTCTTAGCAGAAACACATATATAATAGAGATGACAACTTTCTTAAATAGATTTTGGTCCACATTAATATTAGTTTGGACCAGATCCATTTAAAAATTTAACAAAATTTTAAAAGGTTATTTCTCGTAACAAGTGACATATAACAGAGTTCATTCATCATACACCCGAGTGCACCATAAACATGGTACACCTTTAAGACTAATTTTTACTCATTTGCGCATTTAGAATTCTCATGTTTAGTACGTTTTACTCATTTGAATTATTTCAAATGAATAATAAGCAAAAAAAAAAAATAGTTTTGGGTGTATCATGCTCACAGTACACCTAGGTTTATAATAAAATTTGTACGTATAACATGTCTGTTTTGATGAAATTTTCTAAATTTATTCGCGCACCATTATCTAGGAAAGCGTCATCGAAAATAATCAGACAGACGCCACGCCAGACCCATGTCAGCAGCAATTACAAGTATTACCCACTCGTAGCATTTGCAGCTTCGACACATGAGACGCCATCACCAACGTCAGCATCTGCTTCGATTTTCAGAACCCACCCTCTCCTTTCCATTCTCTTCAACCCGATTCTTTCTTTCTTAAAAGGTATTATATACGCCCTAATTATTCATTTCATTGTATACTTCTATTTAAGCCCTTCTTAGCTCAGCTATTCTTGTAAAATCATCATTTGTATTCTGTCCAATTTTACTCTTTTTGCCTTATAGAAAATCGAACATGAAAGGGTTTGTTTCTTATTACTTACTGTATTATTCTCTTTTTCTTTTCTATACTAAATTTCATAATTTCTTTATCATATTCCAAACTTAATTGTCTTCTTTTTCATCATATAAAACATTAAAATTGTTCCCAATTTCGAAATTCTTCTCCATCCCAGCAATGCAAGTTCTCTTTTGAAATTCCTTCCTTTTATTTGGCGTTTCGAATTGTTCTCACTGTTTTGTTAATAAGTAAACTTAATCTGGTTTGCTGCATTAATTTCAAATTTTGACCCAATTTTTGTGGTGCCAGATTTTGCAAAACGAAGTATTCAGTTGATTCGGAAATGCCGGCGAATAACCGGAAAAATGTGGTGGTAGTTGGAGGTGGAATTGGTGGCGCTCTTCTTGCTAAGCATCTTCAGAATCACGCCCATATCACTCTTATTGATCCGTATGTCTTCTTTTTTTTTTTTTTAATATGAGATACTGAGGATCATCTCGTAGCTTTCCTGATGTATATAGCTCGATATGTAAATAGTGTATATCGCAGTGACATTTTATGTAATCCCAGCTATTTTCGAATTTCACGAAAATAATGGGGTGTCTTTGACTATTTTTCCTAATAAGTACAAAAATATCACTGTAATATGGACTGTTTCCATATCGTATTGGTAAATTAGTAGTTTCTTGAGCATGTTCCCGTGAAATGTGTTTTTGGGGGCCTAGTTAATGATTAATATGATTGTGCCTTTTTAGTACTTGGGGAACTACATGGTGGATTTTTTTTCCGAAAGTACGAAATGTTAAGAACTTTAGATCATTTTGGATGGGTGAAAAACATAAGTTTAACTAGAATAGGTACTACTAAGCTAAAGCTAAAAGCTAATAAGGATATATGAATCTCTTACATTCAACAATTGACATATTGTGCATGCTAGTTAGGGGTTTTATTTAAGAGTCGAAGATGTATAGTTGAGTCCTATATACATTTCTATTCCTTATGTCTCCTTAAAATTGGTTTTGCCACAACATAGACTTTGGGGTAGTTGATTCTCATACGGCAAATTAGATGATATACATAGTTTATAATGTTGACTACTTATATAGAAATCTTATAATTGGGACTCATATTTTTGTTTTCTAGGTCATTGCATGCGTGCACTGAATTTGAAATTGGTTATGCCTCTAAATCTGAGATAATATGAGGGAGATTTATGTTATAAAATAAGTGGATATTATCAAATATAACGTGGTCGATGTCTGTAACAAGTGTTCCATAGATTTATATTTTCATTTTGTGTGTATCTATTTGACTCAGTGCCAGAAATACACCCAAAGAAGGGGCCGGGGGCCCGGGGCGTGGGGGTTGGGGGTTGGGGTTAGCCGGTTGGTGGATATCAGATTAATGTTTTTCTACTATCTATGCTGTTCTTCTTTACAATATTGCATATGATGTTTTATCAATAGAGTCCAGTTTTGTTTCACCATCCTCATTCTTGGATTAATTTTGTTTGGTTACAACCTTTCTGTGTCACTTTAAATGTTTGTATTGTGATATATGTCCACACAAATTTGTATGACAGAAAAAAGTATTTTGAGATCACATGGGCTTCCTTGAGATCAATTGTGGATCTATCATCTGCCAAAAGGTCCTTAATGAACTACAGTGAATTTCTCCCACAAGTGAAGTTAGTTACTTCTTATGCCACACAGATCACAGAGACTGAAGTCTTAACTGCACAAGGTGATTGTGTTCCGTATGATTACCTTGTAATTGCCACAGGTCATGTATACTCTGATCCTGTTACCAGAAGTGAAGGTCTTCGTAAATACCAAGAAGGTCTGTTTTCTTTACTGTTATATTGAAGCAAAAAAAATTCTATCAAATAAATAATTGATATCTATTTCAAAAGAATGACAAAAAAAAAAGATGTTGAATATTTTTACCCTTTGCTTTCTGACTACTTGAAAAAATGGGCAATAGTGTATATATGTATGCTGCTCAATATATGTATGTGTGTGCGATTTTTTCAGAATAAGTGATAAAGACACATTTAGCTTCCCTGAGCTTCATTGTAGAGGCTTCAGCAATAAAGATTTTCAAAGCTGATCTTATTTTCTTTTTTATTGATCTTGCAGCATTTGATAAGATAAAATATTCAAGTTCAATATTGATCATTGGAGGTGGCCCTAGCGGAGTAGAACTCGCTGGTGAAATTGTAAATGAGTTTCCTGATAAGAAAATTACTCTGGTACACCGTGGACCTAGACTGCTGCAGTTCATTGGGCCTAAGGCATCCCTGAAGGCTTTGGAGTGGTTGACCTCAAAGAAAGTGGAAGTGCTTCTTAATCAATCTGTTGATTTGACATCATCCTCAGAAGGTGTTTACAAAACTTCTGGTGGAGAGACTGTAGTTGCTGATCAGTATTTCTACTGCACTGGGACCCCATCAGGTTGTCTATGGCTTAAGGATACAATATTAAAGGAGGAGTTGGACACCCAAGGGAAACTGGAAGTTGACGAGCACGTAAGGGTTAAGGGTCATAGAAACATCTTTGCTGTTGGAGATATTACAAATGTTCCGGTGAGTCATCTTATACATCTTTTGCTACTTTTTTAGTAACTAAATGTTCATTTTAGTTTAGAATTGTTTTGGCTCAATAGACCTAGAGTTTCACCTAAATGACAGACCTGAAATGAAACTCAAACCAAGGCCATATATGTTATGATATTATTAACAATGGAGCCAACATGAAGCTAAATGTACAGTATTTATCAATAGAGTTTGTATGTCACATAGCTCCCCGTTAAATGAAAAAATGTTTTCCTTGTTATCTGCCAAGTCCAAAGCTCATATAATACTTATGCCTCTTCCACTTCTATCGTCTCTTATTTATTTATGGTTGGATTTCTTGAAACTGGACAATTTTTATGAAGTTGCTTTACTCCCGTCTACGCCAGCTTACCATGGACAATGTGTTGCAGGACAGAAGCTCCTGCTAGTCTAACTAAAAAGGATAGAAGAATATAGAGAGAGATAAGAGAGACAGAGAAAGATAGAAGAAGACTTTAGAGAGAGAAAGAGAATTATTATTGTATTTTTCATAACCTATTACAAACTACAGCTCTACTATTTATAGTTTGAGCTCAACTGAATACAAGTCTCTAAACAGAATTCTATTAGAAATTCTGTTATAACAACTTTTCCCGCCTAACTGAAATAGATTTAACCAGTGTCACATAATTCGCTCTATAATTCGCTTTTTCGGTTCGCGGTTCGCCCAAAATGGGCAAAAAATAGGCGAACACCGACCATAATTCGCTTTTTTCGGATCGCGGTTCGCAGGGAGATTAGGGAATTATGTGACACTGGATTTAACTATCTGTATTTTGTTCTCTAACATACTGTCCCCCATCAAAAAGACTTGTCCCAAGTCTTTAAGTCACAACAAAATTGGGATATTTAGCTTCAAAAACCTCAGCATTTTCCCAAGAAGCTTCATGAGTTTCAAAACCATCCCATTGTACAAAGTATTGAGGAACAGCATGGTTCTGTTGTCTGACAAATCTCCTATCTAAAATAGCCTTAGGAGTAAGTACTACAGAATCAAGCTGGCCTTGAAACCATGGGGGTATGTGAGCAGCAGCAGGTAAAGTTCCATAGAACTTCTTCAATTGAGATACATGAAAAGTATCATGTATTTGAGCATTTGCAGGGAGAGATAGCTTATAAGCTACCTTGCCAACCTTGGTCAGGACTTGAAAAGGCCCAAAATGTTTGGGAGCCAGCTTCTGGTTAGACCTCTGTTGAACAGTTTGTTGTCTATAGGCCTGCAATTTGAGCCACACCCAATCACCAACTTGAAAGTCCGTATCAGATCTATGTTTATCAGCTTGTGTCTTCATCCTTGTCTGAGCTCTTGTTAAATGATACTTAAGAGTCTGAATCATAAGCTCTCTTCTGAGTAAGCTTCTGTCAACTGCTTCTATGGTAGATTCTCCAGCTAGATAAGGTAAGTGAAGGAGGGGAGGTTGATTATAAACCACCTCAAATGGAGTAAGTTGAATGGTTGAGTGAAAGTGGGTGTTGTACCACCATTCTGCTAAGGATAACCAAAGACTCCAGTCTTTTGGAGTATCACCACACATACACCTTAAGTATGTTTCAAGACATCTGTTCACAACTTCAGTTTGTCCATCTGTTTCAGGATGGTAAGCTGAAGAGATGTTGAACTCAGTACCATATAAGGAGAATAGCCCTTTCCAAAACTTGCTCAAGAAAATAGGGTCTCTATCACTGACAACACTTCTGGGCCAACCATGAAGTTTAAAAACATTGTCAAGATAAGCTTGAGCTACATGTAGAGCTGTAAACTATGATACTCGGACACGGCATTTTGGCCGGCGTACCCGTGTCGATACGATCCGACACGGATACGGGTATGAAATACGGGTCAGATACTTAGGGTTACACTCGGATACGGGAAAAGTAAAAGGAGAGAGAAACCCTAGATGTATAATTGAAGGTAAGATCCATAATAACTGCAAACCTAGGGCTTTTACACATGCGGCAAGGCGAGCCTAACACCATCGTCTATGCGCCGGCAGATTGTCTTCTCCGGCGAGGGCAATTACATCAAATTTTTTGCAGTCGAAGATAACTGTACGTTTCTTTTTTTTCTTCCGTTTTCCTTCTTTTTTTCTCTCTCCTCTCTCTTTTTTTTTCTCTCTCCTCTCTCCTCTCTCCTTTCTTTCCCTCTCTCCTCTCTCATGTGACTGCTGCGTGAAGATACAGCTGGCATCATTAATTCTTTTTATTCTTTGCTGCTTTCTTTTGTAGGGTTTCAAAATTTAAACGTAGCACAAGGCCACATGGGCTTTTTTAACCTAGTCTTGTTACAAACTGGGCCTGCTATATTAGATTTAGAGTAGTACTATTTCAGCACACACAATATTTTTATTGAAAGTAAAGAACACCAGTCAACTACTTTAGGGAATTAGCTAACACGAAGTATATAAAATACAAGTAATAATATATAATATAAATTTAAAAATGCCGTATCCCCGTATCCTAAAATTTTAAAATTACCGTATTTGACACTCGGATCCGTACCCGTATCCGATACTCGTACCCGTGTCCAAGTAACATAGGAGGGTAGTCAAGGAGGAAGCCATAATGGAGGTCAACGAGGCAATCATGAGGGTAGATCTCAAGGTATGACTCCCAAATTGCAGATTCCTTCCTTTGATGGCACAAATCCTAGAATATGGATCAAGAAGTGTAGTAGATATTTTTCTTTGTGCAAAATTGCTGATGAATGTAGGGTTGATTTAGCTAGTTTGTATATGACTGATAAAGCTGAAACATGGGCGTCTAGTTATTTGGCTGTTAGAAAACATGTTGATTGGGATGATTTTATTTTGGATTTGACTACAAGATTTAAGGATGGAAAGGGAATGAATGCAGTAGAGCTTTTTAATAAATTGTCTCAGGTAGATTCTTTAGAGACTTACATTGATGAATTTGAGGAACTTAGAGCTATTTTGATTCAGAATGGTCATGCTTTATCTGAGGAATATGTTTTACTCCATCCGTTCCAAAATTCTCTTGACACTTATCAAGGCACATAGTTTTAGATGATAAGTTGTTGTTTGGTTATCAATTATTATTTTATTGAAAAGTAGATGTGATAGGAGTTAGTAGTTAGTAAAAGTAGTATTATTTTATTTTAAGGAGAAAGAATGTGGGGCCATGGTTAGAGTTGGTATGTAATAGGAGTTGTATTATTTTATTTGGAGGAGAATGTTTAAAAGGTAGAAGGATTAAAATAATAGTGGGTCATATCTAAAAATAGAAGTGTAAAGAGTATTCTGGGACAGATGAAAAAGGAAAGTGTAAAGAGTATTTTGGGACAGAGGGAGTACATAGTTTTATTGGAGGTCTAAAACCCACTATCAAGCCTTTTGTGAGAGCTTTTGATCCTTCTTCCATTAGTGAGGCAGTCAAGTATGCAAGATTACAGGAAGAACAGCAGCAAGCTAATTCTTATAAACCTTATCACAAAAACACCATTCAAACACAAACCTTTAACTCCAATGCAAATAAACCTCCCTTACTTCCCACACCTGCAACCAAATCCATTCAGCCTTACTAACCCATTACAAGAAACAATTCCAAATCCAACCCATATATACCTGCTGATGTTAGAGCTGAAAAAATAGCAAAGGGTCTTTGTTATTACTGTGATGAGAAGTATACAAGGAATCATAAATGTAAATTTAAAGAAACTCAATTGTTTACTGTAGAAATTGAGGGTTATACTGATTCAGATAATGAAGATTCAGCAGAAGACAGATTTAATGAGGAACCTTGTATATATGTACATGCCTTGACTGAAAATCAAAGTTTTCATACTATGAGACTGATTGGGGTGGTCAATAGAGACCAACCACTGCATATATTAGTGGACTCTGGGAGTACCCACAATTTTTTGGATCTGGACTTAGCCAAAAAGTTGGGGTGTTGCATTGAGACAATGGAAGCTCAAGTTGTGGCAGTAGCAGATGGTAATCATTTGGCTTGCAATCACAAATGTAAGCAGTTCACTTGGGAGATGAGTAAACATACTTTCTCTATAGATGTGATGCTTATACCTTTGGGAAGTTGTGATATGGTATTAGGAGTCCAGTGGTTGTGTACATTGGGACAAATTGTTTGGGATTTCAAACAATTATTAATACAGTTCAGTTTAGATGGTATGAACTTTACTCTGAAGGGTATTCCTCCAAAGAAATTGAGAGTATTGAAGGGAGATATTTTTGCCAAAATGATTGATACTGCAGCTCAATTGTGTTTAATGTGTTTAATGAATGTGAATGTCACAGAACATGAGACTGCAGTAGTTCTTGGAAGATACTCTTAGCAATGACAGTGATTTTCAAGTTTTAAAACACAAATTCAGTAAGATCTTTGACGATCCTACAGAATTACCTCCTCATAGAGGGCCATTTGATCATAGAATACCCTTAAAATATGATGCTGAACCTGTTAACATCAGGCCTTATAGGTATCCTTTGAAACAAAGGGATGTCATAGAACAACTTGTGCAAGAGATGATGGATAGAGGTATCATCCAGAATAGTTCTAGTCCTTTTGGTTCTCCTGTGGTCTTAGTAGGCAAGAAGGATGGGACTTGGAGGCTTTGCATTGATTATAGGGAGCTTAACAAGAGAACTATCAAGGATAAGTTCCCTATACCTGTAGTTGGGGAACTTATTGATGAATTAGCAGGGGCTACAATCTTCACTAAACTGGATCTAAGGGTTGGTTATCACCAGTTGAGATTGCACCCTGATGATGTTTTTACAATAGCATTTAAAACTCATACAGGACATTTTGAGTTTCTAGTAATGCCTTTTGGCCTTACTAATGCTCCAGCTTCTTTTCAAAGTTGGATGAATCTTTAAACCTCTATTAAGGAGGTGTGTGTTGGTTTTCTTTGATGATATCTTAGTCTACAGTGTAGACAAGGATACTCATTTACAACACTTAGCACAAGTCTTTGAACTCATGCTTCAAAACTAGATGTTTGCCAAGGAAAGTAAATGCTTTTTTGGTATGAAAAAAGTGGAATACCTAGGGCATTTTATTTCATCTGAAGGGGTACAGACAGATCCCAAGAAAATTGAAGCTGTGGCTCAGTGGCCTACTCCTACATCTCTAAAAGAGTTAAGAAGCTTCTTAGGCCTCTGTGGCTATTACAGAAAATTTGTCAAAAACTATGCTCAAATCTGTAGACCCCTTACTGATTTACTGAAGAAGGGAGCATTCACATGGACTGATCTTGCAACAACAACTTTTAATCATTTGAAAGCTGCTCTTATCTCTTCACCTGTGCTAGTTGTACCCAACTTTACTAAACCATTTATTGTTGAAACTGATGCTTCTACTCATGGTATTGGTGCTGTGTTGTGTTAATGCAGGAAGGACATCCTTTGGCCTATATCAGCAGAACTTTAGGCTCCAAATGGCAGAAGTTATCAGTTTATGAAAAAGAACTTCTAGCCATAGTTTTTGGAAATGGGAGCAATATCTCTCAGGCAGTCATTTTGTAGTGAAAACTGACCAGAAGAGCTTAAAATGGTTGCTTCAACAAAAAGTATCCACTCCATTTCAGCAATTCTGGCTCTCAAAGTTAATGGGTTTCGATTATGATATTCAGTATAGAAGTGGGCAAGAAAATGTAGCTGCTGATGCTTTATCTAGGGTGGCTGGTTCAGAATTATTGTACATGGCTATTTCAGTCATTTCATCAGACCTGAATACTCTCATTAAAGCCAGCTATCAATTGGATTATAATTTAATCCATATCATTGAAGAACTTCAAGATTTGCCAAGTATTGTTGGGTTTACATTGAAGTCAGGATTACTCAGAAAAAAGGGCAGAATTGTGGTAGGTCCTGATGAAAATTTGAGACTTAAATTAATTACTTGGCATCATTCTACACCAGAAGGAGGTCATTCAGGGAGGGATGTGACTTTTAAAAGACTAAAAACTGTCTTTTACTGGAAGGGAATGCATTTGGCTGTAAGAAGTTTCATTAGAACTTGTCAAGTTTGTCAATCTTCAAAGTATGACAATGCTGCAAGTCCTGGATTATTACAGCCTTTACCAATTCCTGACGAGGTTTGGACTGATGTAAGTATGGACTTTATTACTGGGTTGCCTAATTCACATGGCAAGACTGCCATCTTTGTGGTTGTGGACAGACTTAGTAAGTATGGCCATTTTATGGCATTATCACACCCTTTTACAGCCTATGTTACTTGGACACGGGTACGAGTATCGGATACGGGTACGGATCCGAGTGTCGGATACGGTAATTTTAAAATTTTAGGATACGGGGACACCGTCCTAATGTTGGATACGGGTACGGGGATACGACATTTTTAAATTTATATTATATATTATTACTTGTATTTTATATACTTCGTGTTAGCTAATTCCCTAAAGTAGTTGACTGGTGTTCTTTATTTTCAATAAAAATATTGTGTGTGCTGAAATAGTACTACTCTAAATCTAATATAGCAGGCCCAGTTTGTAACAAGACTAGGTTAAAAAAGCCCATGTGGCCTTGTGGTACGTTTAAATTTTAAAACCCTACAAAAGAAAGCAAAGAAAGAATAAAAAGAATTAATGATGCCGGTAGTATCTTCACGCAAAGAGTCACATGAGAGAGGAGAGAGGGAAAGAGAGGAGAGAGGAGAGAGGAGAGAGGAGAGAGAAAAAAAAAGAGAGAGGAGAGAGAAAAAAAGAAGGAAAACGGAAGAAAAAAAAGAAACGTACAGTTATCTTCGACTGCAAAAAATTTGATGTAATTGCCCTCACCAGAGAAGACAATCTGTCGGTGCATAGACGATGGTGTTAGGCTCGCCTTGCCGCATGTGTAAATGCCCCAGGTTTGCAGTTATTATGGATCTTACCTTCAATTATACATCTAGGGTTTCTCTCTCCTTTTACTTTTCCCGTATCCGAGTGTAACCCTAAGTATCCGATCCGTATTTCATACCCGTATCCGTGTCGGATCGTATCGACACGGGTACGCCGGCCAAAATGCCGTGTCCGAGTATCATAGCTACCCTCTTGAGTATCCTTCATCTCTTTCAGCATTTGCATCATAGCTTGCATACTGTTAGATTGTTCTTCCAATCTTCTTTCTAACATTCTAACTTGCTCCTCCAAATCTGAGAACTTCTTTGAGACTGCTTGAACTTTACTCGACCTCGAGTAAACTCAAAATGAGGATCACCAGATAAATCATCACCCAAGCTAACGACACCAACCTACACTCCCCATCAACTACATCATCATCATCACATCTTAACAACATCCGCTCAAAAACCTAAACGTAAGGGACGATGATTCCCCCACACTTAGATTCGAGCTCACCTGAAAAATACAAAGACGCGACAACAATAATCACCAAACGACAACCAAAATGTGAGCTCAAATCCTGAAGGATCTCAAAGGAATTGAACTCACTCCAACGCCACAATCAAAATGACAACTCGCCTAAAACCTCAAAAGATAAACTACTCCTACTACTACTACAACCAACCTAAATAAGCAAGCCATGGAACAAAGACAAAAAGGAATAAATTCCATGCTTACTCCCAAAAACAATCAACCAAAAGAAAGTGAAAGCCAAAACAAATCTCCGGCAAATGAGTTTTCAAAACACATAATTCTCTCTTAATCTCTCATTTTGCCTAGGAGCCCTTTCGGGTTTTCATCCTAGCTTCTCACATTTCTTTTTTTCATCTCACCAACTTACCCGCTCAATATAAGCCACTTTTTTGCATAGGTTGCCTTTTCGGGTTTTCAACCTATCCGGGCCCCCAATTTTTGCCCGAGTCGCCCGCCCTTGCGGGTTTTCAACTCAGCGGGATTCATTTCATCATTTTTTTTTTATTTTTTTGTTTTTTCATTTTTTTTTTTCATTTTTTTTTTCAAATTGAAATAAATACAACATAAATACAACATAGATACATGAGAATGAGAATCCCCTCCCCCCTACTTAAACTACACATTGTCCTCAATGTGATGACAATGAGAAGAAAAAGGAAACTGAAAATGGGGGAAGGAAACCGACAATCGGGTAAATTGAAGATCGAATTCTCAAAACTCATGACCAAACAATCCGTCAAACTCAAATTTCATAGCAACACCAACTCAAATCTCATAAATCAACTCACAACCCTCTCCCTCGAATCACTCAAACAAATGGCAAATTCAAAAGTTTTAAATTTTTGAGATTGACACCTAGCTCAAGAGATCGAAAAGATACAACAATCTCACTCCTCTAGTGTTACCAACTCCTAGCTATTGAACTCCTCCCAACGGGTTTTCTTTTGTGGACTTGGGCTCAAAGTGGATTAAGATTTGTTGTGGTTCTTTTGAGTGGGTGGGTGGTGGGTGGAAGAAAATTTGTTGTGGTGGTGGAAATTTGATAAGAAATAAAGGAAAAGAAAGAAAATAAAAAGGGTCTCGGGTTGCCTCCCGAGAAGCGCTGTTGTTTAAAGTCGTTCGCTCGACTTAGTACCTTAGGCTCAATCGTTGGGATTGTGCTCCATGTGTGACAAGGGTGGTTCCATGTCAATCTCCACTTCAAATACCTGCAAAATTGATTGAGAGAAACTCTTGCAATGCATTGTTAGTGCCTAGCTTACTACATCATGGTTGAGCATATAACATCAGATTATATCCAAAACCTAGCATTAAGTCAACAACAAACATCAACTAGTAGTACTCCTAGCTAATCCAAGTCATGACCATTAATATCAATATTTAAAGCTAGACAATAACCAAACAATAAACCGTCAAAAGCTTCAATCAACCATTCCCAAGATAGTTTAAGCAACAAGTTCCATGCTTCTTGTCCAAAATACGAAAGTGAAATACATAGAGCTCAATGGAAGATGAAAACAAGAAACTAAAACAAAAAGGGAATTCTTTATATGAGTGGCCAATCAAAAACAAAGAGCACAAACAATACCATCCAAAAATCACGCTAAATACAAACAAGTAACACCGTTTCCCCGGCAACGGCGCCAAAATTTGGGCGGGCGCGGATGTGTCGTCGTTGCACCGCGCCCGGTCCAAAGATAAAATTTCTCCTACTCTCTTCTACACTAAGGTAGTATAGTGGAAGTAGGGGTCGTATCCACAGGGAAACAGGGACGAGTTTATATTCAGCGTGATTCGAAACCTAGATTAAGCTAAGGGCCGAGAAACCTAATTACAAAGGGGGGTTTCGGGTTGATAATAAACAAACTAAAACTAACAAGCATATGAACAAAATGAGAAATTAATTATGGAAAGATCTTGAATCTGATTAACATCCACTTCAATTCATTATCGATCCTCGAACCTCCACTCTAATTATTTCCATAATTATCTATTGTCGAGAATAAATCTCGTGTTCTCCTTATTCTTAGTTGAATAGCACGATCAGCGTGACTATAAAACCCTAACTAAAGGATAACCTAGTCCGATCTGCGTCTAAGTTCAATCCAATAGCAGCAATAAACACAGAGAACCAATAGGCCTGCTAATGTCATACACGCGATAAACATTTAACAGTTGATTCAATTTCCCTAAGAAATAACCAAGATGATCAGCATCTAAATTACTCCCTAGTTTGCTACCAAATGATAAAAGAATAAAACAATCCGATTCTATTCTTAAATCTAGCATTAGATTAATCACACAATCAAACTAGTAACGTTCCTAGCATAATTATGCAATAATCATAAATCACAAGCATAGAAATTGAACCATAATCAAGGAAAAGAGAAAGAGAGGAAAGATCTCACAATAACGGTTGAAGCTTCATGTTAATTGATCCAAGAACAGTTCAAGCTACAATCCGATAGCAAAAACCAAACCCAACATTGAAATCCCTAAAAACTAAACTAAGAAATGAAAACTAAAACTAAGAAATGAAAAACAAAGAAAAGAGAAATGAAGAACAAAGAGGAACGAAGAAGGAAAGATGAAAAGAGAATCATGAAGAAGGAAGGATGAGGAGAGGAGCTCTCCCCTCAAACTTGCCACTCCAAGGTCTACATTTCAGCTCTCCTCTTCGCCCTTATCTTCGTCTCCCTCAAACTTTAGGTTTTAGGAGGCCTTTAAACCCCGCACAAACTCATGGCCCCAAGCCGACTTAAGCGTCGCGAGTCGCGCAACTGATCGCGAGTCGCGAAGATCGCACTGCCAAACCGCACACATTTGCTAGGCAAAGCATCGCGAGCCGCGACAGGCATCGCGAGTCGCAAGGGGCAGGGGGTCGCGAGGTGCGACATTCCTCGCGAGTCGCGAGCCTGGGCGATGGGCGCTTGGCAGTGAGGCCGGGCGTGCGCGCGCGCCGGGATGGCGTCTTTGGGCCAGGCGCTGGCCCAGGGCCGGGCGTGCGATGCTTCGAGCGATGGCTGTGCGAGCTTGCGGTGCTGCTTGATGGCGATGCTGCTGGCTTGCGATGCTTGGTGCGTTGGTTGCTGGATGGACGAGGCTTGGGCATGCGGTGGAGTTTGATGCTTGCGGTGATGCTTGGGCTTGCGGTGATGCTTGGGCTTTGCTCGTCTCAAATGCACTTCACCTTGGAAGCTCGGAATACATGACATTAACACAACTTACCTCGCAAAACTCCGAACTTCCGCTAAGAGTTAAATAAAACACGAATGTTAACAATTACAATCAAACCCTTAGCAAAGTGCACCCAAAGTAACGTAAATACTACGTATAACCTGAGCGTATCACTGCTCGAGATAATGGGGCTAGATTTCTAGTTTCAGTAATGATTTTAAGGATAAATTTGTCTGGGTTTTTTCACTCAGACTTTTTGTCAAACACCTTGAGCTCAAGAACTCAATAATGGCGTCTGAATGTGAGTAAGCAGTAGATTGGCTCTGATACCAATGTTGCAGGACAGAAGCTCCTGCTAGTCTAACTTAAATGGATAGAAGAATATAGAGAGAGATAAGAGAGAGAGAGAAAGATAGAAGAAGACTTTAGAGAGAGAAAGAGAATTATTATTGTATTTTTCATAACCTATTACAAACTACAGCTCTACTATTTATAGTTTGAGCTCAACTGAATACAAGTCTCTAAACAGAATTCTGTTAGAAATTCTGTTATAACAACTTTTCCCGCCTAACTGAAATAGATTTAATTAGCTATCTGTATTTTGTTCTCTAACACAATGGCGAAGGCTGATGAAAGTCATCATGATCCACTTGTTTGCCTTGAAACAAACTTATCCCTCCTCTTTGCTAATATCAGTGAAATGGATGAATCTTTACCACATATTGCAATTAGCTCTCGCTTTCCTCCACATGCTGAAACACCAATTCACTCATGGACTCATGGTCCTAATTTTTCTGACTTAAGTTTTCATCCTTTGATGCCACTTATTTTCCACTGAGCACAATTGTACACTAGGCCACTTTTGTCTCCTAATTGTGTAATGGCAATTGATATACATGAGCTCAATATCTACCCTTGACCTCCTGTCTCGTTTTCTTGTTACCTTTCTATGTATTAATAGTTCTTAAGGCTGCCTGAAGATAATGAGAAGTTGAGAACTATATCATAATCCATAAATCAGAGTCCAATACACTGTCCTGAATGACAAGTGTTGCAAACTGCCATGTTTGAGCTTCTCTTTCATCATCTGAACTTGACTCATAGATTCGGAAGTGAATTACAAGTCAGATCAATGTGCGAATTAAGTGAGCTTCCGTTGCATGCAACTTTTGTGTGTTTGGATCAGATCTTTTTGCTTCTCATGATGAGTTTAGACCAGTGATACAAGGAACGCGGGACGGAGCCACGTTTTCCGATCTGGGTCGTTCGTTCCCGATCACGGAACAAACGCGACCCAGATCGCCGGGGGTCGCGAACCAGTTCGTGCATCCAAGCGAACCCTTTTGGCCGGAGAGATTGAAGGCTAAGTCGAGAATTAGGGCAAAATTTCAAAACCTAGATATTCCAAGGATGTTGTTTTCATCCATTTTTTATGGTTGTTGATGGTCAGAGGGAAGAAATTGCAGAGGATGAAGGACGTGAACATGGTATTGAAGGATGTTCCTTGTATCATTGGTTTAGACACCTTCTCTCCATGTATTTCCTTGTTCTAAATATTTTGTAACACGAAACTTAGGCTTGTTTCATAAGAAATGACGTGATGTTATCCCAACATATAAGTCTCATAAATTTAGCTAATGGGAATCTTTTTGGAGTTGGAAGTTGATGGAAAACCGTATGCAACTTATGAAGTGTCATTTCTATATCATGCATGTTTTGTGTATTTTAGTATGACGAATCTTGATAGGGATATAAAGTTATTCTCTCTTCGCAGGAACTAAAACAAGGTTATTTGGCTATGAGACATGTTGACTTAACTGCGAAGAATTTGAGGTTGCTACTTGGAGGGGGGAGTGAAGAGAAAATGGGTGTTTACAAGCCTGCACGACCCATGGCATTTGTTTCTCTAGGAAAGAAAGATGCCGTGGCAGAAGTTAGTGGTTTTACCATGGCCTAAACTCTTAAGCTTTGAATGTAATAAATGTGTATGGTTCAAAAGCCAATATCATAGCATATAGTACAAGCTATTCTGTATAGCTGAGAGTCCCTCTGGATATTAGATATCAAGTTTGCTGATGTATGATTTATGTTATCTCTTAAAAAAAGAAATGTATGATTTATGTGGTTATCTAGTTTGCTCTAATAAAAATTTATTTATTAAAGGAATGCTCAAAGCGTTGAAATCGAGGGGGTGGATTTTTCAAAATTTATTTTAATGGATGTATTGAAGTTATACTCGTAATTCTTTTTGGGGTTTTACATGGTATTGTGTTAATATATCTTTTGTTGTAATTTTAGTGATCCCATCTCATCCTCGAGTAAGGTGGCCGCCTTTTTTTTTTCTTCAGCAGACTCCGATCACAAAAGCTAAGTATGAAAAATCTCAATGCAGCTATGAGTGCAAGAGTGCTGATATGCCCATATCGGGTATGGGGCGACGGTTGCCCATATCAGGGGTATAAAGGTAATTGTACATATTTAGTTTACTTGACCCTCTATTCCTGCCCCCACAAAGAACGGGAAAAACAAAATTAATTTCGTTTTTGCTCCACTCTCTTGCTCCTATTTCGTTTTGGGGGATTGCAGTAGCTGAAAGGTAAAAAAATTAGCAAAAAATTAATTGCAAATGTTAAATGTCTGAATGTATGTGAATTAAAAGTATTGATTTCCTTTCATTTGATTTCCTTTCAGGTGGGAATTTTAGTTGAAATAGCATTGTCGGGTGAAAATTAAATTGCGACGGATTTGCAAATATAATCTTGGGTAAACAAAATTCCGACTTCATTTCATTCAGGTAAGTTATATAACAGTGATATATGCTCATTTGAAATGTTTGAATTCGAGGAATCGATGTAATTTTGAAAAGTATAAGTAGAGGGAAAAATTGCGAACTTTATGAAATTCGAGGATTAGATGTAAGAATAGATGTAATTTTGAAAAGTGTAATTAGGGGGAAAAATGCGAAGTTTTGGTCTAACTGTTGTGAACTTTATGAAATTCGAGGAATAGATGTAATTAAATTGTGAAATGTTGTAATTTATTTGGAATACGAAAACATAGATAATTGTTTGTAAGTTGGATTGTTGTGGGTATTTGAAATAAGATGAATTTGAAACTACCAATGTTCAATTACAATGACAACCACATGGAAGAGTTGAGTGATCACAGTGATGAGAGTTCATCCTGTGAATTCAAGGAAGAAGCTGAATGCTTGGAGGTATAATTATGCGTTCTTGAACGTATTTTTATTAGGTATATGATGTAAGTTGTAATTTTGTTTGATCTTGATTTTGGACAAGATGAGTTGAATAAAGGTCGTCGAAGGAAGATGAGCAAGAGTTTAAAGGGAGTGGCTGAAAAGGTTGTAGTGTATTTATGTTTGTTTTGTAGTTTATACAAAATTGAATAATTGACTTTCAATAATGTGGACTGAACTAATGTGTTTAGGTTGGGAAGCAAAAGCAAAGTAAAACAAAGCGATTTGTATTCAATCGAGATATGTTTAGGGTGAGTTGTGGTTGATTAGTCCATGTTTGGAACATGTATATTTGCTGAAGCTTTAGTGTATTTGATTGTTGTGTGTATGTGTGTGTTCAAGTAAATGAAATCACTGAAGGGGGTGGTGTGAAGCTTCGGGGTGAAGTATGTAGAACTCAACTAAAAATGTGCAAAGGTGTGCATCCTAATGTAAATTATAGGGTGGAGACTTTAGGTAGGGTTGTAGCTGTTTTGATGAAATGAAAGTTAAGTGGGTTTGGTAAATGGGTTTGGGTGGACTTCTTGAGTTGAAGCGGAAAAGATTGCCCCAGTCACTTTGTTATTGGCTGATGATGCGGTTGGACACAGAGAGGAGGGTACTAATGTTGCCAGGAGGTGTGGAATACTCATTTGGACAGGAGTCAGGTTCATTGGGTGTTGGGTACCCCTTACGGTCCAAAGCGGGTGCCGAAGATGGCCCGAAATGATGATGCTAAGAGGGCAGTGGAAGATATTAGGCTTAAATATGGTATGGGAATTGGAATTCCTATGGTTAAAGTCCTTGAGAAAGTAGAGGGAATATGTGGTTATGATGAAGAAAATGAGTTTAAGACGGCTTTTCTTATATTAGCTTTGTGCGAGTGTCCTACTACATGTCGTAGGCTTGAAAGAGATCTTGTAGTTGCCGCCACTGTTGCTATGGATGCAACGTCTTATTATTGGTCTTCCCTTGTTCTTGAGAAGCTTATATTACATGGGCGTCACTTTGTGAACAAGGGAAAAACTAGGTCGTTGCTAATTCCCCTAAGATCAAATAAAAGTCCTAACTATCCACCTAAACTAGTCAAGTGGTAAGCAAGGGTCGAACCACAAGGATCGGAGGTCTCACCAAGATAGAATCACTAAGAGTAAGCTAAATCGAAGAAATCGTCAAGTTTTGCTTAAACTAAGCAGTATAAACTATTGGAATCAAATTAGGAAAAACACTAGGAATGGGAAAACACCACAATCATGATTCACATCCAAAAACCAAGTAGAGTTATGGGGATTAACATGTAAAGGGGATATGCAAAGGAAATAAACAATCCTAAACACCTCTAAAATCTTTCTTTGGGAGTTTAGAGTCCTAATTATAGCAACAAAACCTATACTTCGAGGTGTTATCACTTAACTAGGCCAAGTTAAGAATTGAAATAAAACCCAAGTCAATACAAATCAACAAGTGATGCATAACAACCAATCAATCATAAATGAAGGTCTACCACTTAAAAGCAAGCTATTAAGGGGAAACAAGGGGGTTACTAAATGCAGCCCCACTTTACTAACGCAGCCCAGTAAAATACCCAAAAACCCTCATTATCATATTCTTTCTAAAAACCACTTCTCTCTCTTAAAATATTCTCTCCTCCTCCTTTGGTTAGAGAAAAAAACTTATAGAAGACCTAATTCACAAATTTTAATCTGATACTCATGGACGATAATTTTGACCCAAACGAATTTCAATCTGATGTAAGTTGTTCAGTTTTTTTTTTCCCGTAATTATGCAATTTCGTGCAATTCTTATGAAACGATTTACCCTATTTCGTGCAATCTTCACGAAACAGATTAATTTGTTTCGCGCAAATTGAACGAAACAGGCTATTCTGTTTCGTGAAGATTGCACGAAACGGATGAATCTGTTTCTTGGAGATTGAACGAAACAGACTATTCTAGTGCGTGAAGATTGCACGAAACAGGTATAGGGTTTCGTTCAAACTGTACGAAATAGCTAAAGTTGCCTCGTGCGACATGAATGAAACAATGTAATCTCCTAAATAACAAAACATGCACAATTTTTTGTGTTTGTGATTGATGATTATAAATTAATTTATGAAATTGTTGATGTAAAATTGATGATATTTATCAAATTTAGGAAATTGATGTATAAATAATTTTTGTTTTTGTGATTGATGATTGTATAATTGATGATTGATGATGTGTAAAAAAAATTTTGTGTTTGATGATTGATTATGTTTATCAAATTTATGATAATATTTGTATTTTGTTGTTTTTATAAATTGTCAGAATGATGTTCATGTAGAAGAAGTTGATGAGAATACACCTGATTATAGTGAGTTTTTCACCACTACAACTATATTTTCCACTCGTAAAGCATTGCGTGATTGGGTTACTGAAGTAGGTAGGGTGCACAATATGGTGGTAATCATCGCTCGATCACAATATGGTGAAAGGCAAGGCTTGGGAAATGCAAAAGCTACCCTCACTTGTGAGAGAAGCGGGCGATATAGACTGTATAAATCTACAGAACGTGTAGATGTGGAGAAATTTACCGGTACAAAAAAAAGATTGTGTCCTTTTCGACTTCAAGCGAAGGAGCATGTCGATGGTGGTTGGAGTGTGTACGTCACTAATGGTAAGCACAATCATGATCTTCCAGATTTCAACGAGGGTCATGCGATTATTGGCAGGTTAAGTAAATATGAGCTCAATTTGGTAGAAGAATTAACTAAATCTCATGTACCGCCTAGTCAAATCATGAAAGTTCTTAGTAGGGTGGATATATGAAGAGACTTTGACTACAGTGAAGCATATTTATAATGCCCGTCAGAAGTTGAAAACTGAGGCAATGTGTGGTAGGTCTGTGATGCAACAACTAATGAAGGTGATTGTTGATAATAACTATCTACAATGGCATCGTGAAAAAGTGGGAACAAAATTGGTTAGTGACATAGTTTTTTCTCATCCTGATGTTGTTGATCTATTGTTCTTATTTCCTTATGTGTTAGTCATTGATTGTACATATAAGACAAACAGATACAAAATTCCTTTTTTTGGAAATAGTTGGTATAGTTCCAACTGGAAAAAATTTTGTTGTCGCCTTTGCTTGGTTGAGAAACGAGAAGGAAACAAATTACCAATGGGTCATGGAATGTGTGAAAACGCTTATTTGCGAGAGAAACCCGGGTGTGATTGTAACTGACAGGGAATTGGCTCTTATCAATGCGGTTAGACAAATATTTCCTAACTCAGCTCATCTTTTATGTACAAGAATATTGGGAAAAATGTGGACAATCATATAGGCAAGTTGACTAAAAATGAAGATATTGTCAAAGCATTTCGTTCTAGATGGTATAAGTTAGTGGATGCACCAAGTGTTGCTTTGTATGAACAACGATTAAAAGAAATGAATGAAGCCTTTAAGTCTATGCCAGCTGTGTTAGATTATGTGAAATCTACTTGGTTGGATCCATATAGTGATAGATTTGTCAATGCTTTTACAATGAACATTCTACATTTGGGCACAAGAACGACCAACAGGTAAATAAAAATTTCAATTAATTAAATTCTATTTCAATTAAATAAATTCTATATTTGGATACTTATAGTGATAAAGTTTTTATATATATCTTCTCGTTATTATTTTTGATTATATTACAGGGTGGAAAGTGCTCATGCAGCACTGAAATCTTGGTTAAAGACTTCGACATGAAGTTTGGATACAATATGGCCAATTATTCATTCATTTTTGGAGGCACAGAAACGTGAAATAAAAGCCGCTTTCCAAAGGTCCCAGAACAGAGATCCTCATGTCACAGTATTATGTCTATTGATGTTGTTGAAAGGGCGAGTATCACACAAGGCTATACGCTTGCTTGATGAGGAATACAAACGTGCAAATGAAGTTCGTGTTGATGGTTTCGTTTGTGGATGTTATTTAAGACATACGCATGGACTTCCATGTGCTCATGAGATGATGGAGATGGACGAAAAAAATACCAGTATTCAACTTACGGATATCCACCCCTTTTGGAGAACTCTTAAAATTAAAAGTGCTAGCACACATTACAAGTTAGATGAAGAATCTCATTTTTCGATCCGACATGATATTGATAAGAAATTGCAATTGTACTTCAAGGATATTCTAGATCTACCTGAACAAAGTAAAAAAAATCATAGCAGCTCAATTGGAAAAAATAGTTCACCCTGAATTCACAAGATTGAACGAGCCACACACTACCACCAAACCTAGAGGTCGTCCTCCAAAAAAAACTCTACAAGAAGAGATCCATCTTATTGGGAATACACAGAACAAAGATGCTCCAAGAATTCTAAGACTGGACGTGGTGGATGTTCTTCTACATCTACATCTACTATGAGTCGTGGTTGTGGGCGTGGACGTTGCTCTTTGACACCCTCAAATACTGCACAAGAAATTCCTCCCAATATCTTGCCATTTGTTGATCAACTCCCCGCCTACATAGTGTTTTTTATTAGTAGCATACACAATGTTGGAGCTGATGGTAAATATGGTTATAGGGCTGTTTCTCAATGGATTTATGAGGATGAGGAACGATGGCCAACTGTTCGGCAAGAGTTAGCCGTGGAGATTGAGACTAGGTTAGACCTTTACAGTGATATTTTAGGAGGGCTCGATAAAGTTTGAGATACTTTGATCTCCCTTCAACACTATGTCGGAACCGCTACTAAAGATTATTGGATGTCATTACTTGACATGGGTTTTGTGATCTCCACTAGATATAATGTGGTAGTTGTTCGTTGGTCTCTTGATCAACCAATTACTTTTTTGCCAATAATCGCTCTTGAGGGGAAACATGCACCTGATCAAGTCATCACATTAGGATTTTTGCAGCGCATGGAGCATTACATTGTGGTAAGTGTCACTTGTTAACATTTTTATTGCCATTATTTTTCTTGTTTCCTTACATCTTGTTGTTTCTTAGGTTGAAATGAAAGAAGGTTTTCCTATGCCGCCGATTTACCCATATTGGCGTCATCATCATGATCCTAGTGTTGCAGGTTGGTCGATACCTTATCATACAATATTTGAAAGATGGAAAGTCATTGCGGGTGTGCGAGATCAACAAAATGATATAGACCCTTTTTTGATTGATCCTTGAAATAAACTTGTTTGGTAAAATCACTTTTTTTTGGATATGGTAATTTACTATTTGTTATGACATTTGAATTGAAATGTTGTTTGGAAGTAATTTTTTTGTGTCTTATAAGTGTAAGCTTTTGAGTTTTCAGAGCGTCGAAAACATCATGGATAATATTAAGATTAGTGACTTGCTAATATCCAAATAAATAATAAAAAGCAATAATTCTTAATCTACGATATAATAAAAATACCAATAATATATAATACGTTATAACTTAAAATCTCCTAAATAACAAAACATGCACAACCTAATGCATTTTCATCTGATCATCGTTGCGACGAATGTAATTTTTCAAACTCCTGCACAACAGCAATAGCCTGTCAATATGGGGAAATTGGTCCTCCATACTCAATTTTGACCGCACTTCAGGATATACTGGATGACGTATATAGTGAGCAATCATGTGGAGTCTTTGTAATAAAAAAAGATTAAATATTATCATGAAACGACAAATTGGAAAATGATAACAAAATAATACTAAATAGATTTTACCGCTTCGGCAGTAAGTTGGTGTTGTCTTTGCATACATCCATTAGGGGCATGTTCAGGGTTTTGCAACTTTGGAAGTGTACATTGTAGAAACCATTGCATGTAGTCGGAAGAGCAATCCCATGGATTAGAAGCAACATCACCTAGACGGTGCATACTTAAACAATGGGAGGAAGGATCATCCCAAAAGCACATCATCGATTCTGGATATTCGATGGAGTAAGAGTGGGCCAGCTTATTCTCTTTGTTTGGTGTAATTGGAGACATAGGGCGAGTCTGTACATATCCAAATTGTCGTAGAACACGATCCGGCATATACGATTCAATTATGGAAGCATAACGAATGCACCCATGATACAATGATAATGGTAGATTTTCTACTACATCCATACCATAAGGCATTCATATAACCTGTATTTAACATTATATTATTAAGATAATATACACAAAACTACAAAAAAAAATCAACTCAAACAAAAATGTAAATATATACCTCTTGAGTTGTCATATCATCTAACCTCCATCGATGTTGTTGTAGTGTAGAAAGTAATTTCTTTTGGATCCATCAAAGTCTCTCTAATTTTTCTGGATCCATCAAAGTCTCTCTAATTTCTTTTAGATCATCCGCGCCATACTTATTTTCTGGATCCATCAAAGTCTCTCTAATTTTTGACAACTTAATTCCACCATGTGCATGTACTGTTCAAACTCTATTTCTTTTGTATCTGTATTAAGCAATTTACCAACAAAAGAAAATAGTGAATTCCGTGATTCTTTTTGTTGCATTGGGTGGTTAATACCAAGCCCATTAATAGGAAGACCCAAAATCAAAGATACATCATGTAATGTAATTGTCATCTCCCCAAAGGGCAAATGAAAACTATTAGTTTCAGGATGCCATCTCTCAACAAAAGCTGATATTAATGGTGCATTATGATGAGGAAACATGCATTCCCTCAAATGACCCAAGCTAGTACTTTTCACTAATAGATACCATGCATCACGAGGCTCAAATCGAAAGAGATCAATCGCATGTGTTCGTGACTGAATAACCAAACAACCACGCTCAATCTGGTAACGTGAACAAAAATCAATTAAAATACTACCATATTGATATATCATTTTTTGTTTTTTTTCGATGCAAATTTGATGAAATAGTGACAACAAAAAATCTGCTACACATAAGAACTTACATTTTTCTCCCAAATGTAACAAGCTACATGACCTCGATAACCACGTAGCAAATCTGTAGAAAGTGGCGCTCCTGGTGCTGGTGCAGTCAACTTCCAATCACAAGTGCGAGGACGTTTTACCCATTTACGTTTGTCGTTGTCTTCTTCGGGTTGCTCTGGTTTGACAACATGTTTCTCGTTGGAACCACCAACACCCGAATCAGGATCCTGGGATGATCTCCTAGCTGGCTAGCCGCACGAGTAGCCCTGGCAGAAACTGTCACTGTCCTACCGTCTAAACGAGTCTTCTTTTCATTTTTATCTGTCATCTACATACATAAGTTGATAAGAAATAAGTAGGTAGCACAATAATTTGAATTACATAGATTCATAGAAGTAGTAGTGTAGTATTAACGTTACTGAGTTGGTATATATAATACTATCTTACTTTTATAAACATTATAATAGTTAAGTCTACACTAGGTGCAAATTGTGAACATCAGAGACTAAAGTTTAAGCGCACATTCACTCTCCTAGAAATTAACATAACACTTAGCATAGCAATTAGATGTGTAAATAATCGGATCAGTATTAGCTTGAGAATCTTTTTCACACAATAACACTAAAATTAATCACCTATTATCAATAATAACTATTAGTATCTAGCAAACTGGTCACAAGGGTATCTCATATAATTGTGAGATATACCATGTTACCACAGGAATCTCCATTACTCTTAGAAACTCCATACGGTTCAACAATGGTTCTTTTTGCTTGTATAAGATGGGAAACATATAGATGCTGCATTGTTCCTTTTATTCTATATCTAATCAAATTTCGGCAAATCGACTCCCTATTTGTGAGTGTAATTTAGTAATTTAGTAGAATGAAAGTAGAAGCATTGTCTATGTGGTTGTCAACAGGTGTTTCATTTATGTCAGTGATTCACCCCCTTCCCCAACCTTAAGTTTACCTCTTTCAGTGCACCACCCACATCTATCTCGTCATTGCACCACTGCAGTCAAGCTGGAGCACGCAAATGCACACAAACAAGTGCCTATCTTAGTCTCCTTTACCCCATAAAATTGGTGTTGGTCACTTCATCCTACTTACATGAAACAATAACAACCATTTCATCCAATTAATATGAAACGGGAGGAACCACTTCATCCCAGTTACATGAAACAGTACCAATTATTTTTTTCAATATACATGGAATAGTAATTGCTATTTCATTCAATTTATATGAAATTCTAACAAACCAATTAACAAAGAAACCAATTTCGAAAAAACAATGCACATATTTGGGACCAACAAACCAATTTCGCAGAAACAAAGCACAGATTTGGGACCATTTATGACCAATTTCGCAACAAAGGAGAACCCAAATATGGAATAATACATAAAGTTTGAAAGAGAAAGCAAAAAATTGCAGCAATGGATAAACAATTGGGTCGAACGAAAATCCAGAAAACTAAGAACACCATTAGAAAAAAATAGATCGCAATGAATTTTGCAGTTTCCTTCAAAATTGTAACTCGCATTTTGCATCAATTAACTGGGCAAATGCCATAGAAATGGTAGAGGGAGAAAGTAGAGAGAAATTACACTAGTAAAACACAAAATTGGGGAGAAAATTAACCTTAAAATACGAAATTTCCTTCGAAATTCTAAAAGATAGTTGGACGAAATTCCAATAACTTCTTAGCTTGAAATTGAGTTCGAAATGTGTAAAAGATCTAGCAATTTATCAAATTTCCAACATTTCATAAAGATTAAAGAGATTGCAGACGAATTTCGGGTATAATGGTGGACGAATTTGTACGATTTTGAACCAGAATTGAGGAGATGAAACACGAAGAGGAGGAGGGAGATGAGAGAGGAAAGGAAGAGGGAGAAATGGGTTATGAATGAATAAGGGTATTTTTGGTATTTAGGTGGGTTGTATATGGTAAATGAGAGTTGCATTTAGCAACCATGGGAAACAAATGGGTCAAAGGATGATGGATCTCACATCAACAAGGTCACCAACAACATCAATGATTGAAAATGCACAAATCCCAAACATAACAAATCCAACAAACTCTACTAATGAAAATAGGATGGAAACAATGATTGGGCTACTCCCAATCCTAGTTAATGAACTACTCACTACCCATTATACTAGCAAACATCATAAACATGGAAAAAACTAGCAATAAATCACCAATCCAAAAATAGTAAAAACTAAAAATTAAGACTTTAAAGCAAAAAGAAAACAAAATCTAAAGAACAAACAAGAAGAAACTAAGAAAAGATGGGATCTTTAATCTAGATTAAACTATTAAACATGAAGATTAAGCAATGAAAACATGAAAACAAAGTATGAAAATAACAAACTAGAAATGCATAAAAACAATGAGAAAGAAAGAAAGGATTGAGAGGATTACTAAGGAAGCAAGAACTTCAAAGAAATTTGTCACTTTTTCATTGATTTTCCATCTCCAAATTACACCTCTTGAGCCAAGTTTTCTCTCTCCTAAACTAAGTAGCTAATATTAGGGTTCTAAAATCTGAATTTTTTTTAAAATGGGCAAAGGAGGGTATTTATACGCCTCCTAATTACAAGGTTTTAAAACAAAACGAGCCAAAAAGTTACTCGGGCGGGATTCACAGCCCGGGCGGTCTGAGTAGGGGTCCAGGTGGGCGGTAGACTGCTGCGCTTCGCTGTGATGGGTTGTTCAGCCCGGGCGGGCTGGTGGATGGCCTGGGCGGGCTTCACAGCCCGTGCAAGCTGATGAAATTAAAGGCTCGGGTGGGCTGCTTCTTCTCCTACGAGCTACTCCCTAGCTCTAAAGCTCTTTTTGCTCCCCTTTAATGCTCGTGCGAATCAAATTCCTACATGAACATCAAAAGTAGGAAAATAGGGAGAGGGAGGCAATATATAAACTAAAAGAGAGATAATCAACAAAAGAGGCGAAACAAAGGTGAAAAGAGCTATAAAACAAAATAAACTAAGTGAAAAAGGCTTTAAAACTACCCTAAGAGTGAGATAAATCTCACTCATCACTTTGCGGAGAAGTTTTATAAGAATGGATATGCAAAGGGATGTGGCGGGTGCACATACTTTCTGGCGGTGAGATGTTTATATTTTTTGTGTTGATTTTTAGTGGTTAAATAATTGTTAATTTTTTTTGTTAGTTTTAATGTGATTGGTTTATATAAATTGTATTGGTAATGAGAAGCTAAAAATTGTTAATTGTTGTATTAGTTTAAATGTGATTAGTTTGAATGTGAATGTGATTGGTTTAGTTTGAATGTGATTACGGAGAATGTATTGGTTTATAAAAATTGTTAATGGTTTGTTAATTGTTGTTTTAGTTTGAATGCATTGGTTTATTGTATTGGTAATGAGAAGCTAAATAATCCTTGTAGATATTATATCTAGATAGGCTAAACCGGCCTCCTATGAAATGGGGTATGTTTCCCAAGAGTAAGGCGTGGTCTGTTCGTGATGTTAATGTTGCAAAATGTGAGGATGAAAATGTAAATGGAGACTACGGAAAGATAGGGGTATGTTTTTATTTATATACTTGTTAAGTCTACTTGTCGTTTTTGTTATATTTATGTATTTGGGTATGAATTTATGTATGTAATTGTTATGTACCATTGTTAGTGCGTCGATTTGGCGTATAGGGAGCGGCATCCTCAGATGGCTAGGGACACGTTGGGTCCTCATTCAATGGCGTATGATGTAATAGCTTCATTTCTTATACTTGTTAATTAAAAAACTATTGGTTATGTTGCTTAATTTTTAGCATAGAAGTTTAGCTATGCAGTTGGTTGTTATTGATATTGTTTATGGAATAATTGGGTCCAGATTGCAAGGATAGTGCTAAGTGGATTGGGGGTTGAACTTGAAGGTGGTGTGCAGGTGGGAGTTTGATGACATTAATGTTGTTCTCGACTCGGAGTCGGATGGAGAAGCGAATGCGATGACGGCGTAGGGGCCCGAGGATGAACCCATATCAGCGGAGGATGTTGCGGGATGTGGGACAATGCGATGGTAATGCTGAGGGTAATGTGGAGAATGATGATGAGGGTGCTGGAGGTAATGTGGAGGGTAATGTGGAGGGTGTTGGAGGTAATGTGGAGGGTAATTTGGAGCGTGCTGGAGGTAATGTGGAGGTCGCTGCGAGTCATGGAGGTAATATGGGTGAGAGTGAGGGAAATGAAGGTAATGTGGAGGGTAATATTGGTGAAAGTGAGAGTCAGGGTTTTGCGGATGGTCAGGGTAAGAGTGAGAGTCAGGGTTTTGCGGATGGTCAGGGTTTTGCGGATGGTCAGGGTTTTGCGGACGGTCAGGGTAATGCTGAGAGTGAGAGTGGGTACAATGAGGTTATGAATGAGGTTTTTAATAAGCATGAGCCTGATGCTGTCTATAGAAATGAGAATAGTGGTAATAGGGATGGGAATGTGGGTGGCAGTGTAGGAACCCATTCTGTGAGTAGCCTTATAAAAAGGCTTACTGTTGGTGTTAAAGGTATTGAGGACACCGTTGAGTTAGGCTTTTCCAGATATGAGTGGGGGTCGTTAGCGCCAAGAACATGTGATGGAATGGATGACAATACGAGTATAGGTGAGAGTAATAGGCAGGATAGTGATCATGTGCCAATGGTTATGATTGAGGAGTTATCTGGATGTCACTCACAAACAGATGGAGGGGAAACAATGAAGAAGAGTAGGAAGAGACGATGTACAAGGGCTAGTGTTAGGCTGAATGAGAACGACTTTGAAATGAAGATAGTACCGAGGGCATATCCTAACTACAGAGCTAGGATACTTAAACTGATTTATGAATATGACACGATGAAGGGGTAAGTTATATATTTGTTTTATGTTAACTTGAGACTGATTGAGTTGTAATATTATAGCCAAAAAATTAACAAAACATGCTGCTCTTGTTTTTAAAATTTATTAACAGGAAGGAAGATCATGTTTTAATTAAATGTGGTGATGTGGTAGCATGACTGACTGTTATTCAGTTGTTGATCCAAATGTCGAAGTGGGTGCTAATGTGAGTACACTCTTATTTGACATGTATATCTTTTTAGTTCATAGTTATTTCTTATTTGACATATCATATTATGATTTTAGTATGTTAGAGTTGTTGCGGCTATGTACACTCGTGTGTGGCGTAAGAAATTTGTCGATGCAAGTGTCAGATACTTCATGGACCCGGTATTTGCTGTAAGTAGTTCATGATAAGCAATCTAAGATATTAATCTGTTATTTTTGCATTAATTCGAACCAATATCATTATCTAAAGATGAGATTGAGTCGTTCTATTGGTGTTTATGTGAAAAATAATTTGGATGAAAAACAGGACTGAAGACATAGCTTGGATTTTTTATCCATGAACATGCTTTCCTATTTTTTCTTTGTTGAAATAGGATCAGCTATACTACTTTCTTTGTTCATTCTTTCAAGGGGGAGGGGGTCCTTTACATTTCTAAAGAATTTCTATATACGGCTACTCAATTATGCTAAATGCTAGAGTATACGGCTGTTAAGAGGGCAGAAGATTTGATAGCTGGTTAGTCCTTTCTCTTCCCTGTTCTTTGTGATTTGTGTTGTGCTCATTGGGGTGTAGTCTGCCATTTGAATATATAGGTATGGTAATATTAGTGGTAGTAGTCTGCCATTTGAATATATAGGTAGTTTAGTGAGTTAACTGTAATTCCCAAAAACAATCTCATATTAGAACCACTCAATCTCATCTTTAGTCCCATGGTTCATCATTGTCGTCGTTTGCTTTGTAGGTAGTTGTCATGTTAATTTCTGTTATTTTGTAGTCTGTTGTTCTCGGAGAGGTTGGGGATTGTAGTGGTTGGGCAGCGGCAAAACGAGCTGCAATGGGTTACGCTGAGGAGCAGAAAGAATTTTTGTGGTAAAGCTTAGTTGTTTGTTAATTGAACTTTATTGGTATAAATTTTTATTGTTCTTTGTGATGATGGGTAATCATGTTTTGTCTATTATAAGGTCTTTGTGCCAGTGTTTGTGCCAGTGTTTGAGGAAAGTCGTTGGTGGTGTGTTGCTTTTTGTGTCAACACGGAGGAAGTATGGGTCATTGATTCAAACCCCACACCCAAAGACCATGTAGATGCAATTGAAAAACTTGTAAGTTTGGAACTAAAAGTGGGCATTTTAAGTTGAGTATTTTATGTTAATGTGAAGTGGTGAAATATCGTTGTGAAACGGGTATATTGGTGTAGGCGATTGGCGTGGACATCTTCTTAAGCTCGCTGGATGGGGTATGGGTTAATGATGAGACAAAGCGGTGGCCTCGGAAGAAAGTGTCGATGGGCAGAAAATCAGATGGGTACACATCACCGTGATTAGAAAATGGTTTATTGGTTTAGTTGTTATATTAAGGTCTTATGATTTCAATCTTCTTTGGTGTAGGTTGTGCTCCGGCATTCACATGACTATTGCCGTAAAGGGTTGTGCGGCTCGGTTGAAGTTCAAATATACTATGGTGAGTGTAATTCCTATAGCTTGTCAGTTTTGTCATAAATTTAGTAATTTGACATAAGTAAATTTTGTTGTTAAGTGTAGACACATAATCGTGTCTCCTCATTTAAGGATCCAATGATGAAACATACCGCGGCATTAGTTGGTGCGACCCAACGGAAGAGCAATCTAAAGAACCATTCTAAAATGTGTTTCGAAATGATATTCTAAAGCCCAATTAATTGTTCATGATGATTAATTGTATTTCAAGCCCATAAAATGTTTTAAGTCCATTTTAAAAGCCCAATCAAATATTTATTATTTTAATAGATATTAGGAAAAATTGACATGAATAATCCCAACTTTCACTAGTCTGCTAAAAATAATCCCAACTTTGAATTATTTTAAAATAATCCAAACTTTAAGGGGTACCTTCAAAAAATAATCCGTACTATTAATTTTCTAAATATTATAGAACTAAAATGGATTAGTGTAGGCAAGATAAAGGATAGTTTGACTTATTTTGAGAAGGTCCCCTCAAAAGTTGGGATTATTTTAGAATAATCCAAAGTTGAGATTATTTTGAGAAGACGGGTGAAAGTTGAGATTATTCATGTTAATTTTTCCTTATTTTTCATAAATATTTTATTATCTTTGATAAATAAATTAGATTTTTAAACCGTAAAATTCCATCTCCGGAATTTTAGGGATAAAAAAGCATATTCGAAAGACGCGCAATGGAATATGCTCGAATATTCCAGAATATGCGCCGGACGCGGGGGCCGCGCTCAGCGCGCCACGTGCGTCCAGCACATTGGCCATATCGCGTCAGGCGAGCCAATGAGCGCCTGACACGTAGATTTTGTGACTCACACAGAGTCCTGCGTCAGACGCAAGTCTTGTGTGAGACGCAACTTTCTTTTCTATCTTTTCAAAACCCGTTTACACGTGCCTATCTCTGATTGGGCTGGCTGGCTGCGTCAGGCACACCAATGTGCGCCTGACACGTGGCACTGCGCCTACCACGTAGGCCTGCGCCTGGCGCAAGGCGTGCGTGAGGCGCACGTGCCTTGTTTCCTATAAATATCCGCAATTTCATCGAATTACGGAGGGCTTTTCATATTATTATTTCACGAATACAAAAACATACAAATACCTCTACAATACACTTCGAATTCTCAAACACTCAAATACTTTCAATACTTTCAATCAATCAATTCTTAATCACTGCGTTCTTGGTTCCACGATTGCTCCGCCTAAAGATCGTTGTGCTCCTCAATCTAAGCCGCATTGGTATAATCCAGAGGATCCTTGAATAAATTCAATTTTTATATTCAAGTTACTATCCATTTATTTCATGATGTAGATATTTAATATAAAATCGTTCTACTGTACATTCTAAACCTCCTTCTTTCTTTTTATTTATTTTTCATATATTATTATCATACTTGCCTAATCTTTATATGCATGCCATATGATTGTCCTGTTTCAATGCTTTTATCACCCACATGTTATTTTTGCTAATCAAAGACCTAAAGAACCGTTCTAACATTAATCAGGTTAATGTGGACAACCTGCTAGGATTCCTGTAATTGATTGCCTAATAACATGTCACTAAAAATAGTCTTTTTATGTGTTTCCTGAACCTACTTAGACTAAATATTTTTAGGGTGCTTAAAATGTTATTTGATTATTCTTTGGCATAAAATCTGTAATGAATCGATATTTAGTAGAGGCCAACTCTGGGCGAATGTGGTTCATTATAACTATATTCGTACCCTCACCCCCGAACTCAATCTTTGGTTCATTTTGACCATCTATAGAGTGAAGACGGGGAAATCTACATTGGATAATTTGTCCCTACGATTTTCCCATATCCAATTAGGTTTATGATTCTTCCTAAAAAGAATTGTTGGCGACTTCTTTCAAAACAATTTTTAATAAAACCTTTACAGTGGGGTAGTCAAATCTAATACGCGCTCACACCGCGTAGGCGAAATAAAAATACGCCTACAATTTGGCGACTTCACTGGGGAGGATTTTAAAAATTAATTTTTTTTAAATGAGTGGGTGAAACTTGAAAAATACGATTCATTCTCCTTTTATGCCTTTGAATGATATATAGTTTTGCATATGCATGGCTATTGTTCAGCCACCATAAGGATAATCTACCTTGCCTCATTAGCACATGTTCTATGTGTGAAGTCACCCCCGGGGGGTTTGTGCTTTGTCCTTCCAAAAAGCTTCATGAGCGATAGTGTTGGATCTTAGTCATAAGCAAACCTACCCAACCATGGCATTGTTCTCTTGTTCCTGACTTGAGACTGGAGTGCGTCTTACACGTGGCCACCTCTTTAAGCAGGGGTACGAAGCGTGTGATTAATCTCTTAGTCATGGACCTTTTCAGCCTTAACCTAAACCTGACCAATAGTTTCAAACATAGAGTTGGACTTTAGGTTGGAACTTTTGCATCCATGTTATATGACATTTGCTTGTGGTTGCAATTTTTGCCTGTTATTATCCTGGTAATTTGTCATTATTATGCGTCGTTCCTAAAATCACGCCTAACAAGCAATAAAAAAAATTCGTCAATCTGCCAATATGTTGCCTAAATCCCCGAAAAACTTGTCGGGGAGTAGTGCGCCAAGCGCATTAAGTTGCGCCTGGCGCACCACTCCCAAGCCAGACGCATGGCTGTGCACCGCGCGCAGCAATGCTGTGCGGCACGCAGTCTGTGCATCGCACGCTTTTCGTCGATTTAGTCGTCGTAATGGTCGATCCTACGTTCAGTTCTATATTTGGCAATCTGCATCCGCGTAATACATGGTCTAATTAGAGGTCTCACCTAATCAAGCTTTCAAAAAAAAAAATCAGTCTTTTCATGCAAGGTCAAGTCCGTCTAAAAAAATGCATCTAAAGGGTCATTGTAGAGCTAGAGTTGTCATGCATGTCTACCTCTTCCCATATCCTCCCTACTGTTCAACAAATCTTTCCTGTCAATCTTACCTTACCATATTCATCAATTTCAAAAGTTACATCTTTTTAAATTCAATTCTACACCATATTCTATTCTACCTTTTTCGAAAACATTTACTAATCATCATAATACCACGACATTTCAAAAATATATTTTTCAAAATTAATCCATCATCTTTTCCTAACGAAAGATAAAACAAGGGATCCCTTTCAAAAAATGAATTTCGAAAATTCTAAGCCCAATCCAAACACCTTCATCGAATCCAATCCAATCAATCTGATTCACTTGCATTCATTCTAGGCCCATATGCATTAGAGTCCATTTTACATTCATATAGGGTCCATCTAGAGGTGATCATGGGCCGAGCCGGGCCGAGCCAAAAAAAATTGCCCATTGACCGGGCCGGGCCCAAATCCGGGCCAAAAAATTGTGCCCAAAGCCCGTTATTTCGGGCCGAGCCGAGCTGGCTTTTTCGGGCCAAAATGGACCGGGCCAAAAAATTAGACTAAAACGTCTTTTTTGGCTTGTCCAAAGCCCGCCCAAAAATAAAAAACCGGGCCGGGCCGGCAGGCAAAAAAAAAACTGGCCAAGCCCGCCCAAAAACCGGGTCGGGCCGGGCTGGAGTTGATCAGCTCTAGGTCCATCTAATTCGAGTTCATGCATTCATATTAAGCCCGCTAGCATTATAGTCCATCTTAGGCCCATATAAGTCTAGCTCCTGTCAAAATCTAGGTCCATTTGCATCTTTACGTGAACCTCAGTCTATGTCAAGCCCAGTCCAAGTCTAATCCCAGTCTATTCCATTCTAAGTACAATCCTAGTCTATTTCCCCTGTCAAACCCATATGCATCTCAAAGTCTATATCAAACCTATATGGTAATCTAGTCCAAACTTAGGTCCATTTAGGCTCAATTCATATTCTAGGTCTAGTTTGCATCTCCATGTAGGCCCTAATCAAGTCTAACTCCTTCAAAAGTTCATAATAGCCCAGATTCCTCTAAAGTCCAGCCTGCTTCCTCACCCGTAAGTTCAAGGTCTAAGCATTCCTTAAGTATATAGGCATTGTTGTGTCTAGCCTGCTTGCTCACCCGTAAGTTCAAGGTCTAGCATTCCCTAAGTCCATAGGCAATTTCTGTGTCTAGCCTGCTTGCTCACCCGTAAGTTCAAGGTATTGCATTCCTTAAGTCTATAGGCAATCTTTGAGTCTAGCCTGCTTAGTTTAATGTAAGTTTCGAAGTCTAGTTGTCTAGCTTGCTTGCTCACCCGTAAGTTCAAAGTCTAGTTGCCTAGCCTGCTTGCCTTAAGTTAAGAGTTTGGTCTCTGTTATTGTCCAGCCTTTCTTAATGTCTAGCCTACTTGCTCACCCGTAAGTTCAAAGTCTAGTCTCTCCTACCATCACCAAAACCCAATCGTGGAATCTAGTCTGCTCGCATAGTCCAGTCCAGTCCATGTCTGCATTTGCATATAGCTAGGCCCATGTCTCCATCATGGTCAAGTCCATACTAGTCCAAAATCATACCCATTCCTAATCATTTCTCATTCCCATTTCCATTTCCATTTCAAAATCATTTTCCAGTTCCATTTTCATCTCCCATTTCTATTCCTATTTCTCATCTCCATTTCTCATTTCGAAAACATTACTTCTTAAAATTTACGAGGTCCATTCGATTTCTGTTCAGGACGGATCGTGAGGTTATAACTTGGGAACGTCCAACAGAGAGGCAACAAGGTCGACCTACTCCCAGGCTCGTCAAGCGCATCCTCACTTTTTAAGACGAATCCTCCGACTCTTCTGAATCATCATCTGAAATGGGAGACACTAATGAACAGCTTAGTGCCATTATGGCTCAACTCACACTGATGAACTCTCGTCTTGAGGAACAAGACAAAGAAATTAAGGCACTGAGGGAGAAACTAACTGAAGAAGACGAGCAAGGCGACACTCCACCACCATTCAAAACCTACACAGAACTGAGGTTTGAAAAACTCGAGCAATTGATCCAGTCAATTCTGCGCTCGTGAGTCAGGCTCATGGCCATGACATCATTGATCCTGAACTAAGGGAAAAACTCCCTAAAAAGTTAACCTTGGGTGACCAAAATTCAAGGGGGTCGAAGACCCAGATGACCACTTGAGAGCATTTTCCATCTCTATGGCTCTCAAAGGCATGATCAAGGACCTGTTTGCTTATGTCCTTCCTTTGACCTTGGATGCACATCCATCCAAGTGGTTCAGATCACTAAATAAGGCCAAGCTGAATGACTGGGATTACATCAGAGAAGAGTTCCACAAACAATATGTATACAATACTCAGCTTCCCATTGGCCTTCGTGAGTTGGAGTTAACTTAACAAAACTCCAACGAAGACTTCGTCACCTTCCTTAACAGATGGAGGGATAAAGCTGCACAAAAGATTAACAGGCCATCTCAGGAGGATCAAGTCCGCCTGGTGATTCGTAACCTACAGCCAAAGTATGGGGATCATATCAAATTCCAAAGAGTCTTTCACGAAGCTCTATAAGGTAGGCCTGCTGATTGAAGAAGAGATACATGCCAATAAGAACAAGTGTTTCAACAACAACAACTCTTTCAAGAAGAGTAATAATCGCCCTTCTAGCTCCAAAAGTAATGAGGTCAATGCCATAGCTACTGAAAAGAGAGGTTATCAAAAGCCTCAAAGAACATTCACACCTCTAGGCATGTCCCTAGAAGAAGCCTTCACTAGACTTCATGCAAATGGAACACTTCAGTCTATTGGCCCTACTCCAGATCCTGCTCCCGAAAATAGATCCAAGAGGTGGGATCCAAATGCCTACTGCAAGTACCACCAAGGGAATGGACACCCAACATCTGCGTGTTGGACCTTAAAGAATCACCTGCATGATATGGTTGAAGACGGTAGATTGCCAATTCCGCCTGCAGCAAAAGTCAGCAATAGCAGCAACCCCTTGGGCAGTACCTAAATAACGCCGGGGCTTAGTCATTTAACGCCAGTTTTCTAGGTTGAGTCGGAGAGTCCCTCCCCTAGCTCCTTCATTTCCATTATGGTCGAGTATATGGCATTTAGGTTTTATTTCTAATAAGCCTTGTTCTATTTATTTCTGATTAATAAAATAATTTCATTTTCATTGGCCTTCCATCATTTTATTTATGCTTCTAATTCAATGATGAAACTCGAATCACCTAATGAACTTGACTAATAAAAAAGATCTGAAACAAAAAATAAAATAAAAAAGAGAAAAATGAAAAAAGTGGACATACTTTGGATAAGGAGTTATTCCCCTATCTCTTCCATTACCTTTCATAAGCCATCCTCATACAACCAAAGAAAAACAAAATCCCTTCAACATCAAAGCTCCACATATATCCTTCAAGCCTTCCAATACCCTAAATCAAACTTGTGTGCAAGCCTCACTACATCAAAATATATCAATGCCAGGCAAAAACAAAGAGTGAAAAATATTCAAAGTGCGAAAAAAACTAGTCTAAGTAGGTTCATATCCTAGGTCTAGTTTGCATCTCCATGTAGACCCTAGTCAAGTCCAATTCCTTCAGAAGTTCATAATAGCCCAAATTCCTCTAAAGTCCAGCCTGCTTGCTCACCCGTAAGTTAAAGGTCTAGCATTCCTTAAGTCCATAGGCAATCTTTGAACTTGTGTGCAAGCCTCACTACATCAAAATATATCAATGCCAGGCAAAAACAAAGAGTGAAAAATATTCAAAGTTCGAAAAAAATGAAAAAAAAGCAAAAGAAAACGCATAGGATAAAAAAAATGCAAAAAGAAAGAGCCAAAGGCAAAGAAATAAAAAAGTTAAGCTAGGGGACTTGCACACAAGTTCTACCCCTCATTCAAATCCTTCAATCCATCAAACCTTAAATCCATATAATCCAAATTCATAATCCTTTCATTAATCGTAACTCCTTCTCCAAGGTATGTCCAAGCCCGCTAGGTTGAAAACCCGAAAGGGCGGCCTAGGCAAAAGTTAGGGCACAAAAAATAATAATAAAAAAATCAGATCTGGAACTACGAATAGTCTGATTCCGCAAGGATACGTAGGAATCCTCATCTCGAGGTTCGACCGCTTCAATAAAATAAAATTAGTCATGGTCTAATGATTTGACTTTCTAGAATGTAGGAGCATAATCTCTTTCTAGATCCCGACATAGACTCGAGTCTCGTTAAAGCCTTTTCCTACCTACATTTATTTAAGTCACAAATTCAAACCTTTTATTTTTCAATCCAAGCTCTTCTTTTCCCCGAAGGACTCTCCGACAATTCCATGGTTTCTGGCGATATTTGACTTTGCTTATGTCAACTTCCCAAAGAAGAATCCCCTGTGCAATCCCCAGTGAAAACTTTCAACGTTCAAGACATAACAACTACACTTCAATATCAGATCAACTACATTGCAATATCAGATCAAGTACATTTCAATCAAGGCTCAAGCCTAATTCAAGGCAAGCTCACCCAAAGTGGGGGCTTCCTACGTGTGGTGGTTCCTCCAATTCAAATCAAACTCCCAAAGAGTTGTAATCCGCGGACCTCGTTTGCGGACCCCAATCATTTACTAAAAACGATTTTAGAAAATCATTCTATGCATTTCTATTCAATCCTGCTCATTCTATCATTCTACACATCTTCTAGCCGTGCAAAATCCAGACCTTGCATTGCAGCCTTGCAAAATCCTGACCTTGCATTACATTTCATAAATTCTAGTCTTGCATAACCCTGATCTTGCATGGCCTGTCATCCCTTAGCTTTGCATAACCTTAATCCTTGCATTGCGTCTTGTGCATCCTTAGAGAGTCTAAGTTTGCATCATTGCATCGTTATGTGCTTATCTGAGTTGTTTACACCTATCTGCTAACATCTTCTTCTGCAGGTAATCAGATTGCTTGTATTTATTGTCTAGCATACTAACTTTGTTTTGTAGAGACCGTCGGTTATAAATCAGTTCTAAACTGTAGAGAGTTTAGAATTGTTCTCCGTCCCGACACCGTGTACTTTGACTATCGGTTTCCTGAACCTCAGTCAAAGTGGGGGCTTCTGTAGACACATAATCGTGTCTCCCCATTTAAGGATCCAATGATGAAACATACCGCGACATTAGTTGGCGCGATCCAACGGAAGAGCAATCTAAAGAACCATTCTAAGATGTGTTTCGAAATGATATTCTAAAGCCTAATTAATTGTTCATGATGATTAATTGTATTTCAAGCCCATAAAATTTTTTGTGTCCATTTTAAAAGCCCAATCAAATATTTATTATTTTAATAGATATTTTTCATAAATATTTTATTATCTTTGATAAATAAATCAGATTTTTAATCCGTAAAATTCCATCTCCGGAATTTTAGGGATAAAAACGTATCTTTGAAAGACGCGCAATGGAATATGCTCGAATATTCCAGAATATGCGCCAGACACGGGGGCTGCGCTCAGCGCGCCACGTGCGTCCAGCACATTGGCCATATCGCGTCAGGCGAGCCAATGAGCGCCTGACACGTAGATTTTGTGACTCACACAGAGTCCTGCGTCAGACGCAAGTCTTGTGTGAGACGCAACTTTATTTTCTATCTTTTTAAAACGCGTTTACACGTGCCTATCTCTGATTGGGCTGGCTGCGTCAGGCACACCAATGTGCGCCTGACGCGTGGCACTGCACCTGCCACGTAGGCGTGCGCCTGGCGCAAGGCGTGTGTGAGGCGTGCGTGCCTTGTTTCCTATAAATATCCGTAATTTCATCGAATTACGGAGGGCTTTTCATATTATTATTTCACGAATACAAAAACTTACAAATACCTCTACATTATACTTCGAATTCTCAAACACTCAAATACTTTCAATACTTTCAATCAATCAATTCTTAATCACTGCGTTCTTGGTTCCACGATTGCTCCGCCTAGAGATCGTTGTGCTCCTCAATCTAAGCCGCATAGGTATAATCCTGAGGATCCTTGAATAAATTCTATTTTTATATTGAAGTTACTAACCATTTATTTTATGATGTAGATATTTAATATAAAATCATTCTACTGTACATTCTAAACCTCCTTCTTTCTTTTTATTTATTTTTCATATATTATTATCATACTTGCCTGATCTTTATATGCATGCCATATGATTGTCCTGTTCCAATGCTTTTATCACCCACATGTTATTTTTGCTAATCAAAGACCTAAAGTAATGTTCTAACATTAATCAGATTAATTTGGACAACCTGCTAGGTTCCTAGTAATTGATTGCCCAATAACATGTCACTAAAAATAGTCTTTTATGTGTTTCCGGAACCTACTTAGACTAAATATTTTTAGGGTGCTTAAAACGTTATTTGATTATTCTTTGGCATAAAATCTGTAATGAATCGATATTTAGTAGAGGCCAACTCTGGGCGATTGTGGTTCATTATTACTATATTCGTACCCTCACCCCCGAACTCAATCTTTGGTTCATTTTGACCATCTATGGAGTCAAGACGGGCAAATCTACATTGGATAATTTGTCCCTACGATTTTCCCATATCCAATTAGGTTTATGATTTTTCCTAAAAAGAATTGTTGGCGACTTCTTTCAAAACAATTTTTAATAAAACCTTTACAGTGGGGTAGTCAAATCTAATACGCGCTCACACCGCGTAGGCGAAATAAAAACACGCCTACATTAAGTCGGACAACATGAGGGAGGAGAGAAGTTGGTTACTGACAGAAGATCTTTTATGTGATGAAAACGAAATGAAGGTTGACGTGAAAGCAATGCTTGACGAGATAAGTTAAATGGTTAGGTGTGTTTTTTGAGTGATTTTTTGAAAGATATATAGTATCTTGTAAATATTGTATTGAGATCGGGATATGATATGTGGGCTATCTATGTAGATGTTTTTAATGTTAGGTTTCAGATGGGTCGAGTAGTAGTTGGGCCGAGTAGTTAGTTGGGCCCTATGTAACAAAACAACATATTTTCTGAAATGAGTGGCTTTTATAGCTGCTGTACTTGGAGCGCTCAGAATTATACAATTTATAACTAATTGTAATGATGTTGGATTGGTCAACTCATAAGAGATTGTTTATACATAAATTAAATTTATTACATAATGATACTATAGGATAATTATAGCCCACAAAAATAAATTTATTACATGATGATAGCCCACAATGTAATATACTAGTAAATACGGACAGTTTGTATGTTGTAAAATAATCCTAACGGGTCTATAGCGAATTCGGCCCTCCTAAGTGGTAGAGTGGAAGATAATACAACACGTGCCTCTCTACGTGTTCTTCCATCCGTATTCTCTTTTGCGAGGAAGACACGGGTGTTTATTAGTCCAGTCCAATACATACCAAGACTTGGTTGCACCATCCTTCCACTTGTTCGTACTTGATGAACATGACTCGTTCCCCATATGGAGCTTCCAACTACGTCGGTAACCTCATTTGTGATAATGATAGCCGAGTTGTATCGATTAGCTAATTCAATAAGAGTAGTATTGACTTTTCGGAGAAAAATACTCCTCGATGTTATATCATTACTACTGAAATACGAGCGGCATAGGGCCATTATTGAATCGAGTACCACTAAGCGTATAGGTCGAGTAGTGTATAAGGAATTTTCCATGAGGGTTTTAAGATTCTCTAGGACGATAAGCATTTCCTCGGGGTAAAAGGAATTTTCCATGAGGGTTTTAAGATTCTCTAGGACGATAAGCATTTCTTCGGGGGAATATACTTTTTTCACAATGATGTTGTCCAAGGGGTTCTCACGTGAATCAGAAATTCTGCGACATTCAGTTGCTAATGTGTTGGCTCTATTTGATGGAAAAGGGCCATTTGTGTTTAAGTAGATGGATCCACAGTAAAGTCCACCAAGTGTTGGTGGATACTGTGCACACATAACAGCTTGTAGGCATAATTGGGTTTTACCTGTTGCGTTCTCGCCACAAACCTCGGTAATAGAGCCGGTAGCAATGTCGCCGTTTTCGTCGATAGAAGGACAATTTAGTGAAATTTTACGCGTTGACATGTCCTTAAAATATATCCAACTTATTAGTGGGTATTGGTTTTGGGCTATTTATGTGTTGAGAATTATGGTATTACTTGTTTTTTTGATAGATACAGGCCTATTCTTGAACCAATTTATTTATAGAGGGGAAATAATAAGGCCCGGATATAAGCCCATAGAAGATTGGACAATTTAGTGATTTTTCCACCTGCACACGCAAGCAATAAATCCAACCACCCACCCCCTGCTGTCCCTACACTCCTCCCGATGCATACCTACGTTTTGGTAGCCCACACACGAAAGCCCATCTTTAGTCAGGTATTGGGCTGCACATTTCCCTTTTGCAGACATCATATCATAGGTCCTAGTCCTAGGGTGTTGGGTGTTGGGCTAAATATAATAAAACAAACGTAAGTATTTGTTATATCCGTTACAGAATTTGTAATAGAAGAACATAATTAAAGCCGAAACATAATTAATTTAAATAAAAGCGTTTGTAATATCCGTTCAACGTTAATTAAAAAAACATAATTATAATTACATAACATAATTATCCGGTACATATAATAAAAAAAAGGAAAAGACATAAAATATGAATTTGTCAAGGTTACAAAAGGCTAAATAGAAGGCCACAATAAAACATAATGGTAAATGGAAAATTAGGCCTTCACAGTTCCACAATTCCACAGTTCATTATCCACTTCAAATCACACTCCCTGAAAATGTCATTTTTATAGAACATAAATTCATGTAAAAAAAAAATATATGAAATAACAGGACTATAGTAGGACAAAAAAAATGCAACTTACAAAAAAAAATGCAACTTACAAAAAAAAAGTAAATAATAGTAATATACACATAACAATAAGTGGAGGTGTTATTTAAATGCTTGTTAAAAACGAAAACCAGAGTAACATTTAAATAACAATAATATACACCTCAAGTAACATTAACAATAACTTAAGCATTTAAAAAATATTATTAAGCTTAACAATAACTTAAGCATTTAAAAAAGTAAACAACAGTAATATACAAATAATATTAATCATTTAAAAAAAAGTAAATAACAATAATATACACCTTCAAAACATATATAAAATTAACAATAATATAATACCTAAATAAGACTTAAGGAAAAAACGTCATAATTAAGGAAAATAGGTGAACACGGCATACCTTCAAAACAATCTTTATTCTTATAGTTCCCATTAACGTTGTTGGTAAGGTGGTCAAAGCCAGCTTTGTCGGGTCCCACATAACAATTGTTCCCCCGGTTTTACTAACTCCAGGTGCGGCATGCCACATCATATTGCCCCCCCTCCACAGTACCATAAAGAATGAAATTGATTGGGGATTGCCCGGGTTTCAAGTAATGCAATGAACGAGGCCTATGGATGCAAATGATTTCCAAAAGATTTTGTATAAATCCCGGCCTTGTTATTCCCCGCGTACTCCAAACTATAATAGGACTATGGGCTGCAATAGTCGGGGAATGGATGTTCATCCTCGGGTGTATCTTCACGAAATTGAAAGGTCGGTAGAACCCGACTTTTCTCAGAACCCATTCCGTAATGACGACATTGATCTGGTTCATTTCCCCCATGACATGTAGGATGTCCATGGAATATTTAAACGTAGCCATACACACATTACATGTCTCCGCACGGAGAAGTAAAATTCTCCCTCTGTTGTACATGATGGGGGTAAGGGTCCATCACACTTTCAAAACGCCATGGAACAATATGATGTTTAACGCGTTCCATATCAAGTTTGACCATCTCCCACCTTATGAGCACCCTAGCTGGTGCTGGAATCCCCCTTAAATCACTTAAAGCAGGTACGTAAGCGTAGTTAACGTAACCATCCGGACCAAGCATGTACAGTGGCAACATGTGGGTAGGCCATGAACATAAAGGAGTCCTCATTAAGTGCCTCACTTGATGAGCACTTAAGTACACCCGATTTTCCTCATCCACATCTCTTGGTTCATGGTAAAAGTAAAGATGTTGGTTGACATTAATCTGAGGTGCCTCCCTAGTAAATGGTAGTGTTTGCCTTACCACCGTTTGTGGGGCCTGTTCATAGTGGAAATTTTGTGGTGGAGGAAGGAGGGGAAACAGATTGGCCATGGTTGTGGTGTAGCGTGGGGAGTAGGGGATATGTTTGGTGGAGGTGGTTTGGCCGTGTTGTTTGAGGGAGGGGGTGTAGTGTTTTTGTTAGAATATTAATTTGAGGTGTAATATGGCCTAATATATAACATATGTCAATATTCCATGTTTGGGGCCCATGTTAGAGGTAATGTCAAAAGAAATTGGCTTTATATAATGAAATGGGAAAATATGGGAAGTTCCCTAAATCAAAGGAAACCATTGAAAAGCCAAATTAGTAAAGTAATATGCAAGGGGGTCATTCTTCTCATTTATGCATTCAAGTACCCATAATTTCAAATTCGGTTTTTTCACCATATACCCTCAATGTTTCAGAAATTCACCATATACCCCTGAATTTTCAAAACTGTGCACCATGTACCCTTTTTGTTAACGGATGTTAACTCACCGTTAGTTTTATTTACGATTTTGCCACCATTATCCCCTAACTCTAACCCCTAACCCTAACCCTAACCCTAATGCCTAATTAACCTAACCCCCAAACACTAACCATAATTAACCTAACCCTAACAAGTTACCCTCCACCCGCCAGCCCCCACCCTCACCCCACCCCCTCCCTGCCATCCCCCCGAAGCCCCTCACCCCCACCTACTTCCTTCCCTCGTCCCCCCTTCCCACATCAAGAACCCCGCACCCCCTTCCTTCCCTCGCCCCCTCCTCGCAAAGAAGAACCCCGCACCTCGTTCCCTCGCCTCCTCCCTCCTGCAGCGCAGCCCTCTTCCTTCCCTCGCCCCCCTCCCCGCGCAACGCAGCCCTAGCCTGGACCCCCTACACCCCCCTTCCTTCCCTCGCACCCCCCCCGCAAGCATCTTAAACCCTCATCACCCCTCCCCCCGCCGGCTTAAACAATCAACAATGGCTACGGGATTTTCGAAGGGGGCTGCCGGCGGAGGAAATTCAAGGGGGGGCTACTGGATTTTCGAAGGGGGGCTGCGAGTTGCGGAAATTCAAGGGGGAGGGGCCATTGGATTTTCGAATTTCGGGGGGCGGGGGGGGTAGGGGCGGTGGTGGAGGGCGGGGGAGGAGCCTGGACCGCGAGGGGGAGGGGGAGGGGCGCGGAGGTGGAGGGGGGGGGGGGGGACTGGGCTGGGGGGTGGAGGGGAGGGGGGGGGGGAGTTAGGGTTAGGTTAGAATTAGGGTTAGGATTAAGGTTAGAATTAGGGGTTAGTGGTTAATAATGGCAAAATGGTAAATAAAGCTAACGACAAGTTAACGTCCGTTAGAAAAAGGGCATCTGGTGAACGCTTTCGGAAACTCTGGGGTATATGGTGAATATCTGAAACATTGTGGGTATATGGTGAATTTCACGATTTGTCGGGGGTATATGGTGAAAAAACCGTTTCAAATTCATACCACTTCACATTCTCATTTATGCATTCAAGTACCCATAATTTCAAACTACCTTAGAAACTATATTATCCATCCAAAACCCAACTACAGCCCAACACAAGTGACCAACTCTATCATACATACCAAATTGTTCATCCTCCCTGTGCATACTCTATCATACGAAAATTTCACTACAATATAAGACACGCATAACACATATATTTTCACACTTTTATGTATGCATTCCATGCATTTCACACTGTAAACATTGTAGTTCATATTGGGAAATAAAATACAAAATTACATACCTCCTTTGGAGTAGCGTCACAATTTGGAGTTACATTCTTCTTCTGCCTCGTTTTCCTTACCTTAGCACATGACACTTTCTCGTTCTCTACTACACCAAGTTGTAGCTCAAGGGGGTCATTCTTCTTCTTCTTCTTCTTATTCTTACCTGTCCCCTTGTTAGAAGTTTTTTTCTTCTTTGAAGCTTGTTCTGCAACAGAGTAGTAACACATATATCTAGTTCTATGAGCCGCCATTCTACAAGGAGGGTCTAAAACATTTTGCTTCTCTATGGGGTCCACTTCATGACTTTCCAAATCAATTTGACGCTTCTTACCCTTCTCCTTATTACCGTTGCACAAGGCAAAGTTAGGAGTTGAGTCTAAGTCCCCATTTCCAATGTTCCTCACCATCACATTTTTCTCGTCCACTCTTAGATCGAACAACTCCAAGCCCTCCATAATAACAACTACAACTTCTTCGTATGTAGTAGCTTTGTCAATTATAGGTCCAAACCTGTCAAATACTCGGTCATATCGCCACACCTCATCCGTTTTCGACGGATCATGATAAGCAACCTTCACTCGTGTATGCTTACGTTGCACATCTTTCCTCCATCGGCATAAAATATAATTGTCTGGAACATTAACCTCATTATGCATCTCATAAGCCTTTATCATGTGCCTACACATGATGCCATGTCACTCAAACATTTTATAAGAACAACTTACATCTTTCGAAACACAGTTGAAAGTAACTTTGTAATTCCTTTTTTTCTTCGATGGAATGTGTTTCTTTGTGTCCCTACATCTAATCCATACTCGATCCTCCATTACATGCTCCACAACATTATCAGACAACACATTTTTCCCATGAAAGCTAAGGTAGATTATTCTAGTGCACTCCCTTTGCACCTCCTTGAACTTTGAATCAGTATACACCTTCTGGAAAACGGACTCCACTGCCATATCACAAACCAACTGCCGAACATATCTCAAAGAATTAGCATCACGATCCTTCTCATCATTAGCCCGGATCTCCATAACCTCACAGTACCGTTCCTCAAACTCATACAACCTAGTGTGCTTGTTCACATAGCCATCAAAGAAACTATTCATACTCTCAACTCGTTGGGTCGTCTTCATTCCAGCCCAAAACTATGTCTTAGGTAAGCAAGGGCCCACATTTCTCTTTCGCGGAATAAACCTACAAAAACCATTCACATTTACAAGCCAACCAACCATTTTCACAGATTCCCATTAACATTTCAACAAATTGATACCACCAAACAGTGGCACAACTACCAAACCATTACCAGATTACTGTAAGTAGGTCTACTGCACTTGCCAAATTTATACTACCAAACAATGTTATACATTTTTATGAATAATACTATAAAAACTATCAGCTATAATAATCCACCAGCCAAAACATTGATGATTACCTGCCAACATGCAACCAGTACCACTCTTACAAACATAAAGGCCCCAAACAAGGTTTCAGGGTGTCCTACTCCTAGTGTAAGCTATAATCGTGGAGAGCTGGAGCAACAAAGGATTTTCAGTGATGGGGATTCAGGTCAATGTGATCTACGACCTCTAATAGAGGTGCCATACACTGGTATTTTATTGGAAGACTTGGTTGCTAAATTGTGTTGAATTTTCAAGTATATTTAGACTCAGGTGGTGGTGTTTCTTAAGATTAATATGAAGAGAATGAATGCCACATACATAGCTTTCTTATGGCATCACATACAATATAGCACTACTCTTGAAGTCTTGATTCTTGAACTAGTCGCATGGAGTTCAGCTGGTCAGGAAAAGAAGTATGGGGAATAGACATTTTAGATGGTTTCACCTGGAAATGAGCTGCTATAGGTAAGGAACTAAGCATGTATGGGTTATGTCCTCCAAACAATATAGTTTTTGGTGAATGAGATAGCCATGTTATTAGAGAAATCCACTAGTGGTAGCCATTAGGCAGCTGGTCCAGAAAAATATTATGCTTAGTGAAAGAAAAGCTGAGGAATGTGGTCAATCCTATGAAATGTCTTCGCATACGGACATAGCAATATGGTTGAGCAGTTTCCTAAGTATAGATTGATATGTTACGATTGTTGTTCTCTAAACACAGCAAAGTGCAAAGAAAGGAGAAGTTAGCTAGACTTAGTGTTTTCTTTTACTCTTACAGTTGTTTGTTAGACATTTATAAATGGTAGTAATGCTAATGAATTCGATGTAGTTTAATAAGAAAAAACATGGACTATTACAAATGCATAATTAACACTCGGCAAAGAAGCATCACCATACTCTAACAATATTTATTTTTAGATTTTCAACTACATGGATGAATATTACCTACTAGCCATTCATTATCAATCAACTTGTACTTCACAATTACATTACTCCAACTCTCCTCGAATTCTTCTGGATCCAAGCTGTTGTAGATGGAATTCAATAGCTCATCTTTGAATATGTCATACCCCTTATACATCCCCAACTTCGAGCAAAATTTATCTGTTATGTGTAATAGACACCAACGGTGTCGAGAATACGGCATCGAAGTTAGTAGAGCTTTGCGCATAGCAGCACACTGGTCCGTAAGAATGCCGGCAGGTGCATTCCCACCCATACAAGAAACCTATGTAGAGAAAAGCCACTCATAAGTCTCACTATTCTCATGCGGCAATAACGCACAACCAAGAAGGATGCTTTGACCGTGATGATTTACACCAATAAAATTACAAAATGGAAGCTCATACTCATTGGTCAAATAAGTCGCGTCAAATCACACAACATCACCAAACTCCTCATACGCTGCTCTACTTTGAGCATCTACCCACATTATGTCCTTCAACATTAACTTCTCATCCAATCGGTGCATATGAAAGAAATTCTGATTATTAGTTGTCATCTTATTAAAATACTCAAGCATCGCGTTGGCATCCCCGTCCTTCATTTTCAATCTCTTCACCTTACGAACCTCATTCCGCAAATCCCTCTCCGTGACCACCCAATTCTCTACACCATTCCTCTCCCTAGCTAAGCAACCATGAATCTAAGGTATCTTCACTCCTGGGTTGTAATCATTGAACAATTTTCTCCTTACATGATTATACAATAATTCTTTCTTACGGTACATGCTAATGTGCCGGGATTTAGAAGGAGTAGGATCATGGTTCTTGTGTTCGATCACTACTCTCTTCAAAAGCCACTCCCCACAGTCATTCACACTTGCATATATCATCGCCAGACATTCACACTTCTTAGATTTCTTCACAACCACATCATCACATTGGACAGAATCAGTCACAACTTATAACACCCCGTCCTTCTACTACTAAGATACTAAACAATTTCTAATCAAGATTTACTAAAAGACGTTAGCGGAAATAACGTTAGGACGGTTATGCTACTCTAAAACAATAAATAAAGACAACCTCAAACCAAAGTTCATAGCTTCCAAAAGAAATATCTGAAAACATTATAATTCTAATCAAAGGAACATCCCAAATCATAATAGAACATAACATCTTCCAAAACTACGAGACATGCAAGTCTCCCATAAGAACTCAAATAAAACTAAATGTCTTTGAGACCTAGCATAACATAGGACTCCCTATTGTCTGCATAGAACTCATCTACCAAAAAGACCACAAGAAGTTTCCTCTCATTACCGACCCACACTCGGCTAGCCCACGCAGTCACAAGTCTAGCAGTCATTTCCATCTGCAAGGATATATTATATAATTCCACAGTTAGTGGGGAGTAACTAGCAGTTCTCCTAGAACAAAAGAAATCAAGGCATGATTCAGACATAGATTAATAAGAAAGGAAAGCATACGATCATAATAACAATAACATGCATCCAAAACCATAAAGCTCACCAGTGATACAAGTGATAGTCAATATCAAGTAAATAGGATGTAGTGAATAAATCAACTCTAGAATACTTAAATAATAAAATAAAGGTACAACAAATTATTGAGTCAGAAACCGAACGTCATTGAATAGCAATTCACTTCCTAAGGTTTGTCAGATCGCAATCTCCAGGTCAGTCTATGGGCTTACGTTCCCCACTGCCTGTGTCTAAGAATGGCCAAACTCCCGATGCAGGGTAGAACACGCAGAACTCCCTGACCTCTCGGACGACAACAATTAACCCAGGTGTACCCCTAGTTCGCAAACCAGGTGGTTGGCATGTTCTTCACCGGGGACTACATCTATCCCACCAGATGTTCTTATCTCAAAATAAATAAAATCATAAGTATCATCTAACTCAAAACCATTCGTCAAAAAGAGAAGAGAAGGGATGCCACCCGGCCTTATACCCATGATTCATCAAAAATAATTCTTCAAAGATCTTCAAAGCAGTAACTTACAAACTTACAACAATATCTCCAACCACAATACCTTGAACATCACTAAGCAACCCCAATGGTACTGAAATAGTTTTTACAGCACTAACAGTATCAATCAGAAATACATCACATTAAATAAGATCACCAACTACATGAAGAACATACGTACAAGATCATATGAAAAATTAGACTACACCAAACTGTGCACTCAGCGCCACACTGTGCGACTGGCGCACTAACCAAACTACGTCTGACGCATCAGCGTGCGTCTGATGCCACAACCAATTAACTCCAAAGCTTATTAAATCAATGAAACGTACACGACTAATCATTTCTACATAAACCACATGTAAATATAATGACACTCAATGATAACCACAGTAACCTACTAATCACCAGCTTCCAAGAACATAAAAGGTCATAAATTATTTCTGATTAACAAACCCTTAAATAATTAAAAAGAATATCCTCAAACTCATAACAAAAACACGTTAAAAATTATTAAACTAATAAAAACGATCAGTAAAATAACACAAAAATTATCATATGACCATTATAGCTCTACTGACATGGTAAAAATTTTATTTCTAATTTTCGGACTCTAAAAGTATTTTTAAACGTTAATTTATAGAATACTCTATAAAGCCAATATAATAATTAAAAATAGAAATAAATGCCTACAAATTACCAAAAATCCACATAACATGCTAAACTTACGGTAATACATAATATACAAAGAAATGGATTTTTCGGCCTCTAGAAATAATATTCACGATTTATATACTGACAGACACAAAAATGCAAAAACAGATAAACCAATTAAATAAACCTGTAAACAGTAAACAAAAATTATTCCAATGCATGAAATACATACAACACATATAACATGCTTCACAAAAAATAATTTCAGCAATTATAACATTCATTCAATAATTATTTTGCAAATAATCCATAAACGCATAAATTACTAAATAAATCGAATAAATACTGAAACTCAGACAAAAATTATTTTTCTGCATACAATATTCATACAGCATGCATCAAGTATATTCACGTCAAATTTCAACAATAATTTCATTCAAAAAGTATTTTAAGCAATTCCTAGCGTAATAATCTAATACCAAATAATACATACCCTAATCACTATTGTTCTAAGATAACTACTAGTTACCCTGAAATTACTGGAAAACCCTGATATATGCGTGCACTCTTCTCCTTCTTTAAACCCCAAAGCACCACGTACAAGAAAGAGGCAAATAGAACAAGTCACGAACAATTGATGAAGAGTAGAAATGGAAGAATTTGAGAGAGAATGATGAAGATGATGATGTCCGAAATTTAAGAAAATGGCAGCAATAAAGTTCTGATTTTTAATCAGATTTTGGAGTGCTTAAAAGAATAAATAAAATGGATTTATTAGGAGAAATGATGAGGGGGTTATGGAGGTTACAAAATACAAAGAGTCATCAAAATAAAAAAAAAGAAATGAAAGCAGAAAACTTCTCCTTTTCCCTCCACATGGCCGGCTGGCCCAAGCCCAACCACACCAAATAATTTCGGCCCAAATCATCAAAGATCCATACGTCAAAGGTCCGTTACGCGATAAATCGATAACTTCCTAAATCGCGCCTAAACTTTGAAAATACTTAATAATGAAAATAATTCTAATAAATTATATTATAAATATACATATAATGCACACATTAGCACGCCATATAATAAAAATAATAATTCGGCTCCCAATATTATAAAAATAAAAATCATTGATTTAGAGAAAATAATAGTTTTAGGGAAAACTTTTGCGAAAAACTTGGAGCAAAATTATGGGTTGTTACACAACTTGTCTCCCTCCTTTACCTCTTTTACGCCTATCGGGCTTACCGAAACACTCACAAGTCCACGTGTGACTTCGTCGTTTTTTTTCCTCCCCATCTTTCGTACAATAGGCACCAGCAGCACGTACAATACCAAATCCTTCTTGCTTTGCAAACTTCCTATAGTAAGTATCCACACCATCCCAGCTGGGAAAAACCATCCCAACAAATGGGGCAGACACCTTCTCAACCTCATCTATCCTACACCCACTAACCTCCCATCCGGAATCACGGCCACTAACGCATCTCCCTCTACATGTATTCCCTCCACCACTAGTGGAAAAAACATCAAGTGCTCCGATTAAAAACCGTACAAGTGCTCCGTATTTGACCCGTAGCAGACGCCATACGAGCACTTGAGTATTTATCAAGTGCTCCGGTTGAAAACCGGAGCACTTAGATTTACAAGTGCTCCGGTTGTCTTAAAAACCGGAGCACTTGTGAATTTTATATGGTCAAAATTCATCAAGTGCTCCGGTTGATAAGAGAAAACCGGAGCACTTGTGAATCAAGTGCTCCGGTTTTTTCCTAACAACGGGAGCACTTGACTTTTTTTAAAAAAAACAAAATTTGTACAGCAACCTTCCTTGAAGTAGTGGCACACCAGCCACACCTGCATGATTTCAGATTCTATACAACACATCAATCTACAACATGCTTCCTCATTTCCCTTCAGATTCATAGACATTGACATCGGGAATAAAAACAAACATAGTGAGAACTTGGCAGCATAGAATCTGACTCAATAATTCAGTAACATAACATCTTATATCTACGGATGTAAATGGACTTGCAGATAAACTGGAGAATTTAATAGTGGGACTAGAATGAAATGAAGTAACTTTGTTAGAAATGATTTGAACTCAGCAAAGATTAATGTATCCCTCTCGCAGCACCATTTTTGCCATGATAAATCCAGCACATCTAAGCATGATATCACGTATAAGGTATCCAAGTTTCTGGTCAGTAAATAAAACCTTAAATTGACTTAAACATAAATTACTTTGCAGTACCTCATATCAAATGCAATCATCATTTGTCGCCTCTTACTATCTGATAAGTTACTATTTGAAGTGTGCTCAACAAAGTCGATGACATTGCCCAGAATACCTACCTATCTAGTACATATAAAAAGAATAATATTAGTAAAAAGATATTATGCTCAATTATTCATGTCATTTTTTCCTAAGATATTATGCTCAATTACACAACAAGTAATACAATAAAGAATAAGATAATGACTCCACTGTTTGTGATGCCCCTAGCAATGTATAACTTACTTGAGTTTTTTCTTTGTAGTAGCCTCTCCAATTAGTCCAACACTATTCATATCAGTCCTTTTTGGAAGGAGATCGATCTGAAAGGAGGTGATTGTGGACACATTATTATCATTCACAAACTAGTAGGACAATTACATTCAATTTGGATCTCATGAAGAGATATTACTTTGGTCACAACCAACATTATTGGATTTGCAAAAAAAGTTATAATAGTATGTTAAGCTTCCTGCGTTCTAGTTTTGCTGACTTTCCTTCACATTTTAATATAGTAATGACCTCCAACAGCTGCAAGAAAGAAAAACAATAATAACAAAGGGAGATAAACGAATTGTCTAGACTACCAGTAGCAACTAGCAATGAAATTTTTTTCGAATCAGTGCCTAAAATAACACCACTTCCTTCAAATGATGAACAAAAGCCCTATAATTTTCAATAGAAAGTTATCATCGCAAATTAAGAAATCAAATAATCAATTTCTCCAGTTCCAATCAACCAAAAGGGCAAGATTAATTTAATCAAATCTTGGTTTCAATCAACTCAAACCCTAATTTAATCAACACAAGAAAGATAATCGAATAATCCTAACAAATTAATACCAACTCCACAACCAAAAACTGTAAACAAATTGACGAAACAAAGATGAAATCTTCAACAAACCTTTCATAGTTCACGGAGGACATAAGACAGCAAAATACACCAAATTTCGTCTTCAAGTTCGCAACTTCCTCGAATGCGAGCGTCTCTACTTCACCAATTGTTACGTCCGCCATTGTCGCACCTTTAGAAAAAACCCTAGGATTACTGTGATTACGAAGGGTCGGCGGAGGAGTTGAACCCAGCGTCGAAGTCGACAACCTAGAGACTGAAATTGACCTCGAAAATCCAGCGTCGAAGTAGACAACCCAGAGACTGAAATTCACCACTGGAACCAATTGAGATGAGAGAGAGTCCGGCGGAGGTCGACGCAGTGAGTTCGACGGACAAGTGAATGCGAAGGTTGAGAAAGACTGGAAAAAACTAGTGAGTTTGACGCGGGGGTTCTACTAAGAGAGAGGGTTCTACGGAGGGCGAGGGAAAAGTGAGTGCAGTTATGAGAGGGGAATTATATTATTGGTATGAAAAATTAGAGTCTCCAACTAAGTGCTCCGATTGAGTAAACGGAGCACTTATTCACAAGTGCTCCGATTGACTAGTCCAGCGGAGCACTTAATGTCAAGTGCTCCGATTGACTATTCAACCGGAGTACTTGTGAATTTTTTATATTAAAATTTTAACAAGTGCTTGGGTTGATTAGTCAACCGGAGCACTTGACAAGTAGCACAAGGAGTTTTTTCCACTAGTGCACAATAGCACCATCACCAACAAACATCTCCCTAGTCAACTTATATAACTCGGGTCCCTGCATTTTTTTTTCAAAATGCATCACATTACCATAATAATAATAATTAAGATGCTCAAACACCCTCAATTAACAAAATTATATCACGGAAAACCACATATTCATTGGGTTACAGTCATATGGGAACTAATAATCTTGTAAGTCATATGCACTGTGATGGGTTAGATACATATGTGAGTCATTTGTTGAACTTCATTCTATCTAAATTTATAAACATTATGTAATCCATATGCACTGTCCATCACATATAAAACCATAATTCCCACAAATATTTATTAACAATAGTTTTCAACAATTACCGATCCTCTTCTAATAATATAACAAAAACGCATACATTCACATTTACCCGGAAATTGAAGATCAAGGATCATTTTATTAGTTCCCTTATTGTGTGTTGTTTAATTATCATTTCAAAGTGAGCATACGCCCTGCTAGTGCGTTCTATCTCATAGCAATTGAAGATCAAGGATCATTTTATTAGTTCCCTTATTGTCTGTTGTTTAATTATCATTTCAAAGTGAGCATACGCTCTGCTAATGCGTTCTATCTCATAGCAAGGGGGGATCAAACCCGGACCTTCACTAGCTTGTGGTTGTATATTTAGGTATATCATTGATAAATCACACTTCATTCTACTAGTTTATGGAAAAGTATAAGGTAAAGTTTTTCCAGTTTATTATTAACTGTGATATAGATGTTGCTAAATTGTGGAAGCATCACATATGAAAGGTAAATAATTTGAATTTTGTGAGGAAGTTTTGTTCTTTCTGGTTAAATATAAATTTTGTTGCTTGTTAATGAGTATTGTGAATACTCGAGCTGTAGAAGCTTTCAGATTTCTTCATTTTGAAATTGTTACTATTCCATCCTTGTTAAAATATCAACATACTAATGGCTAGCTTGATGGAAGGCATAAGATTTATGCATATTTGCTCGTTTATTGTTCACTAGGAAGGCAATAGTGTTGCTTACAATTTATTCCCACAAAACGGCTTGTTACATGACATATTTAGCTACTTTAGTTAACTACAGGGGATCTTGTTTTCCACCAATCTATATATCCTTTTTTTTTGGTGAAATACATTTTTTTACATTCAGCCCAGATTTTTCCTTTTCAACATTAACTCTCCACATTCAATTTAGATCATTAAATGCCAACTACTTATTGCCAATCATTTCAGACATACTTATACATAGTCAATCATCACATTAATTGCCATAATTCCAAAATCCGTAAACTACATAATACGAAATACCATATCGCGTACTTCAATTAAATTCTTGCATAACTAATTCATCCACATTTACAGCTTATAATTCTTCTTCAGCAACAGAATGTTGGTTCTGTTCCTCCTGTTCATCTTCTTCACCTATTAGGTTTTCGTCCCCTGCATCATCTTCTTCACCGATTAGGTTTTCGTCGTCCCCTGCATCATATTCTTCATCTCCATGGACAATCATCTCTGAGCACCTCATTATGAACTTCATAACAAAATTGGCTACCACAATTATGGATTTTATCACAAATTTCACACCATAATTTTTTACATATGCGTAAGATTTTTCCTCTCTCAACACTCTCGATTTACCTCTGCTTTTTCATCTCTTTTTCCAACCTTATGCTTTTTCGATTATTTTTCTCTCATTTTCCAACGGGAAAATAGGTTTAAGTTCACTTTATGAGCGAAAATTATTTTTTTACCCCGGGTATGGGCAACTGTCGCCTCATACCCGATATGGGAGAATATTTTCTCATGAGTGCAAAGTTATATTGTCAAGAGAAGAAAGCTAAAAGAAGGAATTTGTCATTCTCCCATAATCTCCAATTTTCGTTGCATGTTTTGCATTGCAGCTAAAGCCTAAAGGAAGGAATTGAATTACCAAAAGAAAACAATGCGTCTGGCTATAATATTTATTAATGATATAGTGTCGATTAGGTATCACTTAGACTTGTTTTGAAAATTATGTGTTGACAAATTTGAAAGTCAATTTGTTTAGATTTAAAAAAAGGTAATATTATTGATACACTCAAGTTATACGATGTTTTTATGGTAATTTAGGTGCACTTTGCTAAGGGATTTGTTCGTAATTGTTAAGGTTTGCATATAAATCATCCTTAGCGGAAGTTCGGAGTTTTGCGAGATAATTAGTGTTAATGTCATGTATTCCAAGCCTTCAAGATGAAATGGATTTGAATGATGTTTAATTGAAGTTGTCTTTGGAGAGCTTGGGAAATTTGGCATCGTAGCATAATGGGCAATCATCGGAAGCTCTAAGCACCAAGCATGCGAGTAACTTCAACCCCCATCATCTATGGTCAGCGCACAACAATGCCACGCTCGAAACCAGCAGTGAAGCAGCATCGCAAGCCCGGCAGCGAGGCAAGGCACAGCAGATCGTGACCCGTGATGCTCCTCGCGACTCGCGACCCCTGCTCGTCCCGCCTCGCGAGCTGCTTCGCGTCTCGCGACGCTCCTTTGCCCAGCCAAGATGTGCGGATGACAGTGAGCTCGTCGCGGCTCGCGATCAGTGTCACGACTCGCGACGTTTTAGTCGGTTCAGCGGCCACGTTTTGTGCGGGGTTTAAAAGCCTCCCAAAAACCTATTTTCTAAGGGAGGAGGGAGGACGAAGAGGAGAGCCGAAATGTAGGAGTTGGAGCAGCAGACTTGAGGAGAGAGAGGATACTCCTCTCTTCATCTTTCCTTCTTCATTCCTCTTTGTTTTTCAGTTTCTTCATTTCTCTTTGTTTTTCATTTCCTAGTTTTAGTTTTCATTTTCTAGTTTAGTTTTTAGAGATTTCAACTATGGGATTGGCTATTGCTATACCGATTGTAGCTTGAACTATTCTTGAAGAAGATTAGCATGAAGCTTCAAGCATTATTGTGATATCTTTCCTCTCTATTTAGTTTCTTTGATTATGGTTTAATTTCTATGATTGTGTTCTATGATTTTTGCATAATTATGCTAGGAACGTTACTAGTTTGATTGTGTAACTAATCTAATGCTAGATTTAAGAATAGAATCGGATTGTTTTATTCTTCTATCAATTTATAGCAAACTAGGAAGTAACTTAGATGCATATTGTCTTGGTTATTTCTTAGGGAAATTGAATCAACTGTTGAATGTTTATCGCGTGTATGACATTAGCAGGTCTATTGGTTCTCTGTGTTTATTGCTGCTATTTGATTGAACTTAGACGCTGATCGAACTAGGTTATCCTTTAGTTAGGGTTTTATAGTCACGCTGATCGTGCTATTCAACTAAGAATAAGGAGAATGCGAGATTAGTTCTCGACAATAGATAATTATGGAAATAATTAGAGTTGAGGTTCAATGATCGATAATGAATTGAAGTGGATGTTAATCAGATTCAAGATCATTCCATATTGATTTATCATTTTATTTATATGCTAGTTAGTTGTAGTTTATTCATAACTCTTTGAAACCCCCATTGTTATTAGGTTTCTCGGCCCTTAGCTTAATCTAAGTACTGATTCACGCTAAATATAAAGCTCGTCCCTGTTTCCCTGTGGATACGATCCTTACTTCCATTATACTTGCTTAGTGTGCATGAGAGTAGGAGAAATTTATCTTTGGTTAGGTGTACACGGCAAACGCCTACCAATTATCTATTATCAACTAATTCTAAACATACACAAAACAGGGAATAAATTGTTTATCCTTATTTCACACGGCAAATTAGAATGCCAAGCAAGCTAATTATGTTAGTGGGTTGTATAGTAGTGTTTGGTAAATAACTAACAAGTGATTGCTACTTAATTGCATAAATAACTAATAAGGATATTCGACACAATATATTGTGATGTTTCTTTTATGGTAAAACTTTCTACAACTTTTATGCATATTTGTCATTTCACCTCAACATGCCCAATCATTACTCACCAGAATGTTCCTTCTAGCCAATTTTGAGTTTTGGATCCAACCCACTATTTCAACCCTCTACCTATTTAATACCAACCTTAGCTAGTTTGACAAATCAACCCTCTAAAAAGAGTCAAATTTTCTAATCTATGCCTAATCCTATGAATAAACCAAATATTTTTATCTTATTTAAGTCACTCCTTTTGACGCTACTTTTCAAGGGACACTTTTAAATCAAATAAACAATTAATATAGTAAGATAATATTTTAGTATAGCGGGAGTATCTCAATTCTCAAACCAACCAAGTGGGATTGTTCGTGCGTTGGGTTGGTGCGGTTTGAGATGTAACCAAAATCAAACCCCAAATACACGACTTGACATTTTTCCAACCCAAACCGCATCGAACTTTTACCCAAACCACACCATGATAAACAGATGAATTAACTTTTTAGCTCACAAAAAAGGGTGGGTTCCCACTAACAATTCAGTTAGAATATTAATCTAATAGTCATTTTTCCATATTTGTAGTCTACCATTTGCTTATCACATTAATTCTCGCCATTTAAGGATAACAATTGGACACAAAAACATTAAGACACCAACATATAGACACAAGCAGACACAATTGAACTTTTTTTAAGCTTCATGGGGGTTGACGAGGGGCAACTAAGGGAGTTGGGATCAGGTTTCGGTCAGGTTCGAGTCCTAATTTTTTAGTCACTTTCGGGTCGGGTGGGTTTGGTTCGGTTTGCCTATTAGTACGAGTCATGTTCTGGTCTAGTTGATTTTAGGTCATTTCGGTCGGGTCGGACTATTACGGATTTCAACCCTGATTTGGGTGGTTACTTTCAGGTGAAAAATGGATCTCGGGTCAGATATTTCAGGTCGGGTAAATAGGTACCGGTCTGTTTTGCCAGCTATGAGAGACTATCAAAAGGGGGCAATTATGAGTTCTTCTGCCCCCCTTAGAGCATTAGCAATGGGGTGGATTTTGGTTAGTCTAGCAAAAAGTAAAGCTAGCTTTACTTGGTTTTACTATTAGGGCAATTGGCCCTTGGAGTTGGTTGGTTTGGACTTCCAGACCAGATGCACCTCGGATGGCGTGGCGAAGAAAGATGGGCGAAATATTTTTTTTAAAAGTGGTTAAACACTGAGCAGGAGAGAAAAGGGAGGAAGAGAGAAGCAATGGAACGTGCGTCAGAGGCCCACTAAACAGCAAGTAGCGGGCTTCCACGTATACTTGTGCAGCTTCCACTATTGTTATTTGTGCTGATTTTGTAAACGGCTATAACGTTACAAATAAAAAAATCAGCTAATAATTAAAAAAAATTACAGTAACGACTGTAAAATAATTTTATCTATAAATTGAGCCCAAATATCATATATTTTACCACACTTCTTCCCAACCTATTTTTTCTAATTATTCTCTCCTATCTAAAATTACTTATACTAAGCCAATATTATGGATTCAAATAATTATAATAACTCATACTCCCAAAATAATTCAAACCACCCATAAAATCCCCAAAATAATTTCCAAATTGATCCAAGTGTTCTACAAAATCCAGAATTTCAAAAAATGTTTATGTTTTTTCAAAGCCAATCGAATTACCAAAATTCTTAACAATCTCCACAAAGTTCTCATCATCTATCCCAACAACAAGCTCAACCATCTTTTCCTATATCCCAACATTTTTCACAACAATATGAACAATCTCATGAAGACGATGTAGTAGAAATCCAATCACAAGAAATTCAAAACACTCCTTCAAAAAAAGCTACAACTCCAAAGTTTCAATGGATCGGAGTGCAGATGAAGATCATGCACTCATTTCGGCGTATTTAGAGTGTGGAGGAGATGTGTTGAAGGGAACCGACCAAAATAGTGATGGTTTTTTGGGTTCAGTATTTTAGAGTGTGGAAGAGTCACGACGACTCAATCCAACTTTACGCCCAAGGACATACAAAGGTGTTACTAGTCGTTGGAAAAAAATCAACGAAGTTGTGAATGCATGGGTCGGCATATATACGGAGGCGAAAAGGAAGAAGGGGTTCGACTGCAATGAAGAAGACGTCCTCACTGAAGCCCGTGAGATGTGGAAAAAAGCTCATGGGCCTCGATTTACGTTGGAGCATGCATGGAATATTATGAAACACTACGACAAATGGGCAGATGGCACCCAAATGAGCGGAGGAAGCTCAAAACGGTCTGGTCCAGACGAAGATGCGAGCTCAAAACGTCCTGACGGCATCAAGAAAGTTAAGAGTAGGAGAAAAGCCCCACTATCCAGTTCTTCGTCCTCTTCAGAATTTACGATGAGGAGAATTAGTTTGGGAGAAGACTTGCTTAAATATCAAAAGGACCGTGATGCCTTGAGAGAATCAAAGAAAGAGGAAGATAGAAAGTTCAAAATTTGGAACATATTAATGGCTAAGTCTCCCTTGATCCGGATAAGATAGAGATGTATGAAAAACTTAAGCTACAATTTAAGGATAAATATGTTTAGTGAGTACGTGTTCTCTTTTTAAATTGGTTTTAGTTTGCAATGTAGTTGTATCGTACTTTAATTATGAATGTGTATGTGTCGTAACTTTTGATTATCAATGTATCATTATCATTATCATTATCGTTATCATTATTATTCTACTTATTATTATTATTATTATTATTATTATTATTATTATTATTATTATTATACTTATTATTATTATTATTATTATTATTATTATTATTATTATTATTATTATTATTATTATTATTTATTGTTGCATTGAATTGTCTAATCACCTGATATTGAATAGTATGACAAATAGTACTACATTGAATTGTCTACTTACCTGACTTTGAATAATACATAATAGTTATTGAATTAATGTCTACTCCGCATTGTATAGTCTACTCCTACATTGCATTGATATGTCTACTCTACATTGAATTGTCTACTCCTACATTGCATTTATGTCTAATCCGTAAATGAATTATTGTTATGTATGTATGATGGATATTTCCTATATATAATAGAACATAACTTCAACCATAAAATCCACAACTTTATCTACTTTTTCTTCTCAGTCTTTTATTTTCTAGAAAAAACACCACTTCAAATTTATGCAATTTCAAATTTCATGTATCTGTGTATTTTAAATTATCTATCTTATGTAACGTGTTCACTGTTTTTTAATTATAATATCAAGTTAACGTAATTTACTTTAACGTAAGCTAATTAGCACATAAGCTAATTTAATTTAACATAAGCTAATTAGCTTTTAACGTAATTTAATTTAACCTAAGCTAATTAGTTTATACTAATTTAAATAATAGGTTAATATGTCACTAATTAAAATATGAATACAAATCATCTATTTCATATAAAAATAAACATTGGGTAGGAGAGAGAGTATGGGCGTGTTCGGCACAAGATTTTTAAGTAGCTTTTAGTGTCTTGACTTGGTCAAAACACTAATTAAAGAAAAATAGTAGTGTTTGGTAAGTTAGTTGAGTAAGTAGCTTTAATTTTAGTGGTATAAGTAGTGTTTTAGGAGTGTTTGTGAAATCTACAATTTGTAGTTTTTGGGGGTAGTGTTTAGTGGTGCATAAATTATATATTAAAGTTTTGTTTGAGTTTTTAATTAATTATTTGTAAACATCTACTTTGACAGCTTCTTTTACCGAGCATCAATATCTCATACCACTACTTGGACAGCTTACAGCTAACATCTACACACCAACCACTACACAGCTACTAGCACAACTAAAAGCTACTCTGACAGCTAAAAGCTACTACCATTAGGGGTGTTCATGGGTGGTTAACCGTCCCGAAATAATATTTCGGTTCGGTAACCGAAAGTTTCGGTTCGCTCTTTTTTGCGAACCGTAACCGCAACCGTTTAGACCGGTTACCGCCTAGCGGTTAACCGTTCTTTTCGGTACGGTTTTTCGGTTAACCATTAACCGTTATTCAAGTTATAATATTATATTTTACTTAATGTAAATATATATTTTCTAATTTTTTGTGCATGTACTTTAATATTATAAATATAAATGTATTATAAATCCAATGGAAAACATAATAACACTAATAATTTACTCCATTTCTTAATTATAGTCTTTATATTACTACCAAAGTTTCCAAATAATCACATACTTCCTCTAATTGTTCTTACTTAGTAACAAATATTAGAATTAAGGTAATTGTTGGAAAAAGTTTCAAAATAATTAAATAGAGGAAAAAAATATTTCGGTTTTTCGGTTAATCGTTTACTCAAAAATCGTAGCCGTACCGTTTAAGCGTTACTTTTACCGGTTCGGTAACCGTACCGTTAAAACTTTTTTTTACCGGTACGATTACCACCCATTTAGACCGGTTTGTCGGTACGGTTTTTCGGTTTCGGTTTTTTATGAACGCCCCTAACTACTAAAGCTATTGTTGCCGAAGACGCCCTATATGGTGAGGTATAGTAAAAGTAGGAGAGAGAAATAGAAAAATCAAGTAAGACTAGCCCATCCATTGTGAGGAAAAAAGGATAAGTTGGTGGGAGTTTAGTGGGATGTGAGGCAAAGGGTGGAGCATGGACCCGGGTGTATAGTGATGTACATGCACCTGGTAAGAAACGGCAATATATATAAAAGGAAAAATTGACAGGAGCAGTCCCAATCCCAACTATGGGCGTTCCACCATTTTCAGTCCCAACTAAAGATTATTTCTGAGCGGTCCCAACTATGCATCATTTTTACTAAATTTGGTCCCAGCAGGTTGATGACCTGCTGCAACAGGTAAAACGAATTTTCTTTTATTTTTTTGCCCAACTTCTATTTACTGATCTCTCCTCTAGTGGGCATCCAGCCCTCCCATCCCCCACCCTTAAAACCTGCCACCCCTTCGACACCCCCACCCAAACCTCGCCACTCCTTCGACATCCCCACCTTAAAAATCCAATCAAAAGCCTCCCTACGAGCACCCAAGTCTAATTCCCCACTTCGCAATCTTTGGAGGTAATTTTTTTTTGGTAAATACTCATTTTCTCTCTCCACCATGGAAACAAAAATCTCTTCAACTCTGTTCAGGCAAAAGAATCAACGGCTGTAATTTAAGAAATAAGTAATTTTCTGGGTTTGTAGAATCATAATGATCGTCATTAATGGACCCACCAACACCAACAACATCATCAAGATCATCAAATCATACATATTTGCTTTCATCAGAGAAGTGGTGAAGAAGATTCAAGGTAAAAAATGTCAGCCATTTGAAATTGAAACACTTTATTCAAAAACCCATATCAAGTTTCATTAGAGAATAACAATGGCGGCCATAAAGATTAAAACTTTTGTGTATCAGACAGATTTTGAGGAAAGAGAAAGAGAGGAAGAAATCTCACCTTTAATTGGGTTTCTATGTTTAAGCTGTGACGTCGAAAAAATTCGTGATTGTATTGCAATTCTGGAAAGAATGTGATCTTCGGATGTTGCAAGTGTTTTCAGAAAAAAATTTAACTCGAGTAATCTGAGAAATGGAGAAGCAAAAACTTGACAGGACAACCAGCGCTTGTGCATTTGTAATAAATTCCTTTGACTTGCTTCTGCCCATATTTCCTCCAGTTGGCTTATCAACAATGATGGAAGAAGTTTGCAATCTTTGATCAGAACCAGAAATTTGGGTTGACTCTATAGTTTCTCGAGAATCTCGTGCGATCACGCACCGTCTTGGGAGTGTCTGGGGTTCTTTGGGGGAGGGTGGGGGTGGCGGGAGGGGGAACGGGATTTGGGGGTGGCGGGGAGGGGGTGGGGAGGGGAGGGGTGGTAGGGGAGGAAGAAGATAGGAGAGAGAAAAAGGAAGAAGGATTAAGAAATTTTTTTCAAAAAAAAAATTAACCTGTTAAACAGGTAATAAGTCATCTGAGATTAATTTTGGCAAAAATAATATGTAGTTGAGACCGCTCAGAAATAATCATTAATTGGGACAGAAAATGGCGGAACGCCCAGAGTTGGGACTGTTCCTATTAGGGGTGTTCATAACCGGGTACCCGGCTTTTCGGGTACCCGGATATGCGGGTACCCGCATATTCGGGTACTTAAAAAGTCGGCCCATGACCCGACCCGAGAGAACCGGGTACCCGGTTATCCCGGGTCGGGTCATAGGGTATATACCCGACTCGTTTTTCCTTTTTTTTACTGTTACCAAAGGCCCACTGCCAATTAAATCTCAAAACTAAAGCCTAAAAGTGACGAAAATGTGCCACTGCCTTCTAGACTTCTAGTTTTGCACTTAATGGAAATAAACCAAAGTAGCTACTGCCAAGTGCCAACCAAGTGTCAAATTACCAATACATTAGGCCACTACTCCATTAGCCACTGCCAACTTTTCCAAATCACAATTCACAATTCACAAATGGAAATAAAACAATAAAAGGGAGGGGAAATTTGGTAGGCCACTACTCCATTAGCAGCAGACTAGGAGCGAGGAGGAGCCGGAGTGAGGAGTTGCCGAGTTGAGGACTGTGAGGGGTTGCCGAGTTTAGGGTTTTTACTTTTTCAATTTGGTAGAGTAAGTGAGTGTCTAGCAGGCAGCAGCAGAATAGCAGTAGCAGGCAACAAAGGTATTGGGTTGTTGGACAACAAAGGTAATTTGGGCCTCAAAACTCAAAAGCAGCTCTGGCTGCTAAAAAAAATCAAACTAATTTTTATACAACCGGGTACCGGGTACCCGCTTGTGTATTTGGTGCGGCCCAGTACCCGACCCGGGTTTTCGTTTTTCTAACGGGTCGGGTACCCGGCCCAATAAAAACCAAAAAATCAGATTTTGACCCGGTTTTTTTTGGCCGGGTCATCGGGTTTTCGGGGCGGGTTTTTCTGAACACCCCTAGTTCCTATCAATTTTTCCTATATAAAATGAAACGCAACTACGCAAAACTAGAGCAAAGACGCAATAAATGCAATCTAACAACAGAACATATAAGGAGAAAGTTTTGGCATTAAATCTGAACAACAAATTTAAAAAATGATAAAACCTTATATTTTTTTTTACTTTTATTTATTTACAGGAATTTGTAACATTCATATGTTTTTGTCCTATCTCTCCATTTCTTTACCTGCCAGTTTTAATACTTGATTTTTTTAGTCAATTGTTGAAGAATACACTCTGAGTACTTTTTGTTTCTCAAGTACATTTTTTTTTCTTTTGGGCCTCTACTAGGAATCTCTTGGTAAGAAGAATGACTCTACTGGACCAACACCTCTCGCAGGTCAACCAACCCAGCTACACATGTTAACGTTTGAGAGTAGGCGGATATAAGGGAATTCCTACTCCCAAGCACAAGTAGGTAGTGGGGTTCTCAAACTTGCGACTCAAAGTCGCGGGTGAGTTCCCCACACTCCACCAGCGAGCTTGGTTGTTTTCAAGTACATATGCACATGTTCTTTTAAAAGTGTTATTTGTTTGATACCTTCATGTTCTTTTCATGCTTATTTTCATTTTGTTGTAATTTTTTTTTATAAATTTTTGTATCTCAAGTCTTATATGCACATGTTCTTTTTATAATTAGTATAATGTTCTTCGTTTGGTACCTTTACGTTCTTTTTATGTTTTTATTCATTTTTGTGATTTTGAATAGTTTTTTTTTTCAAGTATTATGTACACATATTCTTTAATAATCAGTATGTATTTTTTGTTTTATACCTTAATGTTCTTTTCATGTTTATTTTCATGTTTATGAATTTAATAGCCTTTTATTTCTCAAGTATTATATGCACATGTTCTTTTATAATTATTATGATGTTCTTTATTTAATATCTTCATGTTCTTTTTATGGTTTTATTCATTGTTATGATTTTTTTTTTATAATTTATTGTTTCTCAAGTCATATATTCAGATGTTGTTTTTATAATCAATGTTGTGTTCTGTGTTTGATACCTTCATGTTCTTTTATATTTTTTTATCATTTTTTAGAGTTTTAATAGTTTTTTGTTTCTCAAGTTTTATATACACATGTTCCTTTATCAGATTGTGCTCTTTGTTTTATATCTTCATGTTTTTTTTTATGTTTTTTTCATTTTTTTGATTTTATATATTTTTTTCTCAACTCTTATATGCATATGTTCTTTTATAATTCGTATGGTGTTCTTTGTTTGATACCTTTTTGTTGCTTTTATGTTTCTACTCATTTTTGTGATTTATAATAATTTATTGTTCCTCAAGTATTATACACACATGTTCCTTTATAATTAGTATGATGTTCTTTTTTTCATGTTCTTTTTATGGTTTTATTCATTTTTGATAGTTTTTTTTATTTCTAACGTATTATATGCACATGTTCTTGTATAATTAGTTTGGTATTCCCTGTTTTACACATTCATGATCTATTTATTTATGGTATTATATGCACATACTCTAAAATCTATCATCTATAATATCATGTAAAAACAATAGGAACAATATCATCTTATCTAATATCAATTAAAAATCAGATTTAGTTCACCAAAAAAAAAACAGATTTAAAAAATAGAAGCAATGGTACATATAAATATGAATACCCTTTCCTTTAAATAAATTCTTGTGATGGAATAATTTTCATTCTAAAAACTATCTCAATGATTTGAAGAGTAGTAGCCAAATAGGAGAAAAGATAAATATTATTAAAAGTCAAATAAGAGGAAAGATAGAACTGTGATGCTACGTGTGCTTTAGATAGATATTAATTAATCTAATGAATCTCACTCTCCACATTTGCCGGCACCATTTAGTATTTTAATCACAGTTAACTAAACTTTCTTCTTTATAGCGATCTTGCGTTTTGTTAACAATTTTGGTCTTTAATACAAGGAGGATGATGCTCTTGGTGGTCTCGCCTCCACCTATAAATTTGAGGATGTGAGGTGTAAGAGCATGCCCACTCATGGTTTTTTTTGGCATAAAATTAAGTCATGAACCTTGCTCAAAAAAACATGGGGGTTGCATCTATGGTTTTTTTATGTTTGTATTTGGGTCATGCTATGACTCAATCCATGGTTGGTCATCCTATGACCCAAGCCAACCATTTGTGGACATGTGGCAGCGCGTCAGAAATATTACTTTTTGTTATTCAAATTTTGTAATCTGAATAACTTTAAAAATACAAATTTAAAAAAAAATAAAAATTTCACCAATGGTCCTATCTTTTTTAGATTTATAAATAGACATCCATTTTACTATATTTTGACACACTTTTGAAATTAATTATTTTCTCTCTACATTATACTCACATGAATAATTATTTTTGGAAGCTTTTATTCTTGAAGAATTTTTGTAATCAAAATTAATTACTACTAAATGAATTTATTTAGGATCGTAAATACGCAAAATAATTTATTTATAATCTTGTATGATATTATAAAGATCAAAAGGTATAAATAATGTATTGAAGTAAGAGAGAGAAAACGGGATGGGGTATAGTTAAAAGTAGGAGAGAGAAGGATAATGTTTTTTTTTTTGTCATGAGTGGGGTGCATTTGTCAAGATGGGTCATAAGGCATGATCAACTTTTGTAAGATGAGAGAGAAAGTTGATGAGAGAGAGATGACATGTTTTTTGGGCATGAGTAGCCATGCTCTAAGGAGGGAAGGAGAGAGAATGACGAAAACTCAAAGACCAACCAACCCATTGCTCGTGACATGTTTTTTTGGGGCATGAGTTGGAGAACTAGTTGGAGAGCCCCATTGTACACAATTGGTAGATGGTGGACTCGTGTCTACCATGAGGATGGTAGACACGGGCCAAAACGCAGCCCAAAAAACATAAAACGCGCGAAACCAATGAACATCAACGGCTTTCCAATGAACATTAAGTGGACCGCAAAACCAATGAACATCAACTGTTCTCCAATGAACATCAACTGTTCTCCAATGAACATCATCATCAGATAATTCCTCTTATGTTCATTTTTTTGTCCTTGTTGTTCATTGCTAATTCAAATGTTCATTGCTAATTCAGATGTTCATTGCTGATTCATGTTCATTGAGTCTCATGGGTTGTTCTTTTGTTCCACTTTCATCTTTATGTTGCTTAGTTTGTACATTAAGGATGTTGTTTTGTTCATTATATTATAATGCGAAACGACGTCGTATGGAATGGTGCGCACCATTCTCATGGTAGACTCGTGTCTACCATCTAAATCTAATTTGCACATTGTACATGCTCTTATGCAAAAGGCAATACCACGAGTCCACGAGCTCAGTGTTGTCTAATGTCCAGTGAATTAAAGTGATCAGTCATCAGATATACTCCACTGATTACACTCGAAAGTGAAATAAAATTCTAATTCCACAATTTCTTCTCAAAACTTTTCAGATCTTCAAACACATAACAATCTTAACAATCTCGCACTTTTCTACTTCTCCACAACTATATAATGCCAAAAATCTCCGATTTTGTTAAATGACCAACAAAATTAAACCGTATGTTTCAAGGTTAAGGATAACATTCTGGAAAAAACCCTAAAATTAATGGGATGAAGATTTACGAAAATTAGGTCATTTTATTTTGTGGGTTTGATAAGAGGAGGAGAGAAAAAGTGTGAGAGACAAAAGATTTTGTGTGATTTAAGGATGAAAGATGTTGTAGGAAGTCCAGGAACAAAAACTGGGTTAATTTTGAGAATAGGGCAGTGTGGATTTGCTACTGCTTCTATTGCACTTATGGTTTGTGCTGCTGGATTCTCCAATTACACTGCTTTCTGGTATATATATTTTGTATGCATTTTTTTTTCTACTATTTTTGGCAATTTGTTAATGTTTTCTTCTTTTCAGTTATTATTTACTATATGTAAATATGTATGAGGATATATATAGATATAGTAAATGTTTTTTTTATTGATAGGAAGTAAATATAGTAAATGTTGTTGCTAAATTCAGTTGATAATTTAGTGCTCTATAAATTAGAATCCCTAATTATTGATATGGTTATTTTTATATACAACTATTTTTGGAATGTGGGTTATTTGAGAAAGATAGTGATGATACTAGTTAGAGAAAATATTGAAAGTATAGAATATAGGAAGTACTAATAATAGCAGGATATATAAGAAGAAGATTGCTAGGTTGATAAGAGATTTAACAATAATGGATAAATCACTAAATAGGTGATGAGAATGGAAATGGAATAGTAAATAAAGTAGAGGAAGAAGAGTACAAATTACCTCAACTCTAAAAGTATTTAGTGATATATGATATGCACAAAAGAAGCGTGGAAAGATCAGAGGGGAAGTGAACGAAAGCACTCAACAGTCATAATCTACAAATCTATTCTAGGAGGAAACTACAAGTTCTTTCTTTTATTAGCTATATGAACGGAACCTGAGCACATAATTTTTTGTCCTATTGAAGGATACGTCTTTGGCAAACTCCAAGTTACATGTTTTACATCTTATAGGAGTAGCACATTTTGTACAAAGAGTAGCACTTTTAAGAACACTAGCACATCATAAACGTTTCAAATATGAGAACAATGCAGAACCATTAGATAAGCAAAGATGAAGTAACGAAGCATCCTTGAAATGAAAGTGATTAATTTCCTTGGCATTGTGTGGTTTGGTGGGGTTTCACTTCTGTTATGGCCTAAGTCCACTTATACACTTAAAGGTATTGGTCATGTTGGTCAACTTCTTGCTTGCATCTCTCTTTTCATCAATTGTTAGTCAGCTTCATGTAACAGTTTTATTTCTGTCTCTAGATACTCAACCACTCTTTTGAAGTGATATGAGACTAACTTAGAGTTGATGAACCACCACTTAGGTGACATCTTTCTAGCAACAAAAGCCCTATCATCTGATACCTTATGTTGTAACGAACGCAAATAACCAACAAATAAATAAAGAACAAGCGACACATTGATTTAACGTGGTTCACTAACAATGTGTTAGATATGTCCACAGGAGAAACCAATTTTATTATCTTTGAGGAGAGAGAGTACAAAATTACAGAATATGGAGGCTGAATTTAATTAGAAGGTTTAGATAATACCCTTCTAATTAACCTAAACCAGATAGGCCAAAATAAAGGTCCAGAATAGAAAAACGGAATAGCAAACTCATATATCGTGCTGGGTTATACGATGCGTCATACTACAAATTCAAGGCATTCCAACACTTTATGTTTTAGATATAGGGTATATAACGGTCTAAATTTGAGCACACACATAACTTTTGAATTGTTCATATGGCAGTATATTTGGTGCAGATCCTTGCCAGTTATGTCTTCTTTCTCTTCAATTGTCTCCTTTTCTTTCTAAAGGATTATTAGTGGTGTTCATCGTAAAGTTCTTGGATCTCTCTGCATAGTTTGGTAGTTTGCCACTTTGCGTGTCTTAGATCTCGTACCTAATTGATTTGGTGGCTGGGGTGGCTGCTAACTGGTACATACAATCTAAAATTTTGTCTCGGGTAGCATATTTCTTAATTTTGATTGTTTCAGTTCATAAGTTAGAGGTATACCTTCATTATCTAAACGTGAATTCCAAACCTTGTCTTAGCTATACTCAACTTAAGCCTCTAACTTTAAGGCATCGCTATAAAGTCCTAGCATGTCACTGAAGCCCTCTTGTCACATTTAACAAAGCCGTGCTGTCATAGCTGATAGCATATACTTTGGCTTGCCATCTGGGATTAACTTGGCTCAAGTTGATCTTGATGTATCGGTTTTATAAAGTTTTCTGTATCACTATGAGTTTTCACATTGGTGTTGACTCACTCCTGGAATCCCTTTGCCCTTCAAGCAGCTCCATAGGTACTTGGTAATAAGCCTCTTATAGGTAAATAAAAACCAACTAAAGCCTCTGTTATTAATCTCTTGGTCATTTATCAAATTGGTTAGCTGTACAAAAGCATCTTTGCTCAATTCTTTTTTCATTTCACCTCTCTATAATATTAGTTATGTCAATATATTTGCCATTATGTTAAATTGTTAATGTAACTTTCCAAATACCTTGTCCATTTCAAAGTATTTGTTGAAAATTTCCATCTCAAAATATTGTTGATGCTACATGAGTGAATGAAATCATTTTGGATTTTCAAATTGTGAATTTGGTGAGCAGCCTAAGCATCACAGAAATGGATATAAAAACGAGAAGAGGGAAACATTGACTAAAAGAGTAAAAATTTCAAAAATTCTTGCAGATCATATAAGCCATAGTCTATAAATGATCATTACCATCATAACTATTCTCGATAATCCATGTGGATGACGGAGGCAAAGACATAGTGTAGTTGGAGAAAAAGGAGAGGCTGAGTTCTACTTGTACTGGAGCTGTACAGACTCAGCAAGCTAGAGTTATTGGGAGTTGCACACAGAGAGAACCCTGAGTAGGAGGGCTGGTGATTCTCACCAATAGAAGTATAATTTGTGGAAGATACTTTATCACTCGATCCTATCTCTGATCACCGCGACTTGTGTTTTAGAAGACGTGCTGTATTCCTTATTGCAGAACGTACTCTATTTTTCTGATTCTGGTAGCTGTACTGAATAACATGGAAACCTTTGGTTTGATCATACTATAAAAATATTGCTGGGCGATTGTATAGTACTATAGTTCAAAGCAAAGTAAGTGATATGGAGAAACAACTTGGAAGATAAAACTTCTTGTTTGAGGGGGGAAAAAACTGATCAGGGTTCAATTGAATTTCCTGTTTTTGAATCATGATATAAGATGAGTACTATACAATTTGTCATTTAGTTAAGATGAATATGGAGTCGACTTGTCGGAGTGTTCACTCTATCAACAATTTTTGTTATGCTACAACGTGATTCTGTCTTAAAACAGTATCAGATTTTAGATTTTTATACAAGACAATTCACAATTATTTTTTTTTGTTTTTGAGGTGACCTTATGCTGAAATCAAGGCTGTATTGTTTCTTTATTTTGCTCTTATGACTTGTGGTTAATCTTCTCATCTGTGAATTTTTTAGATTTTCATACAAGACAATTCACAATTATTTTTTTTTGTTTTTGAGGTGACCTTATGCTGAAATCAAGGCTGTATTGTTTCTTTATTTTGCTCTTATGACTTGTGGTTAATCTTCTCATCTGTGAATTTTCTTGGAGATGATTACTGCCGGATCTACTTATTCATGACTTTCACTGTCTTTGTCGTTGTGTGCTTATTCTTTTTGTTCTTAAAATAAGCTTTGTGTGAGGTTATTGATTTTAGTAGGTTGCTGTGAAGGACTTCACATGAGACTCTATGAACAGTATTCTTGATGGCTTGCTTGTGATCTAATTTTACTTCACTGGATAGATTTTCTCTTAATTCCTTGTAGAAGTCCTTATCATTTTGTTTTTGTCTTAGTTTAAGAGTCCTTTAAGGCTCTAACACCAGAAATTTATACAACCTGTTTTGGTGCCTTTCACAGTTTGACTTACATCCATGATGTTTGTCGTTAACTGATGGATAGTTAATTTCTCCTCACTTGACGGGGTATGGAAATGCAGTAAATCCAAAGAGCCACTTTCTGGATCAATAAAGAGTTAAGGGTGAACGTTCTTCTCCTGAATCCATCTATTGGTTTATTTCCAAGCAGAGTTGGCCACCTAGATTATTCCAATGTCAGAAAGATGACCAGCCTAGGCATAACCAAACCCAGAATTCATATTGAATGGGAGGTATGAGGTCAATATACATATAAGTCAAATTGGGACTCGGAACTGGAGAAGGGAGTAGATTTGAAGATCCGGTAGCTGTCATCATTGTCATGAGTCCTGACTGAAGTTTTTAGTTGAATTTTACCCCTTGTTGAGAAGGTTAGTGTGGTGGCCTGGTGGGGCCGCGGGAAGGTCCTTTATTGCCCCGAATAATCTCAAACGCTCGGTTATCATCCATTTGCTTAGACGGATATCAGTTTAGATGGAAAATGATTTTCCGTAAGGAAAAACACAATTGTAGGTTAGTTTTCCTTTTTTTCCAGTTCCTTTCATGAATAGTTCGGAAGAAAAGGAAGAATAAAAATGGCAGGGAGAAAATGGATAGGATGGAAATGGGAAGGTTAGGAATAGGGAGCAAAATGTGGCATTGTTTCCTTTAAGAAGAAAGCTTTAGGAGATTTCTTATGTATCATTTGGAAAAACTATTTCCATCCTTTATAAATCAAACAAAGGAAAATTGAATAACAAGTTCTCTTGGAAAATGTGATCCGCCCAACCAAAAACTAATTTACATTGTCAAGTTCCTTTGGTTTATAAGCTTCTTAGTAGGAAATCTTCATAATTGCACAAATGGCTCTTGAAGTATATGGTTACTGTTATTATATGTGGAATATAGGTTCTTAAGGGATGACAATATACTACACTGCAGGGGCTCTTTTTTAAACTAGTGGCATATGTTTAGGGGTCATTTGGTTGGGGCCTTGGGGGTACTCAAGAAGAGGAAAGGGGATGGTTATCCCTGTTTTCCTTTGTGAGTATTTGTTTCAAAAATTTTAATTTTGTTTCTCTACTTTGTCTAAACGAGTGTGCCCCAAGGTTTTGGGCTACCCAAAACTCAGTTTCAATTCTCGAGAAGTAATGCATCATTAACATTCATCCCCAACAGTAAGTCCACGGTCAATGCCCACATCATTACAACCATGACTAATCGTAGAAAGTAGAAACTGCCGCCTCTGCCAACTAGCTTAACGCCGCTGCGGTGCTTCCCGGCTTTATCACCCTTGCTCTAGCAACCTCTCTTTCCTCTCACGGCCCACGCTTTCCTTAGCAACTTTCCTCTTATTCACAACCGGCTATCCCTTACGTCGTAACTCCACAATTATTGCCGCCTTCACCACCTACATTCGCCTCCACTATCGCCGGTTTCTTAAAAGTTTAATCTCACAACATTTCTTTTACCTCCAATTTCTCCCGGGACCCATCCATCGAACCCCCGTCCACTACTTTTCGATCCATGAGCAGAGAGATAGAGATAGATTTATATTCCGATTTTTGTTAGTATAACACTTTGATTTTCACGTTTGCCAACAAATTGACTTTGATCACCAATAATATCTTTAAGTATCTATTAGTAAAATTTGATATTTAGCTGATAAATTTGAGAGATATCCAATAACATTTGGCATATTAATAATGTTTGTTATTATATATTAGTAAAGAACTCCGCCTGTGAGTGTCTGTGTGACATTCACTGCCGGTCTCAAGCCCGGATAAAGGAGGAGAGTTGCGGTAGGTTTGGGGCGGCCAGCATAAAACATAGTCCCATATCATGACATGAATCGACAAATGAAAAACGTGGGGGCGCCCCTACTCGGCACGCACCGCACTTCATAGACCCGGGTGTAGTGATAAGTATGCAAGGGGTTGCTAGGTACGTCGCCGAAGCGGCGCGCCATCCCGGCGCCCGGGGTGGTGTCAAATATGCAAGGGTTCCCGCATCGGGGACGGGTGCGGGTAAAGAAGTTAGTCCAGGGGTAGTGGTAGTGGTAGGGGTAGTAGGTTGCGCTTTGGAACATGGAACATTGGCTCTTTGACTGGGAAGATCGGCGGAGGTGGTGGAGGTTATGAGGAGGCGAAAGATTCACATAATGTGCCTTCAAGAGACTAAGTGGGTTGGTGGAAAAGCAAGAGAACTAGCCCCGTGGGGTTATAAGCTTTTGGTACTCCGGAAAGGATAAGTGTAGGAATGGAGTAGGCATCATTATTGATAAGGAATATATTGATGATGTGGTGGAAGTTTCGAGGAAGAGTGACCGCATTATGAGTATCGAGCTAGTATTAGGGAGTAATGCGGTGACTATCATAAGCGCATATGCGCCGCAAGTAGGATTGGAAGCATTTATTAAACAACAATTTTGGGAGGATTTGGAGGAGGTTGTGCAACGAGTGCCTATTAATGAAAAATTGATCATTGGTGGGGATCTTAACGGACATGTGGGCACTAGTCGAGTTGGCTTTGAGAGCATTCATGGAGGTTTTGGGTATGGGGAGAGAAATGAAGTTGGAAGTGATATCTTGGATTTCGCATTAGCCTATGGTCTTAGTATTATGAACACTTGGTTTGAGAAAAGAGAATCTCACCTTGTGACGTATAGGAGTGGAAGTAACGCGAGTCGATTGACCTCTTTTTAGTAAGGAATGGTTGGCGGAAGAGTTATACAAACTGCAAGGTGATCTAGGGTGAGAGCGCGACCACCCAACATAGACTAGTCGTGCTTGATTTCGGGGTAGGGAGTCTTTAAGAAAGCGAAAACCCAATGTGGAGCCGCGAATCAAGTGGTGGAAGCTCCAAGGGAGCACAAAGAGAACTTCTTAGCTAAGATGGCTAATAAAGATATTTGGGCTTGTAACACGGAAATGGATGTAGATTCGATTTGGACAAAGATAGAACTTGGTATAAAGGAAGTGGCGAAAGAGGCCCTTGGAGAATCTAAAGGAACCGTACCATCAAGTAAGGACACATCTTGGTGGAACGAGGAGGTGAGACAAGCGATAAAAAACAAACGAGAAAGTTATAAACTTTTGGGAAAAGATAGCGACGATGTGAACTATGAGAAGTACAAAGAGGCGAAAAGAAGCCAAGAAGGCGAACACGGGAAGCTAAAGCACGAGTAAACAAAGAGCTTTATGCAAGATTGGATACGACGGAAGGTGAAAAAGACATTTATAGAATTGCGCGTATGAGGGACAAGAAGACAAGAGACATAAGAAAGGTAAAATGTGTCAAGGGTGTGGACCAAAGAGTGCTTGTGGAGGATGAAGAGATAAAGGATAGGTGGAGGTCGTACTTTGATACCTTGTTCAACGGTGATAAAGCACAAGACATCGGGGATGTACACATTCCGCCAAGTATGTTAAATCGAGAGTTTATGAGGAGGATTCAAAAGGGAGAAGTCGTTGCAGCATTAAAAAAGATGGGATTCAAGAAAGCTACGGGGCCGGATGGCATACCTATCGAAGTTTGGAGGTGTTTAGGGGGAGAGGAATCGAATGGGCGACAACATTCTTCAACATGATTTGGAGACACAACAAAATGCCATTAGAATGGAGGAAGAGTACTTTGATTCCTTTGTATAAGAACAAAGGCGATGTACAAGATTGTACCAACTACCGAGGAATCAAACTAATGAGTCATACGATGAAACTCCGGGAAAGGGTGATTGAGCAAAGACTTAGGAAACATGTGAAGATATCGGAGAACCAATTTGGATTTATGCCCGGAAGATCGACTATAGAGGCCATCCACCTCTTAAGACAAACAATGGAACATTACCGTGATAGGAAGAAGGATCTACATATGGTTTTCATTGATTTGGAGAAGGCATATGATAGAGTACCAAGAGAAATACTACGGTGGGCGTTAGCAAGGAAAGGTGTTCCACAAAAATATATAGATATCATCAAGGATATGTATGAGGGGGCAACTACGAGTGTGCGGACTACGGTGGGGAGGACGGAAGAGTTTCCTATTACGATCGGAGTGCATCAAGGTTTACGCACTTAGTCCCTTTCTCTTTGCCCTAGTCATGGACGAACTAACGAGGTCAATTCAAGATGATATACCATGGTGTATGATGTTTGCGGATGATATTGTGTTGATTGATGAAACAAAGGAAGGTATTGAGAGAAAGTTGGAATTGTGGAGACATACATTAGAAGCCCGGGGTTTTAGATTGAGCGAAGTAAGACGGAGTATATGGAGTGCAAGTTCGGTGGGGTTACAAGCAACGAGGCGAGGGCGGTCACTTTGGATAGCAAAGTGGTTCAAGGATCGAACGTCTTAGTTACCTAGGATCCATTCTCCAAAAGGATGGAGAACTGGATGGAGACGTGGCTCATAGAATTAACGCGGGTTGGTTAAAGTGGAAAAGCGCCACCGGATTCCTTTGTGATTCGGCATTCCCCAAAGCTTCAAGGGAAAGTTCTACCGCACGCATTAGGCTGCTTTGTTATATGGCACCGAATGTTGGGCGGTGAAACAATGCCACGTCCATAAGATGAACGTGGCGGAGATGCGTATGTTGCAGGTGGATGTGTGGCCACACAAGGAAAGACCGATTAAGAAATGAAGTGATCCGGGAAAAAGTTGGAGTTGCATCCATTGAAGAAAAGATGAGGGAGAATCGGTTAAGATGGTTTGGTCATGTGAAAAGGAGATCAGGTGATGCACCGGTGAGAAGAATTGAAGAGTGGAGGAGTAACCAAGTTGTAAGGGGTAGGGGAAGACCTAAGATGACTTGGATGAAGGTAATTGAAAGTGATATGAGGTTACTTGGGATTGAGGAGAGCATGACGTTGGATAGAAGTGAGTGGAGGGGCAGTATCCATGTGGAGGAAGGGGTGTGATTTCTGCATTTATTTGCTTTTCTCAATTGTGTTGGTATTAAAACCTTTTGTTGAAAACCTCTTTTAAAACTTGTTGGTGTAAACCTTGCTTTAAAAAAAAAAAAAAACCTTTTTATCACTCTTGGCGATGCCATCTCCTTTGGTGACGGTTTCAGTTGACGATTCATGTTAGCCGACCCCAAATCACTTTGGGAATAAGGCTTAGTTGTTGTTTTATTATATATTAGTAAAATAAATATGGTCAAAGTGTGGTATGTGACTAATATAAAAGTTAAAAGTGTTACAGCAAATAATAAAAAATGAGGGAGTATATCTATACTATAGAGAGAGAGAAAGATATAGAGAGAGGCGCTACCTTTAGATCCTTTGTCAATGGTGGCAAGTGACGACATCAGACCATTACATGGGTTTGGCTAGTTGTTTCCAGATCTAGAACGTGGGTGGTCTTACTTGACCATCCAGTGGTGCATTTTAATTTTTAAAGACCTCTAGTTCCCTATTGAAAGATAGTTTCCGTGTCCTTGACATAGATGGTGGTGCTGGACGGGGGTGAGGAGCTGTGGACATGGTAGAGAGCAATGGTATGGAAGATGGAAATGATGAGAAGGGGGTTGAGAAGGAAAGAAACCTTGTTTTGTGAAGAAAGGGGTCGGAAGTCTGTTTGTGTTAACCAGCAATGTAGTAGGTAATGATTTCATTCTCCCCATCTTACCCAAGCAATATATTCAAGTTCCTTTGCCTTTTTCCTTCCCCTCATTTCCCTCCCTTGATCCCTCCCCCCCCGGGCTTTAAGCTTTAAAATGTTGGCTGACCAATATCTTATGCTATTAGCTTGTAATGTAGAAAACTATGTGCATCTTTTATCTATCTTGTGTCTCAGTTGCTGTTAAGGTTGCTTAATTTTGCAATACAAGGTGGAATCACCTATGTTTAATTTCTTATATCCTACCAAAATAATATTTCATCTTCCTTTACTTCAATCTTGTACACCATCAAGCATGTTTGCTTTGTATCATTCTAACAATTGTCTTTTGGTTCAGCTATTTGATTGCGTCTATGGGGCTTCAAATGTTATGGAGCTTAGGACTTGCATGTCTGGATGTCTATGCCTTGAGGATAAAAAGAGACCTTCAAAGTCCCGTCTTAGTGAGCCTATTTGTTGTTGGTGACTGGGTATGTAAGACAACTACTTTTTATTTATCTGCCTTTTCTATGATTGGTCTAGGTAACCATGCTTCTATACAAGAATGAAAACTGTTCTACTCGTGAGGTTATTTTTTTTTTCTTTTTTTCATATGTTTTAATTTTTTTTTCATGAAAACTGTTCCTATATGGGATTATGTTGGTACTTGGTAGGCTGAATCTTGATTGCCGCCACGCTCCATAAAAGCCAATGGAAACTTATGCAGTTATGCCCTCGTGTTTGTTCAGAGTAATGTCACAAATTAAGGAATCATAAAGAGTTTGTGTGTTGTTTTTATGAAATGTTCCAAGTAAATGCTTGTACATCAACAGCTGAATGTGTTTTTTCGTCTTTGATTGTACGACTTAGTTCTACCTATCTTAATAGTGACATAAATTTGTGAAAATCAATGGAGAAATTACATACTTTGGAGTAGCCTGTAGAAGTTAAGTCTTCTTACTATCTTTGCTTCGGGATATGAACTTATACCCCTGACTAACATGAACTAGGATATTTCATATGAAGTTACATGCTTAATTTTTTATTTTTTTGAGAGGCAAACTCATTTCTATTATCTCATACATTTTACCCAAATTGGCCATTAGGTGAATATTGGACAGAATGGTGGAGGTATCTATTCCCTCTCTTTATTTCAAACCAACTGATTCTTTGTTTTTCAATAGATATTCACCTTGCTTAGAGCAGTGTCAAGTTATTGTCTAACTGGTTTTAGGATTGCAGTTCAGAGACGTTGTCGCTTTACTCATTATATCAACCATATGCGTGTTGTAAAAAACAATAGCTTCGATCCTCTTTGGCTTGTACCATGGATTAATGTCTCCTAAAAGTATATGTATCAACTTAAATCAAATGAACAGAATGAGGTTATTGCGCACCTCATTATCTGTTTCTTGGGAACTTGATTTCAATTGAACTCAAGTTTCTAAGCACAGTGGGATTTATAAACTTGAGAGCATTTGGTATCATCAAGGTGTGATGAATTGGATTCCTTCAACTCACACAAGCAAGCTACTGATAGAATAATCCAAAGAAATCAGGATCAAGCTCAAAGTTAAGCTAAGAGAAGGATATTTTTTGATTGATAAAAGCTGAAGGTAAAAACAAACTTCAAGGCATTTGAGAGGCCAAGATCTCTCCCATTGTTTGGTTCATATGATTCTGGTATGAGGTACGAGTTTAGAATGAGCAAAACCCATACCTAGTGTTTGTTTAATAAATTGATAGATTTAAAAACTATATCTCAAACACATAAGGTATTGGGTTTAGAAACCCAAGGAGGGAGGTGGGTATGGCTCATACCAATACCTCTAGGTATCAAATAAAAGAAAAAAATTCATTCCCAAATAAAACCAAACACATGGTATTAGATATCAAGTTCCAAACCTAAACCACCTTGGTTTCATTCTTGATTCCAAACCCATACCACTATATGAACCAAACACCAAAGTATTCCTTTCACAACTTTCTGGATGGAACTTTCTCTCTCTAAATACTACCGGTTTTAGGCACTGCTCACTGCTCTCCCTAGTCTCTCACTGACACGATAGTTGCCGCCTCATTAATTATTCTAACTGCATTCTGTTATGCTCGTAATCAATAGTAGGTTTAATTTCTCTTGCCACGCCTAGCATAAGTGAGCACTATTGAAGGTCTACCCTCCGCTGGGTTTGTTGTACAAGGGAAAGGATATTATAAATAGATAGAATGGGGAGGAACTGATTGGATGCTGTAGATGAAGTTTTTTAACATAGGTTACCGTGGCAATGAAGAGATGATGCTGCTAGGATAGTGTTACTAGGTAACTGGAGGGTAGTAGATAGGTTGATAAGTAGCAACAAGTTCTTATGGAAGTCCAGGTAAGTCTTCATTGATTTGAGTCTAAAGGAGTGGATTTATCCACAGATAAGATGGGAACGTGCCAGGATATGGCATTCTGACTAGTTTCATAATTAAACCTACTGTTTTGCTACTTTTTCTAATATTCTCTCTCCCGGGTGTGCCCAGTTCCTATTTGCCTATTCGGTTTATGTCTAAGATCATTGTTATCGGATATACTTTGTTATAAGAATTGTGTGTCTGAGGATAATGTAGATGACATTTAAGAAGATTGTTAAATGATGGGTTATAAGTGGAGTACTTTGAACAATAGGATGCCAGGCTAATTTTGTTGGCTGTTCAGAATGTTTGGACATTGTAGTTCATGCAAATTTAAGTTTCGCCGATGTATCAGAAAATGGTAACTGAGTGCCTTATCTATGAGATAATAGAGCATGGGCTAACATAAAACTAATTGTTATGAAGACTATCCCATGGCTAAACTTTCCTGTTGTCTTTCATTCCTTTCTCTCTTTGTACTGCCCTAACAATGGCGATGCCACTATCTTGTGTTTTCCTTTGATCATCTGTTTCCATTTTCCATTATTAATTGCAATACATGCCAGCAGAAAGTAAAATTTAAAAGCTCATATCTAGTGAGGTGTGGGCTGCTTAATCAGTCGATGCCAACATATTTTGGTGATGCTGGCTGAAACGCTTGTGGTTATTGTTCAAGCAGTCTAAATCTCTCAAATGAGACTTCACGTCTTTGAATTGAGAAAATTGATGTTCTTTTAATTGTTAGAAACTTTTTGCATAACTAATAATTGTTTTAGTTCAGGATTTGAACCAATCATCCTCAGAATTTTCATTATCATGCATGATATAAATGCTAAGTTTTAGTGTGACAATTTTTATGGAGCTGGCAATTTCATGTGCGAGCCTGGCAAATTATAGTTGTAATTAGAGTCAGGCTATTTCTCTTCTTCAATTTGAGAGACTCACCGTAGAACTTTGGTACCAGGTGACGGCTACTTTATCACTTGCAGCTGCATGCTCATCAGCAGGAATTGTGGTTCTGTATTCCAAGGATCTTAGCTTCTGCAAATCAGAGAATCTTCCTTGTGGCAAGTACCAGTTATCTGTCACCTTTGCCTTCATTACCTGGTTTCTTATTGCCTTGTCATCTCATCTGATGTTTTGGATTTTGGCCTCTGTCTGAAATCTAAAATGGCGGCTGCTTGTGACATGTTGAGTTCATTGCTTTTCTATGTCATGTGTAAATGTGCTTTTTTTCCCTCTCATTTTCCCCTTACCCTTCACCGTCCTCGTATTAGCTTCTGAGTTCTGACACCTTGTTAAGGTGATTTTCTACACATTGGTATTGAAATGGCAACAAATCTCTTGAATGCTGATTTAGATTTGTTTCCATTCATTTGAGAGAGCTCTGTAGTCTTGTTGTTTGTGATTACCTTGCGCTAGTAAATCTTCCGGCCTAGTGGATTGTGTAAATGTTTTCATCCCTTTCTACAACTCGTTCACATTTTAGCTCTTGTGCAATTTACCGTGTCTTTTTTTATTTTTATTTTTTTATAGAGCCTTGTTTAGTTTGTCATCTGTGTGGAACAATGTTCTATTTCGTGTTTAAGGGGAAATGAAATCATGGTGAGAAGGTAAGAGGGAAGCCATTGTCGATGGAGCTTTAGAGCTCGAAGAGAGATGTAAGACTACGTTTTTATTATTTGATAAAAGGTAAAATAGAACAATTACCATACCTATCTATTTATACTACTACAACTAATTACAATATCTAACAACCTAATGCTTGAATTAAGGAAACTATTAACAACCTACCAACAACCTAAGTCCAACATAGGTTGACTAATATCGAAACTCCAACAAACAATAACATTATAATTCTGCTGGATTAAACCAGCGACTACTTGGCTAAGTTTTAATTTGCTAAACTAGAGACTGGAGAGTTGTGGGCCCCACAACAAGTGAATTTACAAATATGCCAGTAATAGACTAAGGGACAAAAGTTTAGCTAACTTAGATCTTGCCAAATAGTCATATTCATTAGATGTATAGTCTTTGGTAAATTATGACGACTTTTACTTATTTTAAAATTCTATTTCTCCCCCTAAAACAAGAATTTTTTTTTTCTCCATTATGGGAATTTTTTCCTTAGATTTTGTCAAAGGGTGTTTTAATTCCCACTTTGCGTCGAACTTAAACTTATTTCTGTCCATACCGTCCACGTAGGACAAGACGCGAGATTTTTTTTTCATTTTCGCCAAATAAACCGCTAATGCTAGTAGCGATTAACTTTCGAGTAGACCGATACTCAGACTAGCGGTTAAGAAGTTAAAACTGCTATACTGAGTAGTGGTTTACTTTAACTGCTAGTTGGTGTAGTAGTCTACTTTTGTGCCGTTGCCCTGTCCCAGTTTTTGAAACTTGGTAACCGCTATTTAGAGTAGCGGTTTATAGCTACAGCCCGATACACAATGCTGCTTTCCCATTACTGGCCAAATTCATCCAACACCACCAAATTCATCCAAACTCCAATTTCATCTAAATATCAATCACCAAACACATACAACCTTAAACTATAGGAGTGAACAATTCCATAATCATGAAACCAAATTAAGAAAATAACATGAAAATTTCAAATAAGTGTAATACTCCAAATAACATAGTTCTGAGAATGCACAAAATGCGATAATCAACTAACTAACTATACGAACACAAAGTGAAAATGCTAAACCCCGCGCTTCTTATGAGTAGGTCTGGATGAACTAGGTGTTGACTCATCAAGCTTTGCAACGACGTCAAGAGAAGACGGAATGGTGGCCGAACGTAGTTGATACGTCTTCTGACAAGCTGGAGGCGAAAGCAATGGTGTCGTGGTGGCAGGAATATGATGCGGCGTAGGAGACGTAGAAGTGGGTGTATGGGGAGCAGAAGTTGGCACGGATTGTAAGATGTGGCCTTGTCCGACTCGGCCAACAACGTCAATACAGAGCCTCCTCATGGCCGACAATCTTTGCGCATACAACTGGCGTCCCATATATAGAGGCAATGACTCGACAACCTCAAGTAGAGTCTCGCATCCGTGATTAACATCAGATAAAGTATGTGCCTACATAAAAAAAATGGTAAATTATACAGTTTGAAAAATAAATAAGAGTAGAAACTAAAAGTGATGTCATGTCCAAGGACTGTATCTACGGACGCGGGCTGATAATGCGTGGAATGTGGTCGTCTCATGGGATCAGTAATGCGCAACCTCGTGATGCAACGATACCATACCATATACTCGTCCATCGTATGAGTATGACCCTTGAATGGAGTACCCTGAACAAGTCTTGTCTCGCGCTCACCCCACTGGTTTATGTAAGGTTGATGTTTGAGTGAATAGTTCTTATTCTCTGACAGTTGATCTACGCCATGAAGATATGTGCTCATATCACAAAGATGTCGGAATCGTCTGCTCGTATCCAAACTGGCGCAATACTCGATCTGGGAAATGAAACTCTACAATGTCGAAACAAATAAGTGGAGTGAACGTGCGCCATACATGTCGGTCAGATCGACAAATTGCATGAAGCAACTCTAATATCGCCTTAGTATATGGCTGCTAGGGATGACAATGGGTAGGGTAAGGCTAGATCCTTACCCATACCCTAATTTTGACCCATTCCCTACCCATATCCATAGGGTAAAATTTTTTAGGACCCTTACCCGTACCCATGGGGTTCGATAGGGTATGGATTGGGTTTAGGGTCCAGAATGGTTCCAATACAAATTTTTTTCGCTTTTTTTTTCACGTGTATATATAATTGTTAAGCACAATTCAACATATAAAGCTGTCAATTAGCACACAAAATATCATATTACATAGGAATATATAGTTTTTCCACATCCCAAAAGACTCATACATCCAAATATGAATAAAGAATATAGTTTAGAGCGAGAGAGTGAGATACTGGTAAGATGAGACTGTGAGAGTGCCGCTAGGGTAATGAGGGTTTTATTTCGACTGGAAGGGTTTCTTATATCTGTTACATATTAAATTTATATATTTATTTTGAATTAAAAAATATATATTTTAGTTTGGTGGGTCTATGGCTAGGGTCTGGGTAGGGTATGGGTATTTGAGAAGTGGACCCTTACCCGGAAGTATCAAGACCCATACCATACCCTTTGGCCTTACCTATAGGGTCCAAAAAATTAAGACCCATACCATTCAATTATGGTAGGGTCTGGACGGATCCGGTTAGGGTCCTGACCCCATTGCCATCTCTAATGGCGCTGCTAAGTCATCTAGAAAGTAAGAGACTTAAAAAAATAGATATGTAAGAGCGGTATACTATTGTACACAAGTTATGAGACAATAGGCTCTATGTACATGCTCGCCAAGTGCATCCCTATAGTAAGAAAATCCGTGAGCTAAGTGGGACCTCGTGAGGTGTACCCGAGTCCAACTGCAAAGAACTAAACATTAATATCTTTTGAAAAAAAATAAAAATGAATAATGTTAACAAATGTGAATGTTACTTGATGGCTAAGGGGTCAACCCCCTATACATGTTGGGAGTCTAAATTCGGAATGCCATCAGCACCCCCTGTGGAGCTACTGGAGGGTCCCCCACCCTCGAGATCATAGGCCTACCGATGTGTATGTGCTCCCATGTCCATAGCTGCAACAACACCACAGGTCCACCTAACTTCGTGGCACCCTTGTGGGGTGCACAACATAGCTGTCTGTACAAGTATGCAAGCGTCACACTACCCCAACTATGTCCATGCTAAGTCCAAATCACTCAAGAGTGGGAGATAAATCAGCTGGACTGTATCTCCACTCTTGTCAGCAAAAAGAATGGACCCCATCAGTACAAGTATGTAGGCCCGTTCGAATCTCTGCACAGTCTCCTCGTCAGCAATGATCAACAAGAAGAAAAATTGTTGCCTAAGCCATGTCAACCTCAAAGACGAACCCTGGCTCGTTCTCTAGAGTGGTGGACCAAATTCCAAAAACTCGTACACTAGTGCAGCCCAACTACCCTCGCCTGATCCAGTGACTAGGTGGCCCGTGCACCCTCAGTCCATGGATAACGACAACAACCTGTAAGGTAATCGTCACCTTCCCAACAGTCAAATGAAATGCATGTGTCTCCTGTCTCCATCCATGCTGAAGAGAAAACCGTGGTTGACATGGCTTAGGCAACAATTTTTCTTGTTGCCGATGAATGTTGACGAAGGGACTGTGCAGAGATTCGTACGGGCCTACATACTTGTACTGATGGGGTCCATTCTTTTTGCTAACAAGAATGGAGATACACTCTAGTTGATCTATCTCCCATATAGTTGGGATAGTGCGATGCTTGCATACTTGTATCGACAACTATGTCGTGCACCCCACAAGGGTGCCACATAGTTAGGTGGACATGTGGTGTTGTTGCAGCATAGGGCGTGGGAGCACATACACATTGGTAGGCCTGTGATCTCGAGGGTGCGGGACCCTCCAATAGCTCCATAGGTTGAGGGTGTTGATGACGTTTCGATTTTAGGCTCCTAGCATGCTCGGGGAGCTGACCCCTTAGACGTCAGATAACAAACACTATCTCACATTTGATGACGTTATTCATTCCAATTTTTTAAAGGATATTAATGTTTAATTCTTTGCAGTTGGATTTGGGTATACCTGACCAGGTCCCACTTAGCTCGATGATTTCCTTACTACAAGGATGCACTTGACGAGTAAGTACCTAGGGCCTATTGTCTCATAACTTGTGTACCTTAGTATACCACTCTTACATGCCTACTTTTTTTAACTCTCTTTCTTTATAGATGACTTGGGTAACGTATATCGAGGCGAGATTAGAGTTGTTTCATGCGATTTGTCGATCTGACCACATGTATGAAACACACTCGCTCCACTTATTTGTTTCAATATTGTGGAGTTTAATTTCCAAAAGCGAGTATTGCGCCAGTTTGGATAGACGATTCCGGCATCTTGTGATACGAGCACAACTCTTCATGGCGTAGATAGGCAGTCGAAGAACATGAACTATTCACTCATAGAGCAGTGGGGTGAGTGCGAGACAAGACTTGTTGAGGGTACCCCATTCAGGGGTCATACTCATGTGATGGACGAGTATGTGGTATGGTATCGTCACGTCACGAGGTTGCGCATTAATGATCCCATGAGACAACCATCTTCCACGCATTATAAGCCCGCGTCCGCAGATATAATCCTGGTACATGACATGACTTTTAGTTTATACTCTTATTTATTTTTCAAACGGTATAATTTATCATTGTTTTAACAAGCACATACTTTATCTGATGTTGGCTCACAGATGCGGGACTCTACTAGAGGCTGACGAGTCAATTCCCTTAGATATGGGGCGCCAGCAGTACGCACAAACATTGCATACCATGAGGGGGTTCTGTATTGACGCTATTGACTGTCAGACAAGGTCACATCTTACGATCCGTGCCAACTTTCGCTGCCCAGCATACATCCACTTTTACGTCTCTTACGCCGCACCATATTCGTGCCACCACGACACCATTGTTTGTGCCTCCAGCTTGTCACAGGACGTATCGATGACGTTCGGCCACTACTCTGTCTTCTCTTGACGTCATTGCGGAGCTTGATGAGTCAACACCTAGTTCATCCGGACCTATCCAGAAGAAGGAGCAAAGGGTGTAGCATATTCACTTCGTATTTGTATAGTTAGTTGATCATCGCATTTAGTGCAATCTCATAACTATGTTATTTGGAGTGTTACACTTATTTAAAATTTTCAGTTATTTTCTTAATTTGGTTTCATAATTATGAAATTATTTGCTCCTAAAGTTTAAGGCTGTATGTGTTTGATGATTGATGTTTGGATGAAATTGAAGTTTGGATGAATTTGGTGTTGTTGGATGAATTTGAGTTGACACTTTGGCAAGTAATGGGAAAGCAGTGTTGTATATGGCCGCTGCTAGAGCTGGTAAACGGGTCATGTAGTGTCAGATTTGTGTCGGGTCCATCGGTAAATGGGTTGGACACCCTCAACCCTAATCCGACCCGTTTATTGACCCGTTTATCAAGAGGGTATATACACATAAACTAAACAAATGTACGTTATATATTTCGTAACCCACATCTTATATACTAAAATCTTACCTAAATAAACCACCGGACAACCAAAGAATAGATTTATGTATTTATGAGAAATATTCAAATTGTTAAAATCCCAACGAATAATATTGATAGTATATAATAGTTAAACGGGTTGACATGTCGGATTGAGGTTAAAATGTTCAACCCTAACCCAACCCGTTTAATAGACGGGTTGTGTCGGGTCAACCCGCTTACTTAAACGGGTTGAAAACATTGACCCGCTAATTTCGGATCGGGATCGGGGTCGGGTCGGGTTAGTGGGTCGTGTCAACTTTTACCACTTCTAGCTGCTGCTATAAACCGCTACTCTGAATAGCGGTTATCAAGTTTCAAAAACTGGGACATACTGCAGCATAAAAGCAAACCGCTACATCAATTGGCGGTTAAAGGAAGTAAACCGCTACTAAGTGTAGCGGTTTTTTCTTCTTACCCGCTTATCTGAGTAACGTTTCCTCGAAAGTTATCCGCTACTAGCGTTAGCGGTTTTATTTTGCGAAAATGAAAAAATATAATTTTTCTCGCGTCCTGTCCTACGTGGACGATATGGATAGAAATTAGGTCAAGACGCAAAGTGGGAATTAAAACTCCTTTTGACAGTATCTTGGGAAAAAATTCCAAATTTCCCACGTCCTGTCCTACGTGGACTGTATGGACGGAAATAAGTTGAAGTTCGACGCAAAGTGGGAATTAAACCTCACTTTAACAATATCTAGGGAAAAAATTCCCATTATGGTAGCAAAACATTGATTCTGCATGCTGCCTTGCACATGGAGTACCTTGAATATCGCCTGGAAGGCTTGAACAGGCTTTGTGTTTAGAACTTAACAAATTTTAACTCTGTTTGGAATATACAAGTAGTTAAAGAAGGCCAATAATCAGTGAAATAAGGCTTTTATGTGTTGTAATACGACATTGACCGACGAGTAATTTGCCTATTACAATCCACATATAACTAATCAAAGCCATTGGATCCTCTTTTGAGTTTTGACAATCTTACTATGGCAATTGGCACCTTTTTGATTTCTTTTTAGAGAGGATTTCAGAAGTTGAGATGCGAGGGTGCTTAAGACCTTAAGTGAATGCATCCAATGGAGGCTGGAATGTGATTTGGGCAGTTTGGGGAGGCTGCAATGTGATTTGGGAAATTTCAGGGAGTTCGGAAAGAAGCAATAGACATGCTCAGAATTCACAAATTATTTGCGCAGTTGTGAAAGAAACTTCACTGGTGCGTGCCCAATTGTATGGGTGTCCAACTGCTGGGTGTGGGTCTGCGGGTGAGTCTGTGGCTTTGCGTGTCACGACTTTTTGGCTAACCTTTTTCCTGCTTGGTTCTGTTCTTCTTGCACTGGTCAATGTTAGCTAGCAGTGGATAAGGATTGATGCGTGCTAGATAGTTTTATTTGGCATGATAGACTCATCTACCAGGGTACCACACCGTCCTAGTTGTCGTGAGGGAGCTAGATTTGCAGCTTGTTTCCCGAGGTTGCTTAATACTTCCTTCGTTTTTTTTTATTGTACCATTTCGCTTTAGACTATTCATCATAACCAACTTTGTTCATTGTCTATCTCGCATCATTATATAAGAGAGAAAACATAGTCGAGTGCTATTTCTGTTGGATTCAGCCTTAATGAAAGAATTCTAAATATTAAATTTTTATAATTTTTTACTTATACGCAATTAGAGATATTAACGTTCAAAGAAACATCTCGACAAACATTGAAAAAAAAAATGGTGCAATTGAAAAAAAAGGGGGAAGTACTATTCTACAACTTACTTTCAGACTTAATAGATTCATCATGAGCCAGACTTTTAGCTTGTTTCATGATCTTGAACGGACCCTTTTGTTTTGGTGAGTGAACCACTGAAAGTCTATCCTTTTAGTTTGAAGCAAGGGGAGTATAGCCATAGTACCCTAAACCATGGATAGACTGGCTAATGGCTCTTGGTTGCTCCGCGTCTGCATCGTGATTACCGTGTCGAGTTTGTGGTTGTTCAAACACTTGTTCTTGATTAATTATTGTTGCAATTTTGCCACATATTTTACTGCACCAACTCCTGACGTGAAGAGGCAAGCAAGTAGTGAAAAGGATAGACCTCATAACCTGCATAACTGTTAGGATAGATTTAGGAGTATTTCCTAAATCTATCTATCTAGAAGTGTTTATCTAGAGATAATATTTAATAGTATTATATTTAGTTTAGGATATGTTTTTCTAGTTCTACCTAAATTAGGTTTTATATGACGTACTATAAATATCCCATCCGGGTTAATAATAATGTGAACCTTTTTCCTTCAATCTATTTTTGTCATAGTATCAAGAGGAAGTTAAGATTCTTGGGTAAAAACTAGAAAATATTGTTCTCTTGCCGGTGGGTTTGAGTTTTAAACCCACCGGCGAGATTTTTTCCCCTCAAAATGATAGAATTTTTTTTCCTGATACTACATTATTCGTGTTTCCGCTGCAGTTCTCTGATATATTCTCTTTTCTCAACTCGACGTCGTTGTTAGATTGTATGCTGCATATATGGTTCTGTTGTTGGTGTTTGCAGCGTGCTTGTTCTAGTTTTCACATTGTTTGATTTGATATATGTATCAAAGGTGTGATCTTAGTGGGTCAGTAGGGTTTGGTTTGGTGCTGTTTGGATTGATGTCTCCTACTTATAGCGCGTTTGGTTCGTGATTTTTGGGCTCCAGAAACGGAATCGATTCCCGCTTCCTTTTTGTTTGGTTCAAAACCCTCATCAACCTATTATCATTACTTGGTAGTAATGGACTCCCCAATTTGTTACCCTTCTCTCCCCTCAAGTAACAAAATACATTTATTTAGTGTGTAATGGCTTCTCATTCCATGGCTTGAACCAAACATCTAATAAACTTACTTTATTTTTGCTGATCACTCTCCCTTTTTTGTTTCCATTCATTTTCCATTCCATAGTTCCAATCAAACGACTCCTTA